>JAJTUV010000099.1:0-327500 GCA_021653895.1 Mastomys natalensis
GGCCACAGTCACAGCACAGGGAACAAGTTCTCAGTATTCATTGTGCCGCCGAGATGCTTAATCCCGCTAAATGCATGCTTTCTTTGCTCTGGCGGCTCACACATGTGACACTAGTGACATCTGTGGGCTGCATGGCTTCTTGTACAGAGGCTATTACATACACTGGCACATTATCAGTATCCTGCCCTCAACTAGAAACCAGTAGTCAACCATTGCTAACAGTGACCATGGCCAAACCATCAGAAAAGATGATCAGTGTTCTTTGAGGGGTCACAGGGATGAGGGATGGTCCCTTGGTCCCACTCCACCAATTTCAGTGAAATCCTCAACAATGCCTCTTTCTAACTGCAATAGCAGGAAAGAAGACACTCTAAACAGACACTGTGCCCCTCCCTTTCGTTATCAGACTATTAAAACAATGCCCTCCCCATGCTGGAATTTGCCCAGGAACAACATGCTGGGTGGGAGAAGGAAAAGGCTGGAACCTGGTGCCAGCCAGGGAGGACACCTATTTCCCAACAAGAGATTTCTCTGCAAGTAAGATATATATCTCCACTTGTGGAGGCCAGACAACCAAAGGTGTCACTGCTCAGAAACTAATCACCGTGTTTTTTGATACAAGGGCTCTCATGGCTTGGAACCTACCAATTAGGCTAAGCAGGCTGCTCAAGGCAGGAATTTACAGGCACCATAGCTGGCTTTTTCACAAGAGTACTAGGGGCCAAACCCAGGCTGCACGTACTATATATCAACTGAGCCATCTGTACAGCTCTATTGTTCTACAGCTCTACTGTGGAAAGGCATTTCTATAGTCACCTAACAAGGGAGACTGAAGCCAGGACAGTGGTGATGGGTGGCGCCATACATGAACCAGGACAGCGAAGCTAGGTTTTCTTACCCTCCGCTTGAGCATAAACCTCATCAGAACCCTGACAATGGATTTGATCAGGCCTCTTTGCTCTCCTTCTCAATGGGGCTACACTAGATAAAATATGTTTAATAGTCCTTTTGAGGATGAATGGCCCAGCCTACCTTGTTAGGGCTGCCAGAGTCCTGGCTCCGACCTTAACAATTCCAATAACATGGAGTCACTTTTATACATGGCACATAAAAAAATGGGGATGCTAATCAAGTTTTGCACAATAAACTGAAACATTTCTTGGAATATAATGTACATTATGTTAGGTCTTAAAAAAAAAAAAAAAAAAACCACAAAACCCAAAAAACCCCAGGCAAATGGCTAGCTGAGGTACCTATTAACATATCAAAGAGGACTCTGGCCAGCTCAACTAGCATCATTAAATATCTGTCACTCTTCCCAGCACTTTGCACCCTTCCTAAACCCCTACCCTAAACCCTTCCCTCCCAAGGGATGGCCTTGCTTCCATTCCCCAATTTCTCTTCCCTATATAATCCAGCCATTTTGACTAAGTACCCTCTTGATTCACTGTACTCTCCTGGTCTCTCAGCTTACTCCTAGCCTCTTGTCTCCTGGTTCCTTCTCCTCTCCTCTTTCTCTCTTTGACTTCCTCTCTCCATCTCTGTCCCTTCCTCTTATGGCTCAATTCAGTTTGCTGGCCATGTTCAATCAGAACCCTTCCAGATGCCTCCGGCTGTTTCCTCCCTCATGTCAACAATAAACCTTCTTCTGAACTCTTACCCAGAAGCAGTCATGTCCTCATTTTTTTCATACCATATGAAAAGAAATAAGCTGACTCCGAGATGCTCAAACAGGATTATCAGGAATAGCTAGTGTAAATAAGGAACTTTAGTAACACAAGCTATTGCAAAGTTTTACAGACACATTTGAGACAGAAGTGAGCAACTTTCATGTGCATATTTTACAGTTAAATTGGATCCAATTGCCTTTAATCCCTGCAACTTAAGTACCTCCAAATATACCACTAAGAACATCAACATGTTATCACAGTTTATGTAAGCAAGCTATGAACCAGCTGGCATGAGGAAGGCGCTTCACACAGGCAGGTTTACTCTCCAATGCCTGTTTAAAAGGAAAGAATACAAGCAAATTGACCAGACAGTAAGTCTGGGCATCAGAATTACCACAGCTTATTAGTGTCAACAATTGATGGCACTCTTCAAGCAATGGGGAAATCAAACAGCTTTCAACACTCAAAGCCTTCAAAGAAAACATAGGTCTCAGCTGTACACAGTGTGTGCATGACGAAAGCCCTCGTGGTAGAGGGTGTAATTGCAGATGAGGTACAAGCCCCCGATCCTGCTGCAGATACAGCTTTTTCCAAGTCAGACTATGAGCACAGTTCTTTTGTTCTGAGCAAAAGAAAACAAGGTTTCAGAGCAAGGATGGTAGAATACAATCTAGCCCTTCAACCCGCACTGCCCATGGGAAGGGAGGTGGTGCAAGACCAGAAGGGAAAGCCCACAATTACAAACAACATGGAACTTTGATTCTAGAAAGCAAGTTTGCCATGTATAAATAAAGCTAAGACGTCTAAGACGTGACTCATTCCATTCACAGGGCAGGAGGGCCCATAAGTTGAAACCCTCCCCAGAATCATATAATTTGTGTGACCAAGAGAGGAAGTCCCAAAGACAAGGGTGTACAGGGGAGATTTGAGTGCTACAAATTAAACAAATAACAGAAAAACATGAATCATCTTTTCAGAGAAGCCACTTCTGGTGTCTCTAGGAACAGGATGTAAGAGAGAGATATCTATGTCAGTGGAGGTGATATTATAAAACATCTGGAACATGTGTATAAATGTGTGTAAATATGCATTCAAGCATGTATGTTTTCATCCACAGTTTTTGGCATCTAATCCTTAAGGAAACTAAAGAATCCTTCTCTAGAGAAAAGAATCCTTCCACAAGTCCAGTCCAGAAACATTAACCTGCCCCATGATTGTGTCTTGGGATTGCCTATAAAGAAATTCTTTGTGTTACCTTGTCTGATGGTGTAACTAGCTCTACCATCACCAGGAAGGGACTGCTCTCTATACAGGAAAAAAAGTGGTACAGCCAGCCCAAGCCAAAAGGTTTGAAGAAACAGGTCTTGCAAAGTTGCCCTGCCCCAGCTACCAGCACTAGCTCAGAAATTTTTGTACATGTGACCACACTTAAATAAACAAGAACTTATTCTTGGGGACCTCACAAGCTCTTGTACCCAGAATCACCCCAGACCTAATCATGATTCTTTTTCTTTAACTACATTCTCTAGCACCTTTCAAATATCCTTTGCAACAAACTGGAGAAATGTGACTAAGGTCTATGAGCTACACTAGAAAAATAATAACATATAAGGATGTCCAAAGTCTCACAGGCAGAAACTTGTGACTGAAGTAGAGGTTGTCTGGTAGAAGTGAGGCCTTCTGTGGGATCTACATAATCTCCACACAGAGGTAGTGTGGGAAGGAGAAGATATCAAGAGCAGCAGGTGGAACCTTCTGCACTCCACTGGGTAAAAGCTTCAGACACTCTTGGATGTGAAGTGGTCTGTGCTGTGAGAAGACAGGAGGAAAGACTGAGGTGGAAAGCACTGTCCCACTGATCCTCAGAAGCATCTCCACAACAGAGATATCAGTGCCTTTCTCAACTTACACACGTTTTCACACAAGGGTCAGAGGCTGGAGGAACTAGGTAATACACCTAATACTCTAGAAGTCATACGTAAATCTGAAATACATGATAAAGGATCAGGCCCTCATTACGAAGAGGGTCCCAAATATTTATCAGACTATCAAAGCAGGACACAAATTGAGAAACGTCTAATGCTGAAAATAATACTCTGCCATCTGGTTCCTGTGATTAAAACAGTCCAGCATTCCACAGGGACTCCCTGTTTTATACAACCAAAGTCTACCAGATATTTCTAGTGGGATCTGCCACAAACCTGTCAGGCTTACCATATAGGGATCAAACCACTCGGCACATATTATCCCAATAGAACAAAACTCAAACACATGAAGAACGCAAAAGAGGCTCACAATACATATGATGTGCTAGTTGATACTAATGAAAGCTTGGTAATGGCAGGATTCCTTTGTCAACTCTATATATCAATCAGTACCATGGCCTTCTGGTCGCCACCCTGGCTCTGTGAAAAGATGGACTCAAAATGCTTGAGGAATGATGTAGTGTTACCATTAGTTTTAGGAAAATATGACAGTGGCTCATACCATTCCATCCTCTGTCTCAATAGCTGGCAGAGACCAAAACCAAAACAAACAAGAAGGTCACACCTCAGAGAAGGTTCTGAGACTTCTTCCCACATCACCAGCCTTTTCATTTTCTAAAGAGTGACAACAAAGTCTTCTAAGTATCATATAAAATGTTACCTTCACAGAAAAGAGGGCTTGAGAAGTGATTGAGAAGAGAGACTGTGTCAAAGGGAACAAACGATGGATATCACTGAACAGGCAAAAGTTAGCATGCCTGTGGACACTTTACGGCTCTCCTCTTAAGCAGAGAAGAGACTTGTGGGAAACTCTTTGCTGTATTCTCCATGCAGGGTTTCCTGAGGGGAAAGCAGGGAATGTCTGTTTAGCCTGCAGAATGACTGAGGTAAGGACATGGCCTCCAACAACGGGAATCCCAGGGACCCTCAGTTTCTCTCACCTCCACAGGAAACCTCCGGCCATTGATGCTATGCTCTGAGCCAGCGGAACCATTGCTGTGGCCCCAGTGAAACTCCACCTTCTCAGCTTTGAATCTGCCAGGCAGTCCAGCACCACTCACAAAATAATCATCTTTCAGCAGGATGGCAACTGTCAAATGGGAAGGAAGGGAAGGAAAGAAAAGTGAGTTTCAAATGCAAACTTAAATTTTGTTGTTTTATTTTTGTTCTTCGATTCTTTCAGTCAAGTTCATGATTACCATGGTTTAGATTGTGTTCTCACACTCCTATACGACAGGTCAAACCACCAGTTTCGGTAAATGAAGGCACTGCTGCTAGAGAGGTCTCCAGGACCACTGGATCTTATTGTATAGCGCTAACCTCTGAGTCTTACAGCCACCTCCATCACAGCTGCTGTGACCGCTTATAAGAGACCCCAGAGACTGGGTTTGCAGGCTACTGGGGTTCACTCACAGATGAAGAGGGAGGGGAGGATCACTGGACTTCACAATCCCAGCCTATCCCTTCAGAGCCAGCTAACTATGTCCTTCAGCCCTAATGACACATGGCTCCCTGAATCTCAAGAGGTTCTAGAACACAGAGAATTCAAGATTAACTGAAGTGGGAATTACAGCTGTGGACAGCTGTGGGGAAGTCATCGTGCAGGCATGGGGGTCATCCACATTCCTGCAAGTAACCCATCCCTCATGCTTTGTAAATAAGCCTAGTAACTGTATCGATTGCCCAATTCGGACTCTGGTGGGTTTTATTTTGATTTGTGACTGGTGTCCTTGAAGGAGAGGGACAGAAATTTGGTTACACTTCCTATTGTGGCAAAGAGTTTCCACAATAGTTCTAAATGATCACAATTCCTAGGGAGACTAAGAAATCCCATTTAATAATTATAGGAGAAAATGGAGATGCTTCCAGAAAGAAAGATATTTCTGAAGTGTCTTGAGGCTGCCCTAGGATTCAAGGACTAAGCCGGATGAGAAACATACAATAAGCCACACATGACAGGCATGTTTCTTTGACCAAAACAAACAACAATGACAACAACAATAAAAACTTCGGCAAGTGAGCACCAAAAATGATTTGGAGGCTTGTCTTCTATTAAGGCAACAATGGTGGGTAGACAGCCAGAGCTGTGGATGGCCGTCTTCATCATGGCTCACCATGCCCAGCAGTTCAGTGTACAACCTGATCAAAGTAATTCCAAAAATATTGGACCCTAATTCCATTTTCTCTCCTGCTTTCTTTAACTCCACGCATAAGAAAATTATGCTCAGTTTATGACACCCACGTGAGTCTCCACAACATAAAGGCCTTGACCAATTCAAACCCCAAATACTAAAAATGTAGCTCTCTTCCTCAAACCCCAGGATCAGGAATTCAAGAATCATTTGGATTTCTATTTCCATAAAACTTTGGTTTGTGCTGGGGAATGTGATTATCCAAATGCATACAAAACAGTTTCTCTTTTAAACTGCTCCAGGCTCACTCTCCTATTTTGTTCCCTCTAAAGTTGATTCATTCATTCATCTAACAAATTCTTATTGGCTGCTAAATACATGGAAGTTGCCAACCAATACACTGATTGGCTTAGGACCAAACGCAAGCCTGTGTTGGCGAAGGGAAGGCACTCGGGTTCTCATTGTCTCCTTTTCCTAAAGAGATCCCAGTCAGAACCTTGCAGAGGAATCCTGCATGAGAATTAGGTCCGCATAAAAGATAGGGACTAGACTAATGACCCATTTCTGAAACAGGGCAATTAGTCTCAGTGCTTTGCTGTGGAAAGGAAGCATTAGCGGAGAGAGAAGGAGCCCTGATCACATCAATCCCCCTTTATTGCATTCAAAAGGCACTTGTTCACCAACTTTTGAAAAATACACAGCAAATGTTCAATTACTGGGACAGTGCATTAAAGAATAAAATGAAGTAAAAGCAAGTGCTTCTTGTGCCAATTAAACAAGCTATGGCACTGTTCCAGCGCTGCTCTGTTTGGGCATGCTTTAGAATAGAGGTCGGCACACTTTCCCTTTAATGGCCATTAGTAAATATTTTAGGATTTGCAGAGCATTGAGCCTCTGGTGGAGACTTGGTAGGATAGAAGCAGAGAGCGACCATATGTAAATGAACAAAGGGGACTATATCATATGAAAACGTTATTTAATCACATTGAAACTTGAACTGAATAGAATTTTTATGCATCATAAAGTATTATTCTCCTTCTGACTGTGTGTCTGTGTGTGCATGTGTGTGTGTGTGTGTGTATGTGTGTGTTCCTGTGAGCATGTGTGTATACTGTGAGCATTAGTATAGAAGTCAGAGGTCCATGTCAGGTGCCTTCCTCAATAGTTCTTTAGCTTGTTTTGAGAGATATATCCTTTCACTGAACCTGGTGCTCAATGATTGGCTAGGCTATCAGCCCAGTGAGCCTTGAGTCCTCTTGCTTCAGTCTCCTACAGCTGAGATTGCATGAAGGCACTACCTCACTTGGCCTTTATACAGGTACTGGGAATCCAAAGTCAGCTCCCCATCCTTGTGAGGCAAACCCTTTACCCAGTGAGACACTTCTCCAGCCGACTTTTATGGTTTAGCCATTTAAAAATATTCAAACGGGCAGATGGCCTGCCACTACATGGAAAAATATTATCAAAATATGACAAAGTTGAGCACATATAAAACTATGTGCTCAAATTGATGGTATAAAGCTATTATAAAATACCTTCTAAAGTGCTATACAACACTTCCATGTGCCTTTCAGGTCAGTGCTGAAACACACAGGCCTGCCCCCGGCAGTGTCATAAGTGCTGGGGATTATTCTCAGCCCACTATGATTTCAGCAGATATAATTTTGCTTCAGAAGTATGGAAGCAAAGATTTTTGAGTGTATCTTTTAGGACACACACCCAGGGACTCAGCATCATCTCATGAATATTTGATTCTACCTAAATCATTTATGTCTCTGTCAGGGGTCATTTTACTTGTTTTATATGAATAATTAAAGGTATAATTAGGGAACTGTATAATCTGAAACATTAATCTCAGTTTTCATTTTACGGAATTTCTCACCAGACACACAGCATGCCCGTGTACATATACCATTCCAAAAATAGCTTATTTTTGTTTACATT
This sequence comes from Mastomys natalensis, assembly GCA_021653895.1. Classification (NCBI taxonomy): domain Eukaryota; kingdom Metazoa; phylum Chordata; class Mammalia; order Rodentia; family Muridae; genus Mastomys; species Mastomys natalensis. The sequence goes on from JAJTUV010000099.1 coordinate 7,732, forward strand.
TTATGAAACAGGGAAGAGAAAGCTTTACCAGCTATCTTGAAACAACTTTTATAAGGGCGAGTGATATATGACAGCAATATTTTGAAACAGGGAAGAAAAGGTGTTTTCATGGACCACAAAAAGTCTTGTGACAGAGTGGTGTGACCTCAAGCAAGTTCCCAAATTCTCTGTGCCTCAGTTTCCTTTGCTGTTCACAAGGGTATGGCCACACTGCCTTGAGGTTAAATAGTATCACTTCCCAAAAGCACCATATGCAGTGCTAGGAACCTGGCACATACATGGTCAGTGGTGCCTGCTGTCAATCATTTCAGGGATCAAGGTTGGCAAGCAGGTGAGGTACAGAGGGGAAGCTGCAGCCACAAAAATGTGACTCTACATGGGTCACACAGAGCTCAATTCAGGCTGCATGTGATTCAGTGGTAGAGCACTTGCTAGCATGTTCCAGTGCATGGGTTTAATTATGAGTAAAACACACACATGACAGAATTTAAAATTGTTTGTTTCATTCATTCATTCATTATTCACTTCACTCACTCACTTTACATCCCGATGGCAGTTCCCCCCTCTCCTCCCAGTCCCTCCTTATATGGCTCCTTCCCCCAACTCCTTCCCTTTCACCTCTGAGAAGGGGGAAGTCCCTTCTTGGGAAGCAACCCTGGCACCTCAAGTCACTGTAGGACTATCAGAATTTAATGTAAAGTCAAGTGTCCTGGGGTCCTGGATGGCAAACTTGGGGGCTGAATGGTCATTTTCAGTTCGCTCCAGCACAGATTAAAAAAAAAAAAAAAAGACACTTTCTTTTACAAATTACTTCAACACTTTCTTTTTCTTTGAAAAAAAATCCCTGCTACATATCTACTCCACTCTTTGTTTCAAAGGGAAGTATTAAACTAGAACTTAATAACATAGAAATCTTTGATTTATTTTCATGGATTATAGACTTAATTTTAACAGTAATTCTGCATCGAACCCTGGGTTTTCCATTTATGATCCAAATACAGCATTTTCTTTGAAAAATCACCGTATTCTATAAAAGGAAAATTAGTGAACTTAAAGAACTAAAGAACGTAGCGCGGTCGGTGGTGGCGCACGCCTTTAATCCCAGCACTTGGGAGACAGAGGCAGGCGGAATTTCTGAGTTCGAGCCAGCCTGGTTACAGAGTGAGTTCCAGGACAGCCAGGGCTACAATGAGAAACCCATGTCTCGAAAACCAAAAAAAAAAAAGAACGCGACAAGACTGAAATGGAAATAAACCAACATAAGTAACAGCTAAGATGTGGTGAACAGTCACACTGGAAGACATGATGTGAAATGGAAGGTCTGTGAGGGCAGAAAACTTGCCATTGAAATCCCAATTCCCGTGTTCTTTATTAGATGCTGAGGCCTTGGAAGGTGCTGAGATCAAAATGGAGTTTTGTGCATAGAGTGAGTACCCTTAGAAGTGAGAAGGGAGAGACCCTTGTCCCTTCCACATGGAGGACACAGGAGAAGAGACCCTCTAGGAACCAGAAATCAAAGTCCCAGCTGGAATGGACTCTGCAGACACCAACGTTTGACTTCCAATCTCCACAGCTGTGGGAACTGTGTAAGCTACTCTCAGAGTCATGTGTAGTAACACAGCCTAATCACAGAGACAACGGGACAGATGGCCCTGGAACAACACACATGGGAGTGAACCTCCTAGAACGTTCCCCTCTATGGATCAATGCTAACACGGATTGTGAAGCAATCAAAACTCATTAAGGGAAGACGTGGATGTACAAGGGCTTCACATTAAATGCTTTTGACAACCTGGAATTCAAGGCCCAGGTTCACACCAGCAGCTCCCCCAGAGCCTTGCTCTGGACTCTGAGGTTAAGGTCTCCCTCAAACCATGGCAAGCACAATGCCTCTTCAGGATTATGTAGCACCAATGTTTAAGGTGTAATATGCACTGAATAGAAAGTGTATCTCAGTGTCAGAAACGAATTTGACAGGAAGCTCTGGGAGCCTTGCGGGGAGCTGCAACCTCCTGTGCATTTTCCTGGGCATCATGTCAGGCAGGGAGAGCTGTGGATAAGAATCCAGTGAGCCATTCGTATGCTCTGAAGTCTAAAATTCTTACAATGTGGCTCTACAATTAAAGGACCAAGGCCAGGAAAACTCAAGCGAGGAGGATGGCTTCTCCCCCTTGTCATTGGTTGATGTGAAAGATGAGTTTATAAATGTATTTACTGCCATCAGTAACTTCAATCACATAAAACAATGTTTAAAAAAGATTTGTTATTTTATGTATATGAGTGTTTGCCTGCAAGTTATGCATGAGCACTCTGTTGGTGCCTGCAGGAGCCAGAAAAGGGTGTGGGATTTCCTGGAGTACAGAAGGGTTTAAGCTGCCACCAGGGTTCTGGAAACGAACTTGAACCCTCTGCAAGAGCAGCTGGTGCTTTCAACTGTTGAGCCAGTTCTCTAGCCCCTTACAGCCATTTCTTGAAGATAACAGCAATAGTGTAATGATATTTTCAGTTGCTAGAAAGGAACATAGGCAGGCAAACCCAGTAAACCAAATACAGTGGGGAAAATGGAAGAAGCACCCTCTACGGCAAACACGTTTGCTATGTGTCTCCGGTGCAGTACTGAAAAAAGAGTGGTGGGAAACAATACAAAGTCCTCCCATTGTTAAAAATCACAGGAGGACAAGACTTATTAGTATATTTCAGAAATCTCATGGAAGCTTTAAAACCAATCCCTGTGCTGGACATTAATGCTGGAAGAGCAGGATTGCACTGAAGCAGCACTGATAGGAGCAATGTCTTTTCATCCCAAGGAAATCAAGAAAAGGGAATCACTTTGGATGGCGTGGCAGAACTGTAACTCAGTCCGCCATAGCTCCTGGGAAAGAAGCAGAGGCACCATCTGTCTTACAAAGGATGTTAGACGATTGTCTGAAGTGAGCGAGGCGCTACCCAGTCACCCTATGACTACACTGGATAAGACATATATATGGTGGTCACAGGAGCAAAGCCAGATCCAAAGACTAAGACTGTTTTATAGGAAGCTACTGCCTCTATGTAGCAGGCAGCTTTAAATATTAACTTCTTGTATTCATATTTCAATATCCAGAGACAGTCTATTTTACAGATAAGTGACCTCAAAGTGGAAGGGGAACACTTCTTAGATTTACTTTCTGGAAATACGAGATTTGTAAAAATACTTCTGGAGACGATAAAATATGCTTTAAAATAATGATTTATAAGCTAGGAATATAACTCAGTGGGAGAGCGCTGTCTAGTAATGCACAAAGACATGGATTACATCCCTTACATCACAAAAATAATAATAAAATGGGGAAAGTTCATGATTTAAAAAAGTTAAGATTGTTTTAATTATCTAAGTATGAAATACAGATATGGCTACAGCAAGGATTGACCACGTGGCTTATAAATTTTTCTGATAATTACAGATGCACATCTGGTTTTAAGAAAGAAGTAAAGATAATATGTCTCCTTTCCCTACACTCTCTCCATAATAAAGTCTCAAAACTCATACTGCGTGCTCAAAAAACATCCCCAAATAACTTGAATGCTTCAGGTGATGTCTCAGTGTGATTCACTGGAAGTTAGTATCTCATGTTAACAAGGTATGGAGGCCTCTGATCTGACATGTACTGAATTCATATGAATTATATAAATTGAGAAGATCCAAACAGACCCCTCACTGGGTGTGTATTTCTCCCACATACTAGTAAATCTGTGGAATTAATTTCAACATCAACGGATTTCAAAGAACCTAGGTTTACCGTGCTAAAAGGCTACAAGTTGGTTTCTGTGCCAAAGTTTCTATAACACTATATGCTAAAAGTTCTAAGAGCTCAAGAAAATGGGCATATGTGCTGTCACATGACAGGCAGTAGCTGTCACTTTGATACCGCAACCCTTCCAATCATCTTAGTGAATTCACAGGCCACCAAATATATAGTCTCCAGTGAATGTCAGAGTCATACAGAGAATCTAAGTAGTGCATGGGGTTAGACCTGCTTCTCTAACGCCTTACTTCTGCAGGGCAGACAGATGTAGCCACATGCTACTGGCTGTGCTCCAGAATCAGGAGCACACTCTGAAGCAACAGGTAGCACATCCCTCCAGGAAGTCAGCAGAGTGACAGCGATTGATAATCAGCTTCTGGAAGGCCAAGGTCATGAATCAACTTACACTGAATGAACCCTGCACACATCTAAAACCTTTCACTGGTGATACCAAGCTGAAAGCTGTCACTGAAACGTGTTATCTCTGCAGAAGGCTGTCAAGCATTGCAAGTCAAGCAGAAAACTGTGGCAGGGAGCCTGGTGTGCTGCCTCTGGCTGGCTTCGAGAAGGAGGCACTGGAGTGGCACTTACTCCAATCTCTGCTTACACCAAGCATGACAAAGCTCTCACCCACTATATTCAGATGGCTTCGCGGTTTTCCAAAGGGCACCTACATTTGATATACAAAACCTGACCACAGCCTAGGAGTGGACGATAATGGTGAGCCTCTGATGTGTGTTGAAGGTGGAGAGAGGAAATAAAAAGTCATCTGGAAACAACGCTGCCTGGGCATGTGACGTGGTTCAGCTGTAAAAACTCAGAGGAAAGTTCTACATCCATGCTGTGGCACAGCCCTCACCAACATCTTCTCTCCCTCTCTCTTTCTCCCTCCCTCTTTCTTTCTCTCTCTCCCTTCTCCTCTCCCTCTCTCTCTCCTCTCCCTTACTCCCACTCTCTTTCACATGCACAAACACACAAAACCAGTGCACTGATATCATAAGTAACATTAGTGTGTCACCAGTTTATCTTGAACACAAATGGATAAAATCAAGGTACAGGAGAGGGTTGCCTGTTATATGGCCCCTGTAGCTGTTCCCTATAGGCTTAGGCATTTGAACACTTGTTGGTGGCGCTGTTTGGGGAGGCAGTGTAGCATCACTAGAAGAAGTACATCACTGAGGGCAGGATGTGAGAATTCACGGATTCACGTAACTTCTACTTCATCCTTTGCTTCATGCTCGCAGACAAGGGAGGACGTGAACTCTCAGTGCCTGCACCATGCCTGCCTGCTGTCATGATGGAATCCTCCTGGAAACATAAGCCCAAATAAGCTCTTCATTCTGTAAGCTGGCTTGTTTATAGTCACAGTAACAGAAAAGTAATTACTGAAGAGCAGAAAGTGATCTGTACTCAGGGCCTTATGAGAAGAGGCCAAGAATCACTATAAGGAGTGTAAGACAAACAGTTGTATGACTAAGTCAGGCAGGTCAGAGCTGAGAGCAGATTCAGACAGATGCTGGTCTGCAGAAAGAAAATGTATCCCTAGAGCTGCCAATATAAACAAAGAGGTTTAAAGAAAACACAAGACTGAGGTCCACTGATACACATGGGACCAAGGCAGATAATAATAATTTCATTTTAGGCCAATACAGAGCCTCAGGACATCAGGGTCCTGTATATTACTAAGAGTGACCTGAGTAGTTGCAAAGGATTCATTGAAATGGAGGGGAAAATAAGGAGGGAGTAAGGGTATTTATTTTAATGGACTCAAGTTATTTTATATCTATATCTACACATAAATATATATATATACACACACATACACACACACACACACACACATATATCATATATATATGATGATGATAGAAATCTCTTTAGATAGGAACTTAATTCTTGGCTATAATGTGCAGTGACACAATACAGACCCCAGAGCTTCCAGGAAGACCAGAGAGGATGGTACAACACACAATCTCTTGACATCTGTGAACACTCCAGAAACCCTTAGTTGGATATATCTACTGCTGAAAAGATGGCTCTGCATTCACTAACCCCAGACAACAAGTGCTGTTAGGAAGAAGGGAGTGGGTTCAAGCTGTAGGACTGATATAGAAAATGCTGAGGCCCTTCATGCCTCTCTGACACTTTAACCATTCTGAACAAAGCATGCTGTCAAAGATGATAGGAGATACTTCCATTCTCTGACTCTGCGGCAGTCAGTATGGTAGCCACTGACTCTATGTGGCTACAGACCTTCTGAGATGTATCCAGAGGGCTCAGTTCCATGTCATGGAGCATTGTTTTGTTGTTTATTTTTCTGAGACAAGGTCTCACTGTGTATCACTGACTGTCCTGGAACTCAACCTGTTGACTTTAAACTCACAGATTAGCCTGCCTCTGCCTCCTGAGTGCTGAGGTTAAAGGTGTATGCTACCATGCTCAGCTTTTATTTTTGTAGTTGAAACTTAAATTTAAATGAAACTAGCAGTAGTTAGTGTCTGCAACATCAGATGGTTAGACATGAGTATATTCTTCAGGTCCATGCTATGAACCTAACACATTAATTCACTGGACTACTGCAACCCTATGCGCCTGGTATTGTTTTATGACAAATATATTTTATATATTTGTAAAACCTGAGGCACAGAATGGCTAAGTATTTGCCTGAAGTCACACACTGGTTGGCTGTCAAACCAAAGACTGCTTAGGTTCCTTACAGCAGTGGATACTATTTAAGAAGCATGCTAGAACAAAGTTGTTTTTGTTTCTGGTAAACAAAGATAAAGACATAAATAACCCACTCTACCTGTTTTCCCTGTATTTTTCATCCAGGTTTTGTTAGAGGACTCATTGTCAAATCCATCAAGTTGAAGCTCCTGGTATTCTTCGCCAACACGAGCATGGTGGTCTAAAATGTCTATGGGAGACTGATGGCTGCCCCCGCAGCTGACACTAGATGTAACCCAGTGCTCAGGACCATAGGCACCTGTTGAACAAAAAGCAACACTTCAGTCCTCAAGAACCAAAAGTTAGGGTTTAAACAAACAAGACATGAAGCTAAGGGAGATGAAAGGTGGGTTAGCACATAAAGTGCTTGTCAGCAAGCACAAGGACCCGAGTTCAGATTCTTAGCATCCATGTAAAACCAGGCATGGTGGCATTAGAAGACAGATATACTCACTGTCTAGGCAGTCTAGCTAAAAGTTCAGTCTAGCTCAAGGTTCAGTGAGAAAAAACTCTCAAAAACTAAGATAGAAAAACATAGAATACACTTGATGCTGACCCATGCCCTGCATACATGCTTGTCTCACGCACACACCCTCACACACCCACACCCACACATACACACACAGTCTCTCACATGCACACATGCATACTTTCACTCACCCACACTAGAATACACCTGATGCTGACCCATGTCCTGCATACATGCTCAAGACACACATACAGACATGCACTTACTCACACACTCATACACACATACTCTCACTCAATCACACATTTTCTCTCTCTCTCCCCCCCCCCCCCCCCCACACACACAAAGCTGAGAAGAATGCTACCTCTTCCAAATATCATTTTCACACATCTCCATGGTTTGGTTCTTTGATTTCCAAACTCTTGTTAGCTTCATTGTTAGTCAGATTCAGGAAGCTGTGTAGAGGGTTCATAAGGGTTGTTCACATCTTTGAAAAACTTTAATAGACCTCCTAAAATAAGCAGAGTGCTCATTCTATAAAAAGCGGCTTAATTAGTTTAGCATGTTTTGGTTCTGTGAATAATATCCCAAGGATGACTTTCCTCTTAGCTCACAACAGCGTGTAAACAGGAGAAGAAAGAAACTCAAGACTCAATGCAACTCACAACCATATGAGAATCATTCTCAGTGATGGAAGAGGCCCAGCAGGATTTCCTTTCTCTGACTAAGGAAGCTTCTCAGTCTGTCCACAGCTTTTGCATGCATCTACTTCCCAAGCCTCACAAGCGAGGGAAGTATGAAGGATGAAGTCACCGCTGAGATTCAGCACTATCAGAAATAAAAACTTCTAAGAAAATGTTGTCAGCTGAGTACCAACGAGGCAGAAGGCAAGGAAACACACTGTATTTGCTGCTCTGCCCAGTTTGGAAATGAAAGACTAGGAATGATGGCTGTTAAGTGAAGAACAGGCTCTCAGAGCGTTCTATTTCCATGCCTCATTTTTAAACTTGCTGATGTAAACAAAGCAGAAAAGATACATTTGCTGAGAAGATTAAGGGAGAGCACTTAAGCATCAGGCCAATAGCAAGTCTAAAGAGTTCAGAAGATAAGTCACAGGCATCTTGATACAGTAAAGATATATACACACAGGTACACACACAAACATATACTCACATGCACACACACAACACATTCATGTAAGCACACATACAACACATTCATGTAAGCACACATATACACATGTACACACAACACACACAACGCATGAGCACAAACATAATACACATATGCACACACAGCTGCAGGTGCACACACATACCACCCATACACTCATATACATGCACACACAGATACACATACACTCACATGCACACACAACAATATACACATATAGACACAATACACACATGTATGCACACTTGCTCTCGAATGTGCACACACATACCACCCGTACATTCATATACACATGTACATATACATGCACACACACAGATACACATACACTCACACATACACAACAATACACACATACAGACACATGTATGCACACTTGCTCTCACATGTGGACACACATAGGCACACACACATATATACCCTTTCACTTTTAGCTTTCAACTGTTTAAATGTCACATAGAAAAAGTTGAATAGAACAATGAATTATGCATTTCTGTGCCTACCCACACAACCACCCTGTGTGAAGGAAGGTGCAGAAAGACCATAAGTCTCCCTGCTAGTCAACAAGAGCCCCAATCTGAGTCAACTCTACCACTAGGCAATCATTCCATAGTCCCTTATGTCTAATGCAGCTCAAAGCAGACACAAACAATGACATCAGAAAAAAAAGGGGTGGGGACAACCACAGACATCTTCTCTGTCAAGAAAGAGGATATATTGTAGCAGCAAGAGCAATTGGAATAGGTCCTTTAAATGACTCATATTCTTATTCTCTGGAAAATACTTCAGCTCAGCAATAATGCTGGGCCATCCTCCCAAACAAATGCCATCCCTAACAGTAAGAGAAAAAATGGACTATCAGAAAGGACTCATTCCCACATAGGAAAAGGTGTAATAAGCCAGGGGCACTTTTGTGTCATTTGCAAGTGTTAATACTTTCTAGAAAAAGTCAACATTGCCGTTTCCTTTCGGGTGAGAATGCATCGAGGCAAGGCAATGCCAAGGGCTTTTCACACACAACACTGCACCTCTTGTTTAAGCTCCCCAAGGCTAACACGAGCTGCAAAGAGAAGCAGTGCATTTCTGTAAACATTGTGGCCAAACTTTATTTTCATCCTCTACAAGTCAGAGGGGTTTGGGGTGGGGTGGGATAACAAATGACTCCACTTAGCCTCTTTCCACTGTCTCCATGGTTTGTCAGATGCCATAAAAATACATCTGAAGACTGAGTGAGCCAACTGCTGGTACACGGAATGGGAACGAAAATATGGATTCTGGTCACTACAAATGGGCTGGTAAGTCCAAAACATGGGATGTTGTATATGGATATCTACAAATAAAATGCCTTATAAAAACCTCTAATTGGAAAAAAATAATAACCAATGCAATGGGGCAAAAGGAAATAAGGCTAAATACATACAACACCCAGGAAACAGTGAAGGCAAGCCATCACTGTGAACCTGACACTTGACTATTACCCTACTATACCACCACTATGACACTAATAACAATTATTATGATGATAAAAAAACCTAAGGTCAGTGGGGTGTTTACCATCCACATTAGATGGGTGAAATATAATTCAAGAGATTATAAAAAAATAATTAGCGCTCAGACTGGTGGAATTTGTTCGTTACGATCTTAGGGTTCAGGCTGGCTGCATGCTTGCTGCCACACTTCCATCCAATATATATTTAAGGGTAGTTTTAATTGAAACTGATCTTCCACTTCAGATTTTAAATTAATTCTCCTTTGGAGTGCTTCATGCTCCAGACACCCTTGCTTTGCAAAGCGCCCCCATATCATTAGTGGAGGGAACGGAACCCTTTTTTCTAAGCTTGAAGGTATTGATTACCTATTCTCACTTCGAATTACTGTTGCCATTCCATATTGTATAGAGCTCTCTGGTGTTGACACTTTATAAAAATTCACACCCTTAATCATTCACAGTTGGATGGTCTCACCATGGTAAAGGTTTTTGGTTTTTAGAATTTTGAATAAATGCTTCAAAGTAAAATAGAAGAAAAAAATTTAAAAAACAGCAACAAAATGGCATTTAATATAGACTAGTCATCAGATACCTAGCTTGCTAAGAAAAACCAAACCAACCCACCAGCAAGATGGCTTCCTTTCATGGGTTTGACATTACCCATCTAAAATAATGAAAACTCATTTGCAGGCTGTTTCTCTCTTAAGAACTCTTGGGATGGGTTTCAGTAGCTCAATCCATTCAAAATAGCTTACGACTCTGACAATGTGACTTCACAAACAGGCTCACATTCTCAAACAGTTTAGAAAGCTGGGCAGGATAAGAAGCCACAGGCTGATTTTTCCCTGCCCAGAGTAACTCCCCACTCACCTGTTAAAATTGTACAAGTGAGACCTGAATGGAGAGACCCTACCAACCCTAAATACCAAGAGAATCTAACAGTGTTCCTCACTCAGCCGAGGAGAAAAATGTTTTCTTTTTAATGAATGCAGTGAGTACATCTGAAGCCAATGGCTGTAAGTACAGTGTTCATAAAAATGGCCTTCACCCAGAACCAGTCTTCTCGGTTTCCATTGGACCTCATTGTTACCATTGCTAACCTACTACTTACTCATAAATATCTGCCTCTCCCACTACTGATTCTAGCTGTAGGATACAGTTCTTCTAGGCTTCAACTTTACACCACTGAGTAGCCTTAGATCACACAGGCAGAGTACCTGTGTCATCTCTGTACCCCCAAATAATGGGCCCTTCCAGATAGCAAAGTCCTGAAAGAGAATGGCCATAGGCAGGGCATAGGACCTCTGTCATGTCCCATACTGACCAAGGCTACTGTTCTTGAAGATGCCCCATGTCAAAAACAAAACAAAACAAAACAAAACAAAACAAAACAAAACAAACAAAACAAAAGTCTCTGGGACATTGTAAATCCCTGCATCAGGTAAAACTGCAAGAAAACACAGTGTCTCTTAGGCAGGTGATGTCAGCCACTTTGGACACATTTCCTTGTGCCACACAATCTCCCCGCTTCCTATCTCCTTCACAAAGCACCTTGAAAGAACAGAGAGCTGCACTTCTTAGATGGGACTGAAACGAGCTCAGATTCTTGCTGTATAGCCAACATTATTAAAGATTTTATGTCAACTTGACACATGCTAGAGGAATTAGGGGAGAGGGAGTCTCAATCAAGAAAATGTCTTCAGATAAGATTTGCTAGTAGGCAAGCCTGTAGGGTGTTGTCTTGATTAATGACTGATGTGTAAGGGCCTGGCCTCTTGTGGGTGGTGCCATCCCTGGGGAGATGGCTGGGTGCTACAAGAAAGAAGACTGAACAAGCCACGAGGCACAGTCTAGTGAGCAGCACTTCTCATAGTCTCTGATTCAGTTCCTGACTCAAGATTACTGCCCTGAGCTCCTGCCCTGTCTTCCCTGGCTGGGAAACTACAAGCCCTAAACTTAAATAAAGCCTTTCCCTCCAAGTTTTTGCTGGACATTGTATTCTATCACAACAGCAGAAAACCTAGCTAAAACGATGTTCTTCACCTAAACGAACGATTGTTTGTGCCTCTTCTTTACCTCCCCATCATCTAACATGAGCTCCTCAAGTAAGTCCTAAAGCATATTTGGAGATGAAAATAAATAAGTTGGAAGAAACAAAAGAGTGGAAAAGTGTCTTGTAGTGACACTCTGCATGTTCTTGGCCGTGAGTTAACTTTAATTTTGTACATCTATCTTCTTCACCTCCTGGGTCTACAGAGTCGGGATGCCAATTTCAGAGGTAAATATTTTTTAGCTTCGTTAATTCACTGAATTAGTCTGAACTGTGACACAGTAAGATATGTTCTAAAACTACGATGAGCAAGAAGGAATCTATGAGCAAACTAAACTAGGCAAACCCATGACTGTGGTTTTGAAAGTAAGAGTGTTACAGGGCCCAAGCTTTTGCTGCCCTTCAGGAAGCATGGTGAGTTCCCATTGGACCTCCTACTGTGATGTATATATATACATTAACAGACCTCTCTGTTCAAAGACAGCCAAGGATGATGAAGTTCTAACCTTCTTACAACATATTTAAACATAATCTTACTTAACACTTGCTCAGTGCTGGGCACAATGATGAGAAATAGGTACTCAGGAAAAGGGCTGTCCAAGTCTCTTTGGAGTTCTCTCGACCAACATAAACTCCTGTGGCTTCACTGTCTTATCTGTGTGATGTGTTGCTCATACCAAAAGGTAGTTAGCTGAACTCTATGAGATCCTCCGTGCCACGAATCTAGAACAACAGCAGACTATGAAAGCTTTTGAAGTGGTGGGTGCTACAACTATTGAATTTGTTGTTGAGTTACAAAATGTGCAGACAACTCTCAAGAAACAGGCCTCAGAATAAGAAAACAAGCTCAGAGGCTAGTCAAAGGAAGTGGACACATCTATTTTATAGTATGGAACTACAAAAGAGACCTTGACCTCCTAAGGACTTGCAGAGGAGGAGACACTTGAGTGACATTACTTCCTCAAGCACACATTGACTTGGCCAAGGTCATCTGCTGCAGGTTTCTCACTTGACAGAGAGTTTTAAGCACATCTAATCAATCTCTATGAGAAATGGGGCTTATGGCTAGCTGTAGCTGGTTTGGTCACTTGCTTGAAGACCAAACAGAGGTTGGAGATGTGGCTCAGTTGGTCGAGTGCTTAATATGCACCAAACAATGGCTTGGGATCTCCATCATGGCCTAAAAGTGAGTGTGCAGCTCAGATTAGTAATCTAAGCATTCTACAGGTGAAGAGAGGGAGGTCAGAAGTTTACAGTCATTTGAAAGTTTGAATCCAAGGCCAGCCTGAGTTATATGACACCTGTCCCTCCACCACTCATCCCTAAAAACAGCAAAGGAGGAGAGGAAGGAGAGGATTTAGAAAAGTAACTTCACAATGGAGAAGCCTGACAAACATCACCACAGGTGGGTGACAATCACTTGTTACATGACCTGGCTATTCTGGGGACATTCTGATTGGTTTTCATAAGGACAGTCTGTTACCTCTGTAGTAGCTCTTCAAACACTCCCATTACTGTCTATCTTATTAGGAAGAATACGCTGGGCAAACCCCAAGATGAGTAACATTCTAATTAATACTTGATCAACACGCCTGAAAACCATCAAGGTCAGAAAACAGTACAAAACGAACACACAAACACACAAACTCATACACACCCCAATAACAACAAACCACGACAGAGTAAAACCTTGTCACAAACCACAGAAAAAGGGAGAGACCTTAACATCACTGTGACATGGTACTACCTTTGTTTTGAATGTCTGTGTGTTTGTTTTGAGACAGAGTCTGACTATGTAGCTCAGGCTAGCCTCTAAATCACTACTCTCCAGCATCAGATACTCATGTATTACAATTACAGGTGTGTACCTCCATGTCCCACCAAAAATCCATCCTTTTATGAATGCCTACCAATACAAAAAAGGAAATATTTCTAAATCTGCTCAGAAGCCAGACAAAACTGTAAGCTTTGTGAAACAAGTTCACTTATCAGTATTTTTGAGTGCATTTGGGACCTGTCTATGACCTAGCAGGTGATACAAATGGCAACAACCTATAGATAACAGTTGGCATATCATTTATGCATGGTCTGTATTTACACAGAGCAAAGATCCAGGAAAGAAAGGCTGGGCTAAAGGATGTGGGACTGTGTAAGGGTATCCTGGTTCTTGGCTGGGCATGGGCCTAGAACCCCGAGAGTCCAAGGGAGAAACGGCAGGAGTTCGGCCACATCCCCAGAACTCAGGGTCCTAACAAGCAGCCCAATCTCCATAGACCTACATTGTTCAGTCAGGCCATTACAGCCCCTCCCAAAGTGCACAGGTAGAGGGTGTGACTACAGGCCTCAGGTCCTAGAGATTTACATACTAATGAAGGTCAGAGGGCGGAGCCAATTAAGCATTCCTCCCCAGAACCTCCCCCTTTCTCTCTCCCTACTTAACTCAGGGCTGCCCTGAGTTTGGGGGGTACATCCAGATCCATCCACCATCCGTCATGACAATAAACCCTTTTGGAACCAAGGACTTCCTCGTATCGTTGGGGCCTGCCGGGCCTGCCGTCACCAAAGGTTCCAGGCTGTGGAACCCCAGACCTTTCTCCTGGATGTGGGACCCGCCGTGTGGTGGAAGTCTCCAGGCAGCCTCCCCCGGCTGCGGCCCTGTTTTCCCACAAAAGGAGACTAGGATAAGGACTTCAGCAAGCTTAAGGGTAATGTTTCATTATTTATAGTCATAAAAAAAGCCTTTTGACATATAAAGTTGGAGAAATTCACCTTTAAAAACTGTAGTTAAGAAACAACATTATTAGCTTAATTTATGGATCATCTGTGCCTTAAAATAACAAACTCCTCCTCAGTGGGCCATTAACAAGTCACTGTATTTTTCTCATCGTGTGATACTGCAGTTCAGGACACGAACATCAGGAAGATGGATTCCCACAGTATGGAGAATAAATCACACAACCGAAGATTCATTCCAACCGTCTGCTCTTAGCAGACAGAATTCCCTACAAAGAGATAGCTCCAATTCCTGCAAAGCCAGGTGGATATCTCAGAGCCTGTTTGAAATTCAGTGCTTCTTTTTTAGGCAGACATATCTTCAAGGAGTTGGTCCACAGGTATTATTTTAAACCAATACTAGCTAGTCTATTATTTAAACAAAATGCAAATAGAACACACAGAGAGAAAGAGACAGAGACAGAGAGAATACTCTCTTAATGTTTGTCCATGGTCAACATGACCCATAATCAGAAACACTATGTAAAAGTTGAGATAAGACAAATGTACTTTTCTACACTTTAAGCAAACTGCCCCACTTCAATATGGTTCTGTCTTCATACCTGACCTGAGATAAGGACAGAAGATTTACTTATAGTGCATACAACCCACACCATCCCTATTCCAAACTATGGTTTCTTTAAACACATACATGGCATTTTTCAAAAAATAAATATGCATCTTGAAATTATTTTTCCACAATAGATTCAAATAATGGTTTCCATTCACTAATGAAAAGCCATTAAAAATAATGAATTCTGTCTAAATCTAATTAAAAGTAAAACTAATATACATGTTATGTGCTGTTTCCAGTCCAGTATGTTTATTAATGTCCCCCTCAAGGAACTTCTATTAAAAACATTACCTGAATGCAGGCTTATTACTCTGCATCTTGTTGTCCACTTTTACCCAGCAGCAAAAATCTGAAACACATGTGTTCACTTTCTACCAAGTATAATTAATGTTTTTTCTCCCAATCTAATACGCATCTTAAATTATCCCACTTTTAATTAAAAACACTTCATGAGATTCAGCTTATGATGTGTTTGCTCACACCAGAACTAGTAACTTAATTACTATTTATGCATTTATTGTTATACATGTGAAAAAAAATGGAAAAAGGGCTAAAAAGCACTCCGAGTGCTCGCTGCTGCTTTTATTAATTAATGTTTAATTACGGAGTTGTTCATCTGTGTTAGGAGAAATATTTCAGTTCCTAAGTCAGTGCAGAAGTGAACAATGGCTTTATAGATGATAAAATCAGCCTCTACATTATTGTTTGTAAATTTTAAGCAAAACAGCATTATGTTGCTATTTCCTATCAATGATGGGAACTATCAATAACCAGCTGGAACACCATAAATAACACCAGACAACACGACAGAAGTGCAATTGACTGTGCATTTCTTACTACCAACTATTATCTGTACAGTTCCCCATGGTACTTGTTTTAAGAAACAGCACTCACTCTCTCTCTCTCCCTTTCTCTCTCTGTCTCTCTCTCTCTTTCTATACACACACACACACACACACACACACACACACACATTTTTAAGGTCTATTTTTATGTGTCTGGGTGTTTTTCCTGCATATAGGTTTGTACACCATAGGCATATGATAGTGACTGTGGACACCAGAAAGGTATCAGGCCCTTGTAGAATTAGAATTACAGATGGTTGTAAGCCACCATAAGGCTTCTGGGAATAGAATCCAGGGCCTCTGAAAGAACCACAATTGCGCTTTACCACTGATTTAGCTCTCCAGCCCCTGAACAGTTTCTCTACTTTTCTGAAACATGTAACATGGCAATTAATCTCATTCAGGAGGCCTGAGTCATAGAAGTATGGCAACTCAGAGAAACTCAGAAGTGGATAGTATGGTATATATAAGAGAAACAGCAGAGGAAACCAGGGTATCTGTAACAAGAGCAATGGACAGAACCAAAAGTTTTTCAAAGTCCAAGTCAGTAACTATCCATGTTCAAAGGTATCTTAGATGAAAGCCCTCCATGTCACAGTTAAGAGTCTATTCAACATTCGACTCAAATGTCTAACTCTAACTGGGATCATTTAATCCCTCCAAATCTCCTTGGTATGGTTTCAAGTCAGACCTCTTACTGACACTGCTTAGGATTGGTCACTGTGTATACCTAAACTGTTAGTGATGTCACCTCAGTTTTATGTTGTACATCTTACAAGCTTATAAGATGGAGGGAAACTGATTCTGAGCCTGAAGTTTTCCACTTTATTCAACTGAGATGCATCTCTAGCAGCCAACGACTATTCCTTGGCAAAATCTGTGGTCTTTTGATATTTTTACTTCTTAGACTCAACAGAGACAATCACAGAAGGAGGAACAGCACTACACAAAGAACTGAGAGGCCAGATGTGTAGTAAAGGGAAGTTAACAAAAAGTGATGTACTAGAACCAAATGATTCCCAGACTCTTTGATTGCTATTGTGGACTTATCCATAAAGCCTAGATCCATTAGCAATGTCTGTAAAGGGTGCAGCCAGGGAAGGAGATAATAGCTGAATTACAGGTTTGCTCTCTCCACACACAATTTAGCTGATGAAAGTAGAGTTGAAAATTAATCCTATTTGATCAAGACTCATTTCTCTTATATCAGACAAAGTTCAAAATTCCAGAAGGTTCTAAGCTCTGTACAAGCACTCTAGCAATACACAAAACAACTTTATGGACACATTTGTCTTATTTTCAGGAGAAAGGGTCTGTTAAGATAGCCTAGAACTCACTATGTATACCAAGCTGGCTTTGATCTCATGGACCAGCTTCTTCTTCTGCCCACTACCCCCAGTCACTGTTGAGATTATAGGCATGCGTCACCCTCTCTCTCTTATCTTTGTTTACATTCTTCAGCCAGCCTCTACACTGCACTGGACACATTCTTAAAGTCAGTCACAGGAATGTGCTGAGGATTACACACACACACACACCACACACACACACACACACACACACACGAACAGGCACATAGTAAGAGCAGAAGAAAGATGACTGAGGGTGATAATTCTCTTTAAGAAGCCTTGGGTCACACTGGCATGGACTCTGACCCAGCTTCAGAAATGACATCTGAAAAAGAACCGTCATCTGGAAAGAGGGAACCTCAATTAAGAAAACCATATAAGATCAGGCTGTAGGCCAGACTGTAAGGCGTGTTCCTAATTAGTGATCTATGGGAGAGGGCCCAGCCCATTGTGAGTGGGGCCACTCCTGGGCTAGTGGTCCTGGGTTCTATAAAAAAGCAGGCTGAGTAAACTAAGGGAAGTAAGCCAGTAAGCAGCACTCCTCTATGGCCTCTGTATCAGGTCCTGCCTCCAGGTTACTGCTCCAATTGAGTTCTTGTCCTGACTGCCTTCATGATGGACTATGCTGTGGAAGGGTAAACCGAATAAACCCTTCTCAAGTAGCTTTGGTCATGGTGTCTCATTGCATCAATAGTAACCCAAACTGTGACAAAACCCAACTAGAAATTGGGCAACTCACAGATGCCCAACCTTCTTCAGCAGTATGTATCAGGAAGTGTTTTGGCCAAGGCCGACACTGATTATGCTATGGGGTTTCCCTAGTCAGAGGGTTTGATTTAAGTTGATGCTATTCATATGGGGAGGCACAGCCTTTGTGTTGCTGACCCTGTGGGAGAAACCTGGCTCTTCCCCAAATCTGACTGAAGAAGGAAGGGAGGGACATGCCCTGCAAACAGAAGATAATAGGAAAATCAGAAAGCAGAACCAAGAGGGAGGGAAAAGAAATAAGAGGTCAGGTCCCTGAACGAAGCACACTTGGAATGTAAATTTTGTCTTTAGACACTTCCATTTCAAGTGCCTTTGTATTTAAGACTGATGAGCAGGCTTCCTGCTATTTGTAACTAAGGCTATAAGAGATAATCCAAACGCTGGTTTAAGACTACCAGTTCAATGATTCAGTGCATTCTACAGATCAGTCAAGACAAAACTGTCAACTGATAGAGACAGAAATCAGCAGTACATGCTGGATGGTCCCCTCTTTCTTCTTCCTATTCTTCCTACATTTTCTTTCCCTGTAAGGGAAACGTAAACCTGGGCTAGGATTTAAAGATCTCATTTAGACAAAAGGAGAGGAAACAAGGTCTGGAGTTCTTTGCTGTAAATTTTAACTCTAGTAACACCAAGGTCACAGGTAAGAGTCCAAGAAAGACTTAAAGTGATCACTAACAGCTCACAGAAAGTCTTCTGCCTTAGAGACCTGCCTGTTCAGGTTATTATGTGGAAATGACTTGCTGGTGTGGTCATGAACTATTCTGGAAGGTCATGGTTGCATCTCAGAGAGTAAAAAAGCCCCCGTTGAAGGTCTGGTTTAAACATGGCTGCACTTCCTGTCTTGAAGAGAGAGGGCTGCTGTGCAGTTCTCACTATCAGAATCTGGCTCTGCAGTGGTTTATGTTAGTTGCCTGAGCTCATGACAAACTTCAGAACATCTACACAGTAAGACACACACACACACTCACACACTTATACACCCCCCACATTCCCACACATGCATATACACATGCACACAACTAGACAATTTCTCTTGTTTACTCTTTGAAACCCTATTCTTATCCCAGGTATCAAATGATAGAGTAGCATAAGAGAAGACAGCAATAGAATGACACCAGTAGTGCTTTGCCCTTTTGGAGAATAATCAATATATTCAGGATGATGAAAATTCCCTACACCTTGCCATCCTTGACTATTTCAACAACTCGTGTCAAGTACATTTTAGTTTCTTTGTGTTATAGATAAGGCAATTGATGCTTAGAAGCTAGGAAACTTGTCCTCAGAGAGTGACAGATCTAAGTCAGTTCCAGGTTTATGGGAATGTACCATGTTCTAATACAATAATTTCTTACCTGGACTATAACCATGTAATCGACATGGGAGCAGTGACTATTAAAATTGTAAACGTGTACTCCTTTGCTCAGGGTGTTAATTCCACAGATACACTTTGCAACTGTTAAAAGGGTGAAGTGAGCAGCATCAGCAACATCCAAGACTAACATCATGATATGGACACATCACTGAAGGGCTAGTTAAGTAGAGTATGTCAAATCAATACAGGAGAAGAAACTAATCAGGAATATAGTAGGAGGCAGGGATGAAGGGAGGGAGAGCTCTTTAAGAAGAGTTACATTTCTAAGTGGAAAAGCCAATGTGTATTATGACATACTACCACTTACTTTAAAACACAGAAAAATTGGGCCTAGGGATGAGTCAGTTCCACAGCAATGACCTAACAACTGTAAGGCCCTAGATTCAATCACTAACACTGCAGAAGGAGGAAGAAAAAGAAATGATTTATGTGTTTATTTGTGTGCACATCGAATACACATGCAAGGATACATTAAGACAATAAAGCACAAATGCACTAGGAAAGTTGAGTTTTCAGCAACTGTATGCTCTAAATGTCAATTATAAACTATACTACTAATCTAAAAGTTAAGTATGAAAGGTGCACATAAGTTTAAGAAGCAAGAGCATCTCACACCGTTCTGCTTGGAAAAGAGGCTTGTTGCAGAGCTGTGATTATATGATTACATCATAACATATGAGGAAAATAAATATGCACCAAATCCAGGAATGGATTACCCAAAGGCAAAAGGGCAACCTGTGAAATGACCAACTTGGATAAAAAGACACTAGCTTTGTCTAGGAAGATACAGATCTTTATGATTTGATATATTTTGAGAATATAAAGATCACTTCTGTAATTAACCAAGATAAAAGTAAAAAATGCAGAAAAAAAGGACCCGGGTAACTTCTCTCTGGAGGTCTTTGTTCCATGTGGCAGGTACTTTCATGGTGGAGTTACTGACTCCAGTTATAAGTGCACTGTTACTCTTTAGTTCTTTAAAGTATTCAGAAAGTATAGAATCTTATATAAAAGCTATCTATGGCATTCAAACTTCAGGGGCTGAGGGGGTTGGTTAGGAGGGAAAACAGGCTGGAAAGATTCCTGGCAATAATTTTAAACAACAGATTAAACCTGGCAGATTCCTCATGGAATCATGGCCAGTCTTTTCCATGGGTTAAGTTGGCTTCTTATCAAACCAGATGTTGTATTTTATCCTTAAAATGACACAACCATGAAAGCCCCATACTTTTGAGAAGTCAGAATAGTCTTCACTGTGGCTTAATGCTTTCATCCCATGCGATGTCCTATAAAAGATACAAATGTTCTAACTGTTGCAGGTAGACGGTGAGACTCATTCCCTGGCTGCAAAGACCCAGTGAGGCAATCTGAAGCCTTTCCATCACTGGACTATATGCCTGTGGCTTTTCTCATTCAAGATACTTCATTTTCACTCTCTGATCTGACCTCTTGAGAACTAGGGAGATCCTGATGGGATTTTTTTTCCCTCCAATTTCTGATACATGCCTCCTGGCAACATGCCATTCACAAATTTAATACATCCATCTCCCTTGTCAAATTCTTTGATAAAAATGCTCAAAAAGGCTAGGACTGAAGACAGATCTTTCCATCACTGTAATGGCATGTTAGATAGGATTCCCCAAGAAGAAATTTTTTTTTTTCTGTCAGGAATCCCCAAGGCTTTGGCCATCCAGGTATACACATAGGCTACTTGCCTGTGAAAATCAGTTCATGTTTTCAATGTACATAATAGTACCACAGCAGATTAACCAGAAATTCTCCGAGAAGTTCCAGAATATAGTTCTCCAAGGGCAGGGCACACTTTGGTCTCTTCAGCAGTGTAGACCCATCCATGACGAAGAAGGCATCTGATGAATAAGTTACTGGACAACAGGGGGCTTTCCAAAGAAACTTGACAAAGAACAAAACAGCAGGAGCTGAGGGTGTAATGCAGCAGGTACCATGCTTGCCCACAACACAAGAGGTCCTGAGTTCTATTCCCAGCACACTGTAAACAGCATGGTGGCACAGGACTGCCTTTCAGAGGTAGACATAGAAGGATGAGAGGTCCAAGATCATTCTAAGTTTACACAGTGAGCTACAGGCCAACATGGATTACATGAAACCCTGTCTCAAAAAGCCAAACAAAATAGGCTAGTATTCATCCTTTCCAATATGTCCAAGTTTGTCATCAATGTGAAATGTTTATGGAAGATCTTCATCAAATTTTAAGAATCAGTATGACCGTTTTTAAGGGCTGAAGTAGACTACTGGTGGAGAACAACAAACTGAATGACAGGAATTATAGAAAGAATATACTTATTTCAACAGGAAAGAACATTACTACCTCAAAAGTATCCAACAGGTAAAGGAACTCGTCTCTCAGCCTGACATCTGACTGCAATCCCTCAAGCCATCTAAGGATGAGCAAAGAGAACCAACTCCACCATTATGCTTTGACCTCCACGCATGTGCTGAGGCACATGTACCATGAAAACACATAGACACAAAATGATCAGAAGTACAAAATAAACTATAACAACAAAAGACAGTCTTAGTGATATTAACAATAAAGCTTTATATTCTTTAGCCCCTAACTTGGTGTCTCTGGGAAACATGTGGTTAAGGGGTTTGGTTACTATTGTGATTATTTGTTCTCTCTCTCTCTTTCTCTCTCTCCTCCTCCCTCCCTCCCTCCTCCCTCCCTCCCTCCTCCCTCCCTCCCTCCCTCCCTTTCTTTCTCCCCTACCCCGCAAGACAGGACCTCTTTCCATAACCCAGGTTGGCTAGAACCTGGATTCTAATCAAACACAGTAATCCTTCAGTCTCAGCCTTTTGCTAGTGGGATTATAGGTATGAAGAATCACATACAACATGGAAATATGGTTCTAGAACAAAAACAGGCTACAACACACATCCAGCAACCGATCAGTGGACTTCCCTAAGTACTTTACGATAGCCATGTCTTCATTTTGAAATATATTTTGCTATGGTAAAGCATATGAGAGGAAGAAGATAATTTATAAACCCCCTTATCCGTTCCTCATTCATCCCTTATCCATTCCATATTCACAGGTATCATTTACAGCCACCAGTCACATACCAGCTGGCATGTTCTTTGCTATTGAAGATACTATTGTCATTTTAGGAATACAGAAAGAGAAGTCTGAAGAGATGAAGTTATCTGGCACTTGGATAGAACCATTAAGCAAAGAGTAGAGGAAAGATTCACGCTCTTAATAGATGGTTCCTGTTTCTGACCTAAGATTCTGTTTCTTTAAAAGGCAAATGCTTCTTGGCTGTTCTGATGGGAACCACCACTCAGAAGCCAGTCGGAACTTTTCTTCTATGTGCAGGTCCAAGAGTTGCGCTTAGCTGCACTTGGCCAATGTTGCAGGTTGAGGTTACTCACCTGCTAGGTTACCTTTGAACATGACTTGCTATAATCCATGTATCAATAGAAGATAATTTATCATCATAAATTACCCAGGACATTTTAAATGAAACCTTGCATTTGTAAATAGAATGTAAAATTAAGCAAACAGATAACAGGCAACAACAGAATGTATACAACTGTTATTGTCGGAAAACAGCTAGTCACGAAGAATCAGGCCCCTAACTGCCTGTTGTGTTCTCGATGAGAAGTGAACCCCACAGGCTCAGTGTTGGAACACCTGGTCCCCAGTCAAGGTTGTGGAACTTTTAATCAAGTAAGTCTCTGGCACCAGGCCTCCCAAGTTCATAGCCTCACCCCAGTTCCAGTTTGCAGATACAATGTGACTAGCCGGCTTCCCACCCTGGCCCCTGCTGCCAAGTCACCCTGCCATTACAGACTCTATCCAAAAGAAACTTTTTTCCTTAAATTGCTACTGTCTGTGGCATTTTATTTTAATAGTAGAAAAATATCTAATATAGTACTATTCTACATTTCAAAACTCTGATGCCATCTATCCTGTGAGATTAAGATGGAAAGAAAAAAGGGAGGAAACATGAATTAAAAGCAGGACATTCAAAGGAGAGAGTCCATATCTATGGACTGTGATTAAGGAGATGGACAGCACAATCATGTTGCCCTCCTGACTCTAGAAGAGAACGCTAAGCAGGAGAGTATACTCCAATTGAGTCCACCACACTGCTGAATTCTTGAGTCCGGGTACTCACATCCCAGGAAAATGCTAAGTGATCCCCAAACAGTTGGATCCTCACTCTGAAAAACAAGCGGTCTAATCAGGAAATGAGAAGTCCTTTCCCTGCAGATAAAAGAGCTAATGGTTACAAAGCATCAGTATAACATAAGCACTTTCAGGAGAGCTGGACAAAGGAAGAGGCAGATGCAATCAGCTGTCATTCTCTCTGCAGCAGGGAACTGGAGGACTGCTTTGTAAGGGGGAAATTTAGAAAAACTGTTTCCATTTATTAGCACTAAGCTGCTTCTCCGTATCCCTTCATAAACATGTAGCTCCCAAAAACAAAAAAGCTATTTTGATCAA
The DNA here is from genome assembly GCA_021653895.1 of Mastomys natalensis. Taxonomy (NCBI): domain Eukaryota; kingdom Metazoa; phylum Chordata; class Mammalia; order Rodentia; family Muridae; genus Mastomys; species Mastomys natalensis. The sequence goes on from JAJTUV010000099.1 coordinate 31,598, forward strand.
GAGCACAGGTTTCTTTAAGCTGTAGGCTCGAAAGCATGCCTGCTGAGCGAGTTCACGTAAACAGATAAGCATACATTGTGGGCCTGAACACTTAATACCTTATATTCTATTTGGCATTTCCTTCTGAATAAATCCAACGATACCGTTTCCCCCTGCCCCCTCTTTTTGAATAAGATCCCAAAGGGAAGTAAATTACATGATGGGAAGAAAAATCAGTCAGGGCATTCCAGGGGCTGTCAGCATCCTTAGGGAGACACCTGTGGTTCCTGTATCTGCCACTAGTTGAAGGAGTGGCGCTCATGAGCACTGGCTATAAGATCTTTTGTAAATACAGAAGAATCCTCTTCAGGTTCACAGCAAACAGCATAAGCTCTTTACACAGTATTGTCTTCAACGCTAAAAGAGTTTCCAAAATTAAAAAGCATTAGTTAATTTGAAAAGGTAGCGGACTTCTTTGGGTCTCCATAATGGTTCCATTGGTTTTCTGCATTTCTTTGCTGGCAACAGAACAAAAAGAGGAAAGAAAGCAAAACTCCTTTGGAATGTCTACCTTGTAACACCAAATCACAGACAGAATTCAGCCAGTGATGTAGGGGTTAAGAGTGTTCTTTCCTTTTCCTTGCTCGGTACAGATTTTTTTCAGTACCATCCCAGAGCCTGTAGGTATCCTACGCTCATGATCTAAATACCATGAGCTGATGCTAGAACACAGACAATGGGAAGAAAGCTATCTCACACAGTTCCAGAGAGTGGCTTTCACTCCCTGGTTCTGGGATTATTTATGACAGAAGTCAAAGGAACATAGTATAATGGGCACTTAGAAGCCAAGCCGCCTTTGTCAAAAAGCACTGAACACTCACTTGGGCTCACTTGGTAGAGAAAAGGAGGAGACGGCCTGGCATCTTGTCAGACACCTGCTTGACTCTGCATAGGCATGTAAGTCATTCAGGAGTGGCTGTGTGCATAATCAACCTGTCTCCCCTACGACTGAAAACACAGAGTAGCCATTGCCCTAAATCTGGAGTCACCTTGGATTCCAGAATAGCAAAACCTCCTGAGTCAGGCTCCACGTCAGATAATAGTAATTCCTCTTATTCCCTGGCCTTTCTCCATTATCCCCTGTGCCCTATTCCTGCTTCCCTGGGTAGCATCCCTGTTTTCCTAAGAAACTATCTACATTGCACAATTCAGCGGTCAACTACTGTGTGCCTAAGTGATTTGTATTATTTCATATAGGTGATTAAAACTTCCCATGAAAAATTAACTTATTCACAAAATAGCAAGTCTTTTCCTACTTCTATTATGCATTCATTATGCAAAGTTCTATTCAGTTTTTCCCGTCCCCAGGTTCCATGTATTCATTATCAGTGTGGATCTGAGGCCCAGCAGACCTGCCAAGTACCTAGGTTCTTATGTAACACAGCAAAGAACCGAAGATACACAATTAGAAATAGAGACAATTTATCAAGAAAGAAAAAAAAAAACAAGAATGAGATAGTCAGCTGAGAGGAAGCCATGGGCCACAAGGTATGTCCCCTTAGGTTATTTACAAATCCCACACTGGTGGGCTTTTCTTGAGCACATTATAGGAAATCCAGATGGGGCATGGTTTTCAGTCGTTCTCTGCCAACTTCTCAGGGCATCCTGTTTGCTGAATAAAGTAAAGTGGGAAAGAACTCCGAGTATCTTCACATGCCAGAGACATATAGAATCTGCATTCAAGGTGCCCCAGAAACATGGGGGAGGAACAAGCTTTCTGCCCCATGAAGTGCATTTTTATAAAACATTTTGTCGAACATTTTCATTTTGTGTGCTGATCTTTTTGGTCTACATGTGAGTCAGGGAACCACATATGTGCCTGGTGCCCACAGAAGTCAGAAGAGGCCATCAGATGCTCTGGAACTAGAGTTACAGGTGGTTACCAGTCACCACGTGGGTGCTGGGAAGCCAACATGGGTCCTCTGCAAGAAGACCAGTACTGAGCCACCACTGAGCTCTCTCTCCAGCCCCAAGAACACATTATGGTACCCAGACCTACTGCCACCCTTGCTAGGGCCGTCACTATGCACCCAAGCAATAACCTGTTCACCATGTAAGGCAGCTGGCTGCATTGTTGACATTATACCTCAGTCATTCTGTGCCAAATAGAGGACCGCATTCCCTACACAAGGACAAGGAAATGGATGCTCAAAGGTACCACACATGTGAAGTAGGTGAGCCATAGGTATAACCACCTCATCTGGAGAAATGGCTCAGCAGTTAAGAGCATTGGCTGCTCTCTCTCTCAGAGTACCCAGGCTCAATTCCCAGTACCCACATGGTAGCTCACAATCACCTGTAAGTTCCAAGAGACACAACATCATCTTCTAGTCTATGCAGGCACCAGGCATGTACATGGTAAATATCCATACAGACTAAACTCTCAAACACATAAAATAAGTAAAATTTAGAAAGAATAATTACTAGTCCACCAAATACTCCTTTTAGATTGTTTTTCCGTGGGGTCTCTTTTGTTATTTCCGCCATTTTTTGAGGTACTTATTCAAGCTTTTGGTGGATCCTTCTCAACCTCCCATTCATCGGGTGAGAGCAGGGGCTAGAATTACAACGGGCACCCAAGGCATCTGGGTTTTTCCCCCTCTTGGGTTCCAGATCTTTGTGGTTATTAAGCAAGCATTCTTACCTGCTGAGCCATCTCTCTGGACTGGGCTGAATCTTACTCACAAATGTAAAAGCCTGCTGTGCTCCTTTTACATAAAGTATAAGAAACACTTGGTACAAAATAGGCACCCAAATACTTCTTTTTGAATTCATGCTATGAGAAAAATTAATGAATAAATAAATGTTCCTCATTTGATCTAATCCTCTTAATGTGTTTTCCAAATTAAAGTAGCATCATATAAATACTAAATCCCTGTGATACAATTCTACTGGTGCCCCGAAGACCACCTCACAGCAGCGAACCCTAGCTTAAGACTAAGGTCTGGGTCATAGTCCATTGTCCTGACATGAGCCCACACACCCTTAGACAGAGTGCAGATTGGCCTTGCTTCACAGTGCCCATTCTCTGCTCATCAAGATGGCTCATTAATGGCCTGATTTCAGATGTCTCAAGTAACTTTTCATCCATGAGCTGCTAGTGGCTGCCGGTTCCCAGAATCTCCTGCTGTGCACACAAGTAATTAACTTGCAATGCTCTGCTGGCTCTGAGATATTTCATGACATCAAAGGGGGGGGCAAAAAGCACATCTAAAGCAGGTAGTTAAGCGTCAAGGTACTGTCCGAATTAAATTCCACAACCAACTGGAAACTGCCAGTCAATATTGGGGTGCTTGTTGACAGGCAGGGAGCACGGGGACTTCCCACTCTAAACTCCATTCATCTGGATTTCGCTGTGATAAACAAGAAGCTAATATCAGGATCTGCTTCTGGCTATGGAAGAAAGGACTTCTTTTAGAATAGTAAAAATAAACTCTGTAGAGCAGGTTCATTAGGTCAGTTCAATGAAGGCAAATACCATGGCGTAGATAGCTTGGCATAGATCTAAGGGCCATGAATAATCCCACATGTTGGGCAACTTAACTAAACTACCTGGGCCTCATTTCTTTTCTTTGTAATGGGCGATTAATAATTAACGAAATATAATGAAAACACACCTCTGGGTGTGTCCAGAAACTGACTAGTGAGGGCTCTGCCTAGAGAGAGAATTAATTCCTTGCCAGATTCAGAAGCTGAAGGCAGTACTGGCAGGTAGTGAGGAGGGTAGCCCGGGATGGTAGAACCAGGTCACTTCCCTTTCTTTACTTTCTGGTTATCATGATGTGAAGAACTGTGCCAAACCTTACAGGCTACAGCAAACTGAACCCTAAGACACTGTAAGGAATTCCAGAAACTATAAGCCAAAATAAAACCTTCCTTTACTCAAGCTGTTTCTTGTATGCATGTTGGACACAACTATTAAAAAGTAATATACTAACTCATGCAAGTTGGGTGCTTTTATCACTACCATGCCAATAGAACATTATATTTTGTTTTACGCTATTATGATTTGATCATCATTACTCCCTGATACTGACTACGCAGCAAGACTATTAAAAAATAGCTATGACTGACTGAGCACACATAAAACTAGTTTAAAATTGGATAATCCAAAAGCTCGCTCATCATTGATATCTATCATCTCTAAACTTAATCATTATTCTACATTCTTTACTAACTACACTGGCCTTCCAGTAGAATTGTATCATCTAGTGACTGATCAAAAGGCTTGGGAAAAACAGAAAAACAAAACAATCAAGCCGGGCATGGTAGAGTATGCCTTTAATCCCAGCACTTGGGAGGCTGAGAGGCTGAGGCAAGTGGATCTCTGAGTTCAAGGTCTGCCTGAGTTATTACATAGAGAAAACATCTCAGAAACAACAACAATAAGAAGAAGCCTGATATTTCAGGTTGAGTCACACAAACAAAGCCATTCCAAAACAAGGAACTGTGACTGAGAGCCAGGGGAGACTTGTGAGAATGGAGCCAAGAGGCATGCAGAAGGGGGTGGATTGTCTCCTTTCCATGAAAGGGCAGTCTGAAAGGATACAGTTTTGATAGAGGAATTAAATCCCCAATGTACCTTCTGCACTGACAGCAGGGGTCAGGTCGGTCTTGGCCTTATAACCCCCGCAGAAAGTGAGTGTCTACTTCCACAGTGTTTGCAAGTGTTGACAAGAAAACAGGAGTCACTCGAGAAATCTCCTCGGTGTGGAATTTAGAATTGTCCTTCCCAAGACATTTCCTACCCTGTCCAGTACTTCCTCTTCCAGAGAATATTATTTTTACCCTCTCTAAGCCATGCCAATACCTTTGGGAACATCTCCAAACTCCACTAGTGACGACAACATAACACTGTTCTCTCTGTCCCCTCAATGGAGTTATGCATTTCTGAACGAGGACCATGAGAGCCTGGGCTTCTGGAGCCAAGTTCACACATCCCTATTCACACGTGGTATAAGCCACGTAAGGCCAAACTGGACAAGTGTTGCTGGGGTACTGTACAGAATGTCATTGAAGGAACACATGGAATAATGGCATACAGTCATTCACAGGCTTGATCACTGGTCACTCCTTTCTGTCTCTAAACTGAACTTCAAGCACTCAAACAGCAAGGATAGATAGCATTCTCAGATCTTAGGTCATCTGTGCTATGCAACTGTGACTACACCGGAGGGTGTGACCTCCTCAGTGACCAGGAGCTAATTCCAGCCTGAATGCATAGTAAGTCAGAGATGTTTGTGCCACAGCCACCCATGCTGTATACTGTGACATACGTCCCTGTGATCTAGATGTCTCAGAACTTAACAGATGCACTTTACATATAATCCATACACCAAAGTCTGCTGTCCAATACAACTCAGCTCAGATCCGAGATCACCATGTTCCAAATTGCAGTGTTTTCATTGCAAATGCGCTTTCTACTCTTGCAGAAATATGAGAGGTTAATGTATAGAGAACAAAGACTGTTAATAGTTTCTTACCACATCATTTCTCGTAAGTATCAAATCAGTATGTCCTAGGACTGTGCTTTTGAGTTCTGAGCTTGAGTTTCATCTTAAAAAATACTCAATGAATTCTGACTTGGGACAGGGAAAATATTCTGATGATTTCTCAAAGGATCCTAAATATACATCCACCATTTTGTTCTATGCATTTATATGAAAAGAAGTTTGCAGCATTGATATCTCTAAAAATCAAAACATCTACCAAACGTGGAAAATGTTGAAGGGGGCCTACATCTTTGGAACCAAATGTTCATCTAAGATTTAATTTTTTTATATTAAAGTAAACAAGCACATGCATTTTACCATATGCAGATTCACTGTCATCATTAATGAATATTAAAATTCAATGTAACCCTCAAACTTGCTTTAGATAAATTTCTCTATAATGTATTAACAATAAATGTTTGATTTTAAAATCCATTTTTACAAGCCTCTACAACTGGGGTTGTAACAGATTTCTGGGTGGGGTGGGAGAATTTGGAGTAGAGAAAGTTTGAGAAACATTGTTTTAGAACAGCTAAAGAAGCCAAAATGGTTGAAAACATAAACATGCATATGTAACATGTGGCAAAGTACATGGCTTACTGACTTTGCTGTTTTAAGAGATTTATTTGTTTATGCATTTTAAGTAGATGGGTATTTTGTCTGCACATATTCTACACGCCAGGATGGGGCATTATTCCCATGAGACTACAGTTATGGGTGAGTTTTGAGCTGTCATGTGGGTGCTGGAAATTAAACTGACGTCTTGGAGAAGAGCACCCAGTGCCTTTAACCACTGAGCCATCTCTCCAGCACGGACTTATTTTCCATAAGTAAGTCCCTCTAATTTTAACTATGCCACCTAAAGTGCCTAATTGTTCTTTAGAATTAACTGGAAAACTATAATTGTGTATATGTGAATCAGATAAATACAAAGTTCCTCTATGGACATCATTTCTAGGTCCCTGTTGTATTATACTACTGTATAGATAGGGAAGAGAACTCAGAGAAGTAAAAGATTCCCACTCAATCCAGAAACTTCAGGAACAAAGCAATTGGAGACACTGGATGCTAAATCTGTTTTCTAGTGTGCTCAGGAAAAGTTGCGTTCTTTATATAATGTATTGGCTTTTGTACAGTCTAATATTCTGGGCCTGTCTGGAGAGTCGGCACAGCTGTCAACAACCTCCCACAATGTTAAACACACTCTTAGAGATGTGTCCCCATCAACAACTATTTCTCCTCAGGCTCAGAAGAGCTTAAGGGGCTTAAAGGAGCTTAATGTGTCCGACCCACTGAGGCAGAACACAAATCAACACAGCCCAGCCCTAAAACCCGCACAAAAAAATGTCTCTAGGCTCAAGGAAAGTTCAGTGTAACTTACTTAGAGGAGTGTGTGCAGGCAGCAGGGTTGGGTGTGGTCTGTGGAGAACTTCCAAACAGAATGCATCTCAAGGAGTTTTCCAATCCCAGATGAAAGGTGGAGGCTGCCCAGTCCACTACAGTGAGTCCCATTTGTGCCATTTAAATGCGCTGAAGTGGGAAGGATGGGGTGTGAAAATGGAGGGCTTTGTCTTTTCTTTTTATTTTGGATAATCATGATCTGACACTAGCTCCAGCTGCCTTGTAACTCACAGAGTAGTGGCATATTGGACTCAAACTCATGGGGATCCTTTAATGGACCATGGAGGAAAACGGGCATGTCTGACAAGCCCAGGTTGTGCACTGCATTTGAAACCAAGGGCACACAATAAACAGCTTCAGGAAGTAAGAAATAGATGCTCAGAGCCAGAGAGACATCTCAATGGGTAGATGTACCTGCCACCAAGCTGGTTTCTCCCCACCACACACACCCCGAATAATATGAACAAAGTAAATTTTTTAAGATGTGTTTATTTTTTGTATTTATAATAGAGCTCTATCTTCATGTACACCTGTGTCACAGAAGACCATATTATAGATGGTTGTGAGTCACCATGTAGCTGCTACAAATTGAACTCAGGACCTCTGGAAGAGTAGTCAGTGCTCACAATTACTAAGCTATCTCTCCAGCCCCCAAACATAATAAAAAATTTTGATAGACATAGAAATTAAGAGAATATTAAAGAATTTTCAAACCTTTTAGTCAAAAGAGTCTATTTTTAAAGAATAATATGCAATCAAATTTAAATTTGTGGTGTGTGTGTGTGGTGTGTTGCAGAGGAGGTTGCAGAAGCACCTTTGCATTTGTATATCTGGGTTCACTTCCAATACACAGCCTTCCATCTTATTTTTTTGATCCAGGTTTCTTCCCGAACATGGAAATCACTACTTTGGCTAATTGGCAAGCAAAGTGATCCCCTGGGAGTCACTTATTTCTCAACTCTGTCCTGTCCCAGCCATGTTACAGACCCTCATGATCACACAACTGGGACATCTCCCTGTGCTCAAACATATAGAAGACTTAAATAAGAGTATAGACCATTGAGAACATTTTACCTAATTTTTCATATTAAAGGAGGTGATGCATTAAACAAATATTAGGTTATAATCATTCCAATACTACATAAAGCAGTCAGATTTGAGCAGAATCAGGAAAGTTATTTGGTTTCGGTAAAATTGTTTCCACACAATACCACAACACAGGGCTAACCCTACTGCTGAGGGAAATTTGCACATATACATTTTCCCAAAGACTCCTAAACCTTATAAGGACTGTCCAGAAACAGGGAGCAAAGACAAGATCCAAAGTGATTAACCACCCAGCCATCTTTCCAGCCCCACAGAGCTTATCTTACTCAAGGTTGTGTTATAGTTACAGTGGAGCCTATAGCTTACTGATCACCTCAGATAAAGATGATGTTAGTAATAGTACAGCCATTGTTTTGTGATAAACCTCTACCAGATCCTTCCTCAGGCAATCTATTCATATCCCTATGTATAAATGAATAATAAAAGGCTCATAAGGGAAGTAACTGACCCAGGTAATGTAGCTGCCTAGGGATTTGGAGGACTGTCTTGTATTCGAGGTTCCCTATGACACCATTAGCTGTCATTAATTATAGGAGGTTTAGAAGCATAGGTACCTGCACAGAGGTTGGTACATGGGGGTGGTTGATACCTCTCAAGTCTCCCTGTAAAGATATAATGTCTCATATCCCAAAGCAGTAAGTCTAAAATCATCTTGTACTCTGATGCAAAAGTGGAGAGACCCAAATCATCTAACTTGTGCATCAAAAACCATACCCTAACATATATGGACATTGAGTCTGGCAACTGGGAAGCAGAGAGACTTGCCTCGAGTCAGCTGGCAAGTAAGCAATAGCACATTAAATTTTTATGCCTGAGACACAACCTGTTGAATTGATTCAGTCTAGCGGGCAGACTTCATGACTTAGGTTTATGACTTGATCAAATGATGCAGAAAAACAACCTCAAATGCTAAAGGACTGTATCACCCACACTATGGGAAGCCACATTCATGGCAGGACAACTGACTATACAAGCAGAAAATGTATCATTGGACACAAGGTGAGACAAAGGCTTCAGTTCTGATTGTTCATAAAGAGGCTGAGTTACATGTCCAAGATAAATATGGCATCCCGAGACAGTGAGTTGAAGACATATACAGGGCTCCTATTGTCAGCAAAGTGACGGGATCCGCTGGGAACAAGGCTGAAAAGCCACATTTCAAGGTACATTCTAAAGTAGAAAGGCAATGAGTAAATAAAGCCGAGCAGATAACGACGGTTCCAACGCAGGACAAAGAACGTGAAGCTGCAGGAGTTATAACTGGAGCTGATGATCCAGGACAGGAGCCTGGAGAGGAAACCTCAGCTGCGCCCTGGTGACCAGCTAAAGATAAGCAGTAGTGGTTCTGGCAGCAGGAAAGTCATGAACAAAGGCCACAACACAGCCAAGAAAGGTGCAGAGCATCACACGGGAGGTGTGTGCCACGTCTGTCTGCTTCTCTACACCGGTGACAAAGGAGGTTCCGGTGATCAGGGAAAGGTCTCTAATCAAACAAGGTCAGTGTGGTATGAGTGAAAAGAGTAAACACAAATATTATGATTAAAGCAAGTAAGACTAAGAATGCAGCTAACCATGGTCAAAGGCAACACTTTCTTCTACACACATATGGGCTCTGTGGGGTGGTTTGTTTTTTTTTTTTTTTTTTAGATGTTTTCCAGACAAGGTTTCTCTGTGTAGCCCTGGCTGTCCTGGAACTCACTCTGTAGACCAGGCTGGCCTACGAACTCAGAAATCTGCCTGCCTCTGCCTCCCAAGTGCTGGGATTAAAGGCGTGCGCCACCACTGCCCAGCAAGTAATTGCTCTTAAGAAAATCACTTTTTGGTTGTTTTGTTTTTCTACCACAGGTGGCTGCTACTCAGCCACATACGTATTCCTCTGATATTCCCCTACCTCGTAAAACTTTCATGCAAGGGAATTAAAATTGTTTAAACTCTTCCACCTGCTAAACTTTTTAAGTTAAGGCCTTGCTGTATACTTGGGAAGTCCTGGAGTGGCGAGCCCCTGCCCCTTTGCTTCTTTTCCTTCTACAGCATTCCAAATCCTCTAATCAGGGTGGACTGTCAGGCTGAACTCTGGCACTGAAGAACAGCTAAGCTTCCCCCTGCATCAGGAATAACACGAGCATGCGCACATACACATGTACACACACACACACACACACACACACACACACACACACACACTCATAAGCATGAGAAAAAAGGCATGCCAATCACAATTTTCAGTGAAGTGAACAGAAGATTCTCATTCAGTTATCTTCAGGAACCACTAAGTATACAGATTTTTTTTTGTTGTTTTTGTTTTGATTCTGTTTACCCTGGGGTACCAAAGTACTAAAGATGTAAAGTTTTCATGGGTGCACAAATAAACCAGAAACCTCCTCAGCATTCTTGCTTTGTTATCTCATGGCTGAACAGAAACAACATGGCTCATGGAGCCTCCAATCCTTCCCATGACATAACAGATGTCTCAAACAGTTCAACACAACTTTAAATTTACTTTTATATTGGCAAAGGCTGTCCTACAAATGTCAGTATGGCCCAGCCCATTTAAGACACTAGTCACTCTAGAAAGCCACCAGATATCACAGTCTAAATAAATCAGATCATGACCCCCTACAATCCTCCCTGTTGGGAGGATTAAAATACATAGGTCTTGAGACTTAGGCAAACCCAAGACAAGGAAGACTAACCCATACCCTTCCTGAAGTCCTGAGAGCAGCAATGGCAAAGTCATGTCTCCCCATGCCTGCAGTCACTGACCTGGAGTTCAGGTTCCCAATGCCTTGTTGAGATCTCTTTTGGCACCATCAACATGGTCACTGTGTCCTTCTATTTAAAAATAATAGCCCATTTTCATTTTCCATTCATCAGCTGATGGATATCTATGCTGTTTCTACTCCCTGGCTCACCGAATGGAGCAGCAAATGATCCCAGATAAGCACACAGAGTCCTTTGGGAACATGAGTGGTACAGCTAGAGCTATGCCAACTCTGGGTGCAATCTCCACATTGACTGTCATAGTGGCTACACCAGTCTGCATTTCCAGCAGCAGTAACCACTTCCCCCAGTTCCATAGCAGCATCTACTATCATTTATTTCTGTACCTTTGCCATTCTGATGACGGTAAAATAAAATTTCAAAATAGTTTTAGTCTGCATTCCCCTGAGAGCTAAGGATGCTGAACATTTTAAAAAAATGTTTCTCAGCCATTTATATTTATTTTTTTGAGAGCTTTCTCGTTGGTTTCTTCTTAGTATTCATCTTACTGAATTCTTTGTATAGTCAACATACAAACTCTCTTTTAGATATATAGCTAATAAAGATGTCTTCCCATCTATAGGCTGCCTTTTGACATGAATGATAGTGGCCGATGCTGTACAGAGCTTTTGAGTTTCATGTGGTCCCTTTTATCATTTATTGGTCTTAATGCCTAGAATCCTAGGGTACTGTTCAGACAGTCTTTTCCTGTGTGTACAAGTTCAAGTATGTCCCTTAACTTCTTTCTCAGGAGGATATCAGCTATTTTTTAATGTCCAATCTCACCCATTTGTGAGTAATAAATTATTCACAGGTTAAGAAAAATAAAATTTGTAGGGAAATGGATAAAACAGGAAGCAGTCACTCCAAGTGAGGTAATGACCCAGAAAGACAAACATCTCATGGTTCTTTTCCTATGCCCATGTTGGCATTGACTCTTTAGATATGTTTGCTTTATTTGGAATGCCCAGAGAGGTTAGCAAACTAATAAGGGTCATTAGGGAGGAGGGAATCTCTCAAGGGAAGGAGATAGAATACAAGGGTATAAAAGGGCAAAGGGCGATAATAGAAGAGGAAGTATGGGGGAGGGGACAAGTAACACTAAAAGCCTTTTGAAAAAGACACATTGAAAGCTACTGTTGGAGAGGACTCCTAAAATACACATGCAAATCAAAAGCACTGAAATGGACAGGGGACAGAACCCAAATTAGGCAACACATGCTAGCAAATAAAACTCCAGCTACAAAGAATGTGTTAGCTCTCTTTAAGTTGTCAGCCAATAGTATACCATGAACAAACTGAACATTGAAGACTGTTGTCAGTATTCTTGGTGATCCTCTAGAACTTCAGTCATAGGGTCCATGTACCAGAGTAATAAAACATGGAGCAATCAGTCAGGAGGCTTCATCCCTACTGGTTGTCATAGTGCTGGAAGGTGCTATGTGCACACCACCAGAGGGGAGACAGTAGTCACCAATCTCACCCATCTGTAAGCCCTCAGAGCTATAATGAATGATGGGCCTGGCAAGAAATCCCCACTGTTCCAAAGGTGGCAAAAAGGTGATAGAAGTAACCAGCCAACTTCTGATTAGATCTAAGACTCAATCCTCAGGTCAGAATCTATAACTTGCACAATGAATGGAACCAAGAAGCTGAATCCTGAAAGTTCATAGGCCCTGCAGAAGAAACTACTGTTATTCTACTAAAAGGATATAGTATTTAAATGACTCCTAAAGGTTCACTGCTTGATCAGTAGGTAGTATGTGCTTGAACTCTCACCAGAGAAGCTTCTTCATGAAGTAAGATGGTAATCAACATGGGCACCTAGAGCAGTCCAAGTGCAGAGAACAAGACACTGTGGAGTGATGAACTCTAACTGGATAAGCCTACCATATACTCCTCCTCACAAGGCTCAGGCACATCTCAGGAGAAAGGGTAGAAAGATTCTGAGGCAGAGGAGGTGGAACCCTTCAAGCAAAACAGTATGTATGTTCCAGAAACAATAGGGTAGTTTTAGACATGAACTTATAGTGATTGGGGCAGGATACACAAAAAATGGGTATTCTCAAGCCAGACAAAATTCCAGCATGAAGTGTATGGGGATGGGGGGTTGGGAGGAGGTGAGAATGAAATACCACCCCTAGTTGAGGAAGTATAAACATTTGATATCAAGGAGGTGGGGGGAGGAAGAAGAGGTCATCTCAAATTGAATTTAAATATTTTTTTATTTGGCAGGGGGATGGGGGTCGTGGTACACATTAATTTGGAAGTGAACGAGGCAGGGGCAGATATGGAAGGAGTAAAACAAACATGATCAAAATATATTGTATAAAGTTATCAAAGATTTAATGAGACTTGAAAGGAAGAAAGCAAACAATAATCCAAATAGTTGAACGCAACAAAAGACAGAGCAAAGCCCGTCATCAAATGGCAGCTGCCAACACTGGCATAAAGGAAGTCTAATTTGTTCAAAAGAGCCCAAAAGCAAATAGGAAAGCAACAGCCAAGCTGCAGGATCAGGGAGAATCTTACAAAGAGTCAGATTTTTTTTTTTCTGGAGAATTCAAAATAGAGGCTAAGCACTCATATTACTGTTTTACTAAGCAGTGGTGTCTGTCTGTCTGTCTGTTTGTTTGTCTGTTTGTTTGAAGTAGCTGATGTCTCCTGAAGTGGGGAGATTGAAAAACTGGTCCTGGAAGAAAGTCATTCCAGCAGCTGATGGGACCTCCCAGTGTTTTCTCTCCATCGGGGGTCAGTTTTGTGTAGGAGGAAGACTCCCCAAAATGTATTTTTTGTCCATGCATGGTTGAAATGATTGTTATTAAACTTGGTGTTATATCCTGTGCCCCAGCGATCCAGGATCAGTCACGTGTCTTTCAAAGCCAATTAAGAGTCAAATTAATCGTGAGGAACAGAAATGGAGGTTGCATTGTCCAACCTGGGAAAGGATATAAAGATCTACAGCAAATCCCTACTCAAGCTCAGTCATGATAATGTATTGTAGATATCTACCTCATGTCTCTGGAAATAATTTCTGTCCCTTGTCATCCACCTCTAAGACAAAATTAACTGAAGGCAGGGCAACCCTTTCTATGAGGTCTTACTTTTTCTAGGCTAATTATACATTGATTTGTAACCAAAAGATCCCCAATACTATTCACATCAGAATTTGAATGTGAAGCACAGCCTGAAGTTACAGTGTGGCCTTGAATTTGTAGGACCGGGAGAAAGTACAGCAGCATACATGACCCAGTCATCACACAAAAGAGAATAAAATGCCTTGTCAACAATGGCAGGACAGGTGTGGTGGCAAGCATCTTTAATCCTGGCACTGGAAAGGCAGCAGCAGGCCTATCTCTGAGTTGGAGGTTAACCTTGTCTACAGAGCTAGTTCTACACAGAACAGAGCCAAGGCTACATAGAGAAATTCTGCCTCAAAAACTCCCAAAACAAAAATTAATTAAAAAAAAACCTGACAGATGCCAGCCCTAGCGATTGACAGGCTGAGACCATGGAAACAGTATTGAGTGATAGCTAGAGGGAGCATAGGATAGAGTGGGGATGCCATATTGCTCATCAATGGACCATTTTTCCCATGTCCTGACAACAGATGCTGGGCAGCCTTGTATACAACTCCCATATTCTTCAAACAAACCCCCGATTTTCTTAAAGAAACGGTGATAATACAGTTCTTACCACTAAATGGTCCTTGACTGATACAATGAGAGTTTGGAGGATATTCAGATGAGAGAAATTTGGCGATCTCCAATTTAACAAGTAATTACCAACTGTATATTCTGTGTTCGGCAGAGTGAAGTGATGACTAGAGATTCAATTCAGACTTGGCGATCCAGCAGGGAAGCTGGTCATAAAGGCAACTTATGTGAGGCAGACTCATAAGAAAGAACAAATGGGCACACCCATAGCTTTGAAAGCACACAAAACTGGGTGGTTAGTGTACACTAAGAAAATTAGTGGTTTCGTGGAAGAGGCAAACATTGACCCACATCTATTCTCAAATAAAGGAAAAAAAATCACTTTAATACAATTATTTTATTCTATCCAGAAAACTTCTCCGAATATTTGCAACCAGCCCTAGTTCAGGCAGAAATTAAAATGATCCTAGAGTCAACAGTGGATTGATTGTTAGGGCGTGGAAGTGTGTCAAACCAGATAGCAGAATACACTGAGCTCACCACACCTCTTCCCCCACAACAAACGACAAAACGGAGGTCCAAGAGGCACAGACTTAACACTGACTATAGACTGCTCCTCTCAGGTTAGGGAAGGCTTGCTTAAACTACCTCACTGTTACTACCTTGGCACAGAGACTGCAGTGAGGTTTTCAGGAAGGGGGAAATACCTTGTGCCAAACTGGCTTCACAGAATCATTTAAAATGGAATTAGAAGAGAACACAGGAGCTGGGTGTGTGCATCTCAGATGGCAGACTGCTTGCTTATCTCATGGAGCTTTGGGTTCCATTCGAAGCTTTACAAAGAAGGTATGGTAGTGCGTGCCTATAATCCTAACACTCAGGAGAGGGCTGGAAAATCAGAGGTTCAAAATTGTCTTTGGTTACACTGAGTTTCTAGCTAGATTGGCATCATGAGATCCCATATAATAAAGTGTGTGTGGCAAGGGAATCTGCATCTATGAGCATGTGTGTATGAGCTGCATGCTAAGCTGACAGGAAATGATGTGACAATTACAAAATCAAGTGGCGGTGAAGTTTTAAAGTCTCAAAGTCTGTCCCCAGTGCTATACTTCCTCCAGCAAAGCTGCACCTCCCAACCCTCTCCAAAGAGTACCACCTCTGGGCACCATGTGTGCAAATGCTCAAGTCTCTGAGAGAAAACAGGGCCACAAAAGAGAAGGAGGAATTCTTTGCATGCCCATTTCAGATGCAAAACAATTAAGCTAAGAGTGCCTACAGCTTCCAAGATCCATTTCTAGACCAGTCACTCCAGAACTATGTGGGATGAATTCTTTCCACATCAGGGACAGGGATGCTGTTCAAAGACAATAGATCTGAGGGAGTAAAGAAGACATCACAGTCCCATAATTGTTCTGGTGGAGGGGCAAGAACTGGCAATTACTGACACCAGAAAACCTATGTTTGGTGATTACATGTAGCCTGCCCTCCACACACACAGATGCTGCATCCGAGTGCATAAATCTGGGGAGCACACCACACAGCACACTGCATCACTCACCTAGAACCGCGCCGCCAAGGAAACGAAGCAGATGGCAAGTGAGAAAGAAATATTGATCACCATGAATAATTTTTACTAAAAAGCATATAAAATGAGATTTTAAAATATTTCAAAATAATTTATTCACTGTGGTCTCACTGTTTTACATTTCTGTTTATAAATATTTACAATGCACTACCTTCATAAAATAATTATTATTCAGTGTTCACAGTAAAGAAAAAGGCATCAGAGACTGACTGTTTGTGTGTATATGCCTCAACTAATCTGTGTGACAATATTTTAATTTAGCATTAATTCTCAACTGTTCGCTGTTAAACATACACTGCTTTATTTGCTCTCTTTGTCAGGTGATATTTATAGACAGCAACATCGCAGTACCAGTTTTTATTTGTAGTGATTTAGTGATATGAGGGAGAGACTTTAAGTTAATATTCATGTGAAATATTAACATGTCTTCAACTCAACTTTCTGTTAACATCAAGCAATGCTCAAGATGAAAATCATGATAAAACTGAACCCATGTTCATTGGTGAGCACATTAAAGGGGTAAGAGACACACTGTGGTCCTATTCCAAGATGAAAACCTTAGACAAACGACCAATCATGGAGAGGCTCCTCCTGGATGCCATTGTCTGTCCGAAGAGAAATGACAAGAAAACCGGAGTGTCTCTTGAGAAAGGAAGGCGCATACACACACACACACACACACACACACACACACACACACACACACACACCACACATTCCTCTGTGCTGTTGACAAGTAGAACTCTCAACATATGCCGCTAAGAAGACATAGGAAGAATATTTATTTCAACATATCAGTACAATCCTCCCTTAACTTCAACAATGGGAACTGAACCTTATGCGTATTTCTCTAAACCAAACCCCAAGCCCTAAACTTTTTGTTTTCCAAAGAGGCAGATACTCACTATGTTGCCTAGGCTGGTCTTGAACTCCTAGGCTCAAGTCATCCTCCTCCCAAGTAGCTGTAGCTCACAAGTGTGCACACACACTACCAGCTTAGCACAATCCTATCTAGTTTTCCTTATTTCCCTTCAATCTCCTTCAATTTAACCTCTCAGTTTAGTAACTGCTGTATCTATGAAGTTCCATGTTGGCTGGAATTTAGAACAAGAATTAGGAGACAGTCTTCTTAGATATTTTTGACCCATGAATCATAGTGGTTGAGAGACAACATTACTATGATGACTCAGATGGAATATTCTGGAATGATTCTACATATAGCTGAAATATGAAATAAATCACTCTATTTCATGCCTTTCTTCCTATATAATAAATATCAGTATATCTTGAGGATGTGCAGAAGTGTATGCGCATAGCAGTGGAGTGGGCAATGAGGTGACACAGTCTACATCAGTAGTTAATGCAGTGAAAATTAAAATTAATTCCTTAGTCTAGTTTGGAGGAGCGGGATCATAGGTCTACTGGAAAAAAAATAGAAATATAATACAGCCCATATATAGAACATTCTGATTTTCAATAAACACATTTAATTTGTCCCTGTGCTCTTTCCTTTCCAGGTTTACATAAGGACACAGTCACCAGAAATAATGAACTTGACAATCCAATGTCTAACAAGGGACTTCTCTTCTTTAATAAGCACAACATATCTTATCATTTTACCTGTTTGGGGCATGACAGAAAAAAAAATAAGAATTCCCAAACACTTTACGGTGATAAGAAAAAACTGGTTTCTTATTTTATTTCAACACTATTAAAATCATCTCTTGTTAAAGCATAATTCTCTCAAGTCTAGCTGAATACACACATGGATATGTGTGTGCCTGTGGATCCTGTTATTTCAGTGAAACTGACACATAACATACATCTTTAACTCCCCAGGGTACATAGTATGATAATTGCCCAGCTCACTCTTCTGCCAAAGTAAATTTAAGAAAAGGATATTTTTAATAATGGGGAACTGTGGGACAATCTGATACTTCATTATAGCTGAGCAAGCAGGGTTCTAGGCAGATACTGGTATTCTTTGGCAAACACGTCTTACATATAAATAGACTTTAGCCATACAAGTACATCTGGGCATTCCATTCTTGATGCCCGATTCTCACACAGTTATGGAATGTTGAAAACTTCCTCCTAACCATACTGTAATACAGCATGGCATTCCAGCTTATAAATATTGTTCTTCAATTAAAGACAGTTTGAACATACCTATTGTCATTAGCTAATGGTGTTCATCACCCTCTGAGACTCCTTGAGCATTAAAATTCAATTTATGTAACATTTACTTCCCATAAATGGGGGAGGGGGAGGAGATCATCAGCCATTTCCATTTTCAAAGATCTAGCATCTTTCTATTAGGTCAAAATAATAAACATTTGGCCTTGGACATGAAGTCTGAACACAGACTGAAGCCGAGTAAAGCTCAAGGATACGACATACCACACCCAGGTCCATGAAGAACATACAGCAATGCCCAGCTTAAACCACAGTTCGAATCTGAGAGCCAAGGTGGGGGCTAATGTTCGATTGATGGTGAGGGAGGACATTCTGTAAGGCCCTTAAACGAGACAACATGATGACTCTAACAATTTATCACCAGTTGATTCCACCCTAGGATGATTACGCTACCCCCACTTCCTCAGCAAATGCTGCCATTGTTCAGTTAAAGTCAGAAGTATATAATTCCCTCTTTCCAAACTGGTTTCTTTCCCACCTGATTTGTTAAAGTCTTCATCCCAAGTCTCACTGAGATGTTTTCCTTAGAACCTCTAGATCTTTCTGTTTTTAATGCCACTAGATTCACATAATTTCACCTCTAAATATTCCCACGGACTAATGCAGTTCGTGGTCTTTTAAGGAACAAAGGAAAGCATCTTACCTGTGTTATAATCTGGAAAATCTTCACCTTAATTCCTCCCTTCTTTTCTCTTAAATCCAGCTCCCCCAACCCCACATCCCCGCCCGATCTGCGGTTTTTCAGAGCTGAGTAGATGCCATCCATATATCTCCTCACTCTCTACTGCTTACTTCATTAAGTAGGATAGCTCTACCCTGTCTTCATCTCTCATTTTATCTTCTACAGATCATCAAGGCGATGTGAGCAGACAGTATTTACAGCTTTTGTGATTCTCACAGCCCGGGAGCCTGGGATTCACCACTCCTGCCTGCCCAGATTCTGCTTGCACCTCCCTCATCTGTGCATAAGCATGTGCTCAGGAGTTCTTGGCTTCCTGGTATCTAAGCACTGAAGTTTCTAAGCAATGACCTTGGCCCAAGAGAGGATGCCAGCGACCTCTGTGTACACTCAAACCTCAACACTAAGCCAGGCTGTATGGTGGGGTCAGGTGGAGGGACAGCTGGCACAAGGTGGTATTCATGTGCTAAGGTCAACACATAGTAGAAAATCAAGTACCATATAATCAAATCTGCCATTAACGGTCTCCTCTCCAGCTTTCTAGCTCAACCCTCTGTCCAGGGACAACTCAGTGCATAAGCTGGCTTGCAGCATGGCTATATGAATGAAAGAACTTGCTCTAGAGCGTAGAAAACACTTGAAAAGGTGACAGCAGTATGGCCAGGCTGCAGCATTAGCAGAGCAGCAGGGTCTATCATCAATCTTTGGTATGCATGTTTTTCTCTGGGTATGCATGCTTCAGAGAGAAGCATGGGAAAGACCTCCACATGGGCAGCAGGGAAAGGGGCCAGCCTGGGGGAAGAGTCTCCCCTGGGCTACATAAGTAGTATTGTCTGGGGGGGTGCCCCCAACAAAATAAGTCTGGGGAACTCACTTCAAAAAGTACTGATGAAAAGCAATGAAGAATCCTCAATTAGCATAGCTATACCAGAGATCCAGGGGCCTTAACTCTGTGATGACATGAGTCCATCAGACTGGAGTGGTTGATCATTATTTCAAGGTTGGTCAGAGGGCCTTGGTCACAGGACAACATTGCTTTGGGGAAAGGTGGCGCAAATCTTGTCTGAAGATGTCTATCCATAAGGCCATTGTTTCTGGAATCCAAAGTAAATGCAGGAGAAAAGGGGTCAAGGAGACAGGTACAAGATGGATACAGAGTTCTAACTGAGCTTATCTGCCCATTGCATTTGCAGGCTCAAGGAAAGAATCAGTGCTTCTGGCAAAAGCAGGCTGTGTCCTGCTCACACAGCCACTGGCACTGTGATACATATCGTTAACTGCTGACAGACCCTCAATATGACCCTAAGAGTGTTGTTTGGTCTACAGAAATGTACCTGCCCTGGGTGGCACTGCTGTGAAGGGCTCCTTGCAAGAAGGCTCACTCTGAGGACCAAAGGCCTCAGTGGCAAGGGAGCTCCTCTCTTCCTTTTCTAACCCCTTTGTAGGCCAGACTGGCACAATCTTTTTCTCTTGTACTGTCTCTTTCAAAGTGGAGCAGGCTGTGGGGGATAGCAGCCAGGCTTGGGCCTTATTAGGGGCATCGAGAGCCCCACCCACTACCCACTTCCTGGCATAAGAAAGGGACTGAAGGTGAGTTCTTCTCCTAGGCTGGCACTTGCAGTGAGGGGATTAAGGGGTTCCATGGACTGACTTAGAGGAATCTATGGCATGTAGAAAACATAGGCCAGGTCCTCAAGGAGTGTGTCCTGAGATGCCAGAAGCCAGTAAAAGGTTTTTGTGTGTGTTACTCTGTTTTGTTTTGCCTTAAAAGGTTACTAACCCAAGAATACATCTGTTTCTAAGAGATACTTCAGATCTTCCTGCAGATACCAGGAAAATGACAAGTGAGGAATTGGAGAGATATTCCAAGACAAGAGATTGCTATTGGATGCAGTAAATATGGGGGAAAAGAGTGGATACAAGACACACAGTAAAACACAGTGAGCAAGGTTATAAGACAGGGAGAGGATTGTGGCCAATGAAAATGAACTCTTGATGACTCATAGGAAGGGAAAATAGTAGAAACTGAATTGGTGGGGGCTAAGGAATCAGAAAACAAGGGGAGACACATCAATCTCAGCTTTAAGGTGCTCGGAGAACCCCACTGTCAAGCAGAAAGTAGGCTATCCAGTCTTAAACCAAAAAGGGAGATCTCGGCTATAAACAGGCATTTCGGAGTGATCTGAGGACAGATATAGTATTTCAGCTATTATCAGGGTGCCAGGAGATCGTACAAAGAGAAGCAGCCTCCAGATGGTGCACAGAATTTCTACTGCTAACAAATGTAATGAATGACAGCAGCCCAAGATTTTCTCATCATCTCTGGCTTTGATGTGGTTAAAATGGTGGCTTCTTTACTCCCAGATCACAAATGCCAAAGACCTTTATTCATCTTAAGCAATGAAGCAAAACTGCCCATAAAACCTTCAGATTCCTGCCTGAGAGGCCAGGTGCCCATCTGCACCAGGCAATGGTTCCCGGGCACTTGGGGACTTTAGACAGGTAGAGTGAACCAGTCTTCCTCAGCACACACTGATCAGACATCTCAGAGAGAACTACTGTGGAAGTCGAATCTACCAGGACTGATTTGGAATTGACTTTTTAATACCATTCAGATGAAAAGGACTTCACAGACCCTTGTGACTCCAATAGCACACACATTATGGACTGTGTATAACCTCAGTCACTAGCCACTTTTATTATCAAGAAGAAAGCTTTACACATTACCTACATATTTTATGTAAGCCTCATCCAAAGCAGACAAAGAAGGACAATGAGAATACCCAGAAAAATCAGATGAGTCCTCAAGACTCAAGGACCAGGGCAAATGGAAGTCATCCTATAAACTGAATCATCCAGACCTAAACATGGAGATCTCCTTCAGCCACGCAATGACCAAAGCTGTTTCCCAAACACCTTGCTGCAATCAATATACAACCTTAATGCTGTGCTTACCATAGACAATTAAAGATGATCTTTATAAATGTAAAGATAAGGACAAACATGAAAGAACTGTGGACTCTAAGCACATTGTATGAAGAGTAGGGGATCAAGTGACCGTGCAATTAAAACTACGAATGCATACAATGGAAGCCAGACACCCAGTGCTAATTACAAAGAATATCCCACTTTCTAAAGCTCCCCAATAGAAAATGCAGAACACATGAATCAGAAGCATAGGCTAGAAGTACGGCTTAATAGCAAAACGCCTGCCTGCCTGTCTGCCTGTCTAGCATGCAAGGCCTTGGCGTCCGACCACAGCTCACCTGAGACAGACACACCACAAAAGGAAGAACTTGTCACTTCCAATTAGAGTAACCAAGAGAAAAGACTCAACTGGGAGAGAAGGCTCTTCTCCGATATGAGCAAGACTACCAGGAACAACTACAAAGCCCATTTGAGCATCCCTCCAGGCAGCATAGCACATGGAGTGAGGACCATCACATTTGACACTGGCTACATACAGTCTTTCAGAGCTGGGTGGACACCCTTGGCCTCCTGCACTCCAAAAAAAAAAAAAAAAGTATTTTTTTTAACTTAGTTCCAAATTCCTGCTGGAAATTCTGCAAATATAGTGGACAGGAAGGGAGAGACAGCATAGTGCAGAGACTGCCTGGCTCATCTACACAGGAAGAACCTGTCCTAATCACAGGAAAGGAGATAATTGCACAACCTCCAGGATTCAGTCTAGGAATTTGGATCTGCAGTAGAAGAATGCACTAATCCAGCAAGCCATGCGGCAACTCAGCTCTCTTCCCAGTTTTGACTCCTTATATTAATAATTTAAAACTAAGGATCTAAAAATAACCACTTCCACATTTCCTGTGGCAGGCATAAATATGGTAAAATAATTAAGGGGCTTGAATCAGCCAGTTCAGCTAAGAATCAAGACTTCCTAGGAAAATGAAGACTTCTTCATGTAATTACCAGAGGCAAAATGAAGAAAAAGGCAATCTTACCATAATATAGCTGCTCAGAACATAGAGCCAATAATTTTATTTTATTTTTTAAATAGTAATAGAAACCACTTAAGGCCTGGTTGCTGTTCCCAAGGTTTGACTTGAGACTTAGGTACAGAAAAAAAATCCACTGCCATTTAGACTCTTCCTTTCAACATTGGCTTTATTGTACTTTTACTGTATAAAAGCAGAGAGCCAAAAGACAATGAGTATGGCTGGACCTACAGGAACTTCTTCAGTCAAATGCTCAGAAATGAAATTTGGAGCTACAATCACAGACACATAGACAAACTGGGGTGGTCCAAGAGGCAGGAAGATGGCAGCAGGGTGAAGAGGGAAGAGAAGTGGGACTTAAGGAGAGGGCAGAGGGTGGAGGGAGAAAGGGAGACATCTACATCAACAGGCTCAGAAAAAGGCCTGCAGTCTGTGCAAGCTGAGATTGTACTCATTCGACTTTCCCTAGTAGTAAAAGACCGCTCAGAGATTTCTCTGCAGGAAGGATCTGATCACCTCTGCTGTGCTTCCCAGATCATCTGAACTATAGCCTCCGACACCCCTGTATCCACAGGTTTCACATTCACAGAAACTGACATCTGGGGCCAAGGAGACCTTTGCAGTGTAAGTGTGAGGACCTGGATTTCAATCCTCAGGACCACTGAAAAGCTGAGACCAGAGTACCCACAAAGACTCGCAGGCAGCTAGCCCGGGCTAAGCAGCAGTGAAGGAAACCAAACCCTGTCTGAAAACAGAGTCAAAGAAAAAGAGCAGCACCCCAGGTTGCCTTCCAAAGACAACAAACACAGTTATGTGCCGCACTCGACAGAAAAAGAACAGGTCCTTCCTTAACAGTTCTCCTTATCAGTTACAGAACAACTATCTGCAAAGTATTTGCATTGTATTAATAGTCATAAGTCATCTAGAAATAATTATTAATAAGTGAAGGGTGTGTCTATACGCACACTTGCATATTCTTGGAGTTGGCATCCACAGGAGGGCCTTTAACCAATTCCACCTGGGTACCAAGGGACTTTAAAGGTACTGGTAGAAATATGAAGGGAAAAAACAAACCGACGAAAAGGAAAGAAGAATATAGAACACATCCCAAAGTTTAAGAATAGTTTTTCTTTTTAATTAGGTTAAATGCCCCAGTCCAACATACAAATATGCCCTTAACTAAAAAAAAAAAAAAAAAAAACAAACAAAAAAACCCAACAACAACAAAAAAGAAAAACAAAACTCCAAAACCAACCAACCAAACAAAAAACCCAAAAAACAAAACAAAACAAACAAACAAGCCAGAGATTTCTGCCCGTGAAGCAGGGATGGCATTAGCGCTGGGTCTGGTGATGGGTGTGACACGCCCCTACAGAGCCTTCCTGAATGTTTATGCTCCTCTCAAATAAATCCTGTTTCTGCCACCCCGAACGGGAAAAGGTGTATTGTCTTTATTTTCCTATCCTTCCATTTAAATCCATCCCTGTTCAGTTATCAATGCCCCTGCCACTATCCCCTTCACCCCCTCCCCTGACTTTGATTTTTATTCATTTGTTGTGTAATAATTAATCGGGTCACACCCTGAAGAATTAAATCTTTTAGGGGAAGAAACTCAAGCCACTGGTGAGGCCATTAAAACTCTTCATATGGAAAGGTCCAATGGCAGTTTTTGCACATATAATATATATATATATATATATATATATATATATATATGTTTGCTTAATGCCTCCCCTTCACTTTGGAGTATAAGCTGCATTACTGATAATGAAAGAGAAATGCCTTCTCTCTTCCTGACAGCTATATTCTCACTGTGACAAAGATAATCATAGACATTAGCCGTGGTAACACGCTATTAGATCACCAACTCCTTGCTTCTTCCAGGGAGGGCTAAGACTTAAAATAACGTGCTCTCATGGCCACATGCTCAGGAGTAAATATATTAACTCTCCCACTCCCAATTAACAAAAAGGCTTCCGCACACCTAGGCTGAAGCCCTCTGTGCTAGATGAAAATACTGAAGAGCTACACCACAGGCTGCCCATTCAGAGGCACTCAACCCCTCTCTACCCTTTCTCTCTCAGCAAACCTCATCTCCTGTTCTCTTGATTGCATTTCCCAGAATCAGTCCACCCCTCTGCCCTTTGCCGTAGCTATAGCAACCAGCCACTCCATATCTGGAGAACATTCCCCCACAATAGAGCCCCAACACAGTATAAAAATGCTGGAGGCTCCATGAAGATATCCAATTACAGATATCTGGTGTCCTACTCAACTCAAAGTACCTAGAACAACATCTGGATAGTAGGTACTCATTTATTCTTCACTGAAAGGACGGGTGAATGAAAGGATTGCTTTGTTGTTCCCTTTCAAACAGGTGCTGTGCTCCCATGAGTTCTCATCCTGATGGGTGTGCAAAAGTGTCATTTCTGTAAACGATGCCCTTGATCCATAGCTTGTCTTTCTGAAAGGCACACCAAGGAATCCCTCTGAAAATGCAAGCAAGATCTAGCTCAGCTATGAGACACAGGCACCACTCTGCAAGCAGGGAGTGACTGCTCTAGGGATAAGACTTGCAGGAAATCTTAAAGCAGGGCCGGGAAAGCTACAGGAGGACTCGCCCTGGGATGCTGGAGAGCATCAGCAGCAAACTCCCCATTTGGAAAGAAGAGAAGCCAGGCAGATGTCTACAGATATAGCAGAAGCCAGAGGCACACTAGCCTAGGGTGAGCAGTTGTTCAGTGAATTCCAGTTTCTCACTTGGGCCCTGATTGCCCGAGAGCTTCTGTTACACACTCCAGACCACTCCTAGTACACGCATACACACTCCTCCTCACCTTCAAAGGTGCCAACTCCAGCGTCTCCCACATAATCAGGGACCTCTGTGCTTCTCTTCAGTTCTTTCCAGGGCATCACAGAGCACTGCTGTTAGACTTCTCTCCGAAATCTCAGTTTCCTACATATAATTCCTCACGGGCAAACCCAGTGAATGGGAAACCTTCCTTCCCATTGTCAGCTGGGTTCCTAAATCCTCTCTCTTAAAAGACTTTCTATACTTGAGACACATGCTCAGTCCATAGGCCTACCACAGCACTGACCTTTCTTCCACCTGAGTTTATCTCTTTCTGCAGGCCTGCAAATTAGCATGGGATCAAAAGCCTAAATGTAGCCTTGATTAGTTGAGCTAATTAACATTGCTAATAAAAGCGCTGTCACCCTGGTTGGTCCACTCTGGTGATTCTTAAAAGGAATCAGGGCCTTTTTTATTCCTGCAAACCTCTGCTAAAACCTGAGAGAGCCTTCCTTACTTAACCCCAAGCTCACAGCCCCCACGAAGGAATTCAAGCAGCACGCTTTCTTTTATTAGAAGCTGTCATTTCGCATCATGCTATGTCTAAATTTGCTCAAATGTTTTCACTAATTTTCAACAATTGGGTAAAAATGTTCTAGCAGAGAGAAGATACCGCAAAGATCCCTAATGGAGGAACAGGCTCGTGTCCTACAGACTCTGCTGCACTTGACAAGGTCTTTGAGAGTTGAAAGTAAACAGATGTCTTCAAATTTCTGCAACAGAAGAGAGTCGTGCCAAAATAGCGCACAGAGGCAGAGCATGACACTAATTACCCAGCACAGGTATTTTGGGCCGCTCATTTACAAAACCAAGATGGCTGAATCCATAGCCGTGGAGCCTCATGCCTCGGCTCTGCCAACCTGTGGGTAAGTGTCCCATCTGGCTTGCAACATGCTCACCGCAATGCATAGGTACCAAAGGACATCTTCTGAAGGTAGGAACGAACTCACAGGTCAACAGCCCCAAAGAGAAAACAGGCAGTTTAATGAGCATCCCTTTTCCAAAACTCTTAACACAAGTTTCCACGAGCACAGGCCCTCTGTATGCACCATGGGAAACCCCACGCATGTGACAGGATAGTAACGTGTTTATCAATCAAATTCAAAGTGTGTGCTCTTTTCCCACTTCTGCCAACCGTCAGTCCTCTGCAGAACACTTCCCTGGTCATATATAATAGAATTTACTATTTATTCCCTGTGGTATGAATGCCTTCCAGGCGGGACAGAATCACCACTGAGACCAGGAGAAGCAGATAAAAGACACCTACCTCCAGCTGGCACCTAGTAGCAGAGTTTTGAACCTTGTGCTGCTTCATATCCGATTTATCAAGTTCAATACTGTAACAGTTTCCGTGTGATACAAAACAGAAACAAAAGTGAAAACTGCACCAGCAAATAGAGAAATAAATGAATCGATTAAGCAGTAAATAAATCAACCAAGAAGCCTGGGCTGGATGGAGACCTGTACATTTCAACAGCGGTGGTTAATGAGACCCCCATGTTCCTGTTTCAGTTCTCTTCTCTAAGGGGCAAGGGTGGTAACCATGTATCCAGCGGTGATACTCAATCTTCCATGACTACTTGTCTGCATTTGAGAATCACCTAGTGGGTGAGCACTTCGAAGAGAGGCTTAAGGGAAGACCCACCAAGAGAAGAAGGCAGTGTAAACTGTGAGCCTGCATTCACTGCTCTACTTCCTGATTAAGCTCAACACTTAGAGTGGATTTGACCCCTCCCTACCAGAATGGGCTGACTGTATGCCCTCAGACTGGGAACCAACAGAAGCTTTTGTTCTTAAAGCTCTTTGTGTATTTTATCACAGCAAAAGAAGGTAATTAATAATACCACTCTGCCTGTCCTCAAGGACAATGTCCTCAGTCCTACAGTTCATTCACAAGTCACAATAAAGGACCTATGTACACACTGAGTGCCCACTAAACAGCCCTTGTTGATGCTACTATTCCACACGAAGCAGTCTGATAGAGATAGCAGACGCTTGTGTGCATCAACACACAAAGGAATCTCGTGTGTTTGCTTAAATCCATTCTCATGATTTGTAGGCCTATCTTTTCTGGCTTAGGTGAGTTCATACACAATCTTCCAGCTGCTCTGATATTGTTTTGTTTTTTTGTTTTCTGTTTAAGGACTTTCAATGACAGCAGGAGCCTAAGGTTTTTTCAGGAAGAGTCAAAAAATCTACTGCATTAAAGAGACCCTAGTTCTGTGTTTAAATATGTTAGTCATGACAGGTATTTGCTTGCAGGCCTGTCATCTTAGGACTCAGGAAGCTGAGGTGAGGTCATAACCACTATTTTGAAGGCAGTTCAGGCTAGACAGTAAATTTCAGGCCCCCACAAACCTGGGTCACCCCAGTATGGTCCATAGCAGGTGCATTTCATAAGGAGTGAGGTGCTACAGTACTATACAGAGGCCTGCGGCCACAAGTACAGGCCAGGCAAGTTTTTATTCATTCTCAGCAAAGGTCTTCAAGGACTTATTATGGGACAGCACCAGTGCTGCGTAGAACAGCCTGGGTAACAATCGAGAACCAGCTGACAAGGACATCATGTCTTTGGAGTCCCAGAGCGATTGAATAAGTAGCTTAAAGGGTGTGCATTAATGTTAGACTGTGAGGGTATTTAAAACTAATAGAAACACACATGCACATATAAAGAGCCAAATATTTCTCAGGATTGTCCTTTGAGCGGCTGGAAAGAAGTCTCAGTGCTTAAGAGTACTTGCTGCTCTTGCAAAAAAGACCAGGGTTCAGTTTGCAGCAGCCATATTGGGGGTTTCAAACCTACTATAATTCTAGTTTCAGAGGTTCTCCTGCCCTCTTCTGACTTCTCCTTCTGCAGGCACTGCATGTAACTGGTAAACATACAAGCAGGAAAAACACTCATTCATAAAATAAAAACACGTGACTATTAAAAGAAGAATATCATACTTTGAGATGGCAGAGACTGACGACTTTTCTAGCCTGTCCTTGGAGAACTGACTAGGCCCACACTCACAGTCTTATTCCTGCATTGCATGAGGCTCTCTGATCCAAAGGAATAAAGGAGCCTCAGATTGTGAAGAGGTTGCAGAGTTGTGTAAGCTGAGATAGGGACTTGAATTCACCCCAGTCTGTAAGCATCCCCAGATGCTTACCAAGCTCAGGCCTTCGCGAGCATTGAGAGTGGGATAAAGGATATGAAATAAACTACCCAAGTACTAAGAAGTATGACATAATCCAATTACGAGGTCACAATTATGTGAAAGTGGGGCATCAGCAGGCCTCATCTGGGTATAGTTTTGTTGCCCATGGAACATTTGTACAATGTCTGAGAGGTTTGATTGTCACAGCCAGAAGAAAAGTGATGCATGGGGTGACTCCTGTGACACATGGGATGACATCTGTGATGCATGGGGTGATCTCTGTGGTTCATGGGATGAGCCCTGTGATGCATGGAATGACCCCTGTGATGCATGGGGTGAGCCCTGTGATGCATGGGATGACATCTGTGAAACATGGGATGACCCCTGTGATGCATGGGATGACATCTGTGATGCATGGGGTGATCTCTGTGATGCATGGGATGACTCCTGCTTAGGTCCCTCCACAAGTAACTACCAGGTTCCAGAAGTCATTACCTCTCAGGCTGAGAATTCTAAACACAACTCCTAAAATATTTTTTCCCTTTGGAGCTCAAGTATGGCACAGTTGTTTATTAACTACTGAATGGGGAAGAGCATGTTTCAGCATGCATGAACTAAAGAAAACAACAAGGTAAGGAACAGTGCTAGAGAAGAGGGGGCTACCTACTGTCTTGCTGCTCATGATAGGTCATTAGTTTGAAAAGAGAGTGGGGTTTCTTGACCATATCTACTAAACAGCAGCTAGCCAATCTTCTGTGACTGAAGTCCAGCCTTCCCAAACATACTTCATTCAAAGACACATATGAAGAGACCAGAGCACAAAACTTCCAAGCACATTATGACAAGGATATTGACATTATACGATATGATAGTTATATGGCAAATCAATGGCCTGGTGAAAGATACCTCCCGTGAGCAACTCTGTGGTTCAGTGTGTGTTTATCATAAAAGAGGCTTTACAGCTATACAAGATAAGGTATAGCACATCCTTGTTATACTTATGTATTAGCATTTTTACATAGTAGGTTTACAATACAATGGGATACTTAAAGCCTCAGGAATGGATGTCCCCAAATGCCAACCTCTACCACAATTTCTATCATATAAAAAATAGCCATATCCAATTTGTATTTAGGATACAGGAATTTATTTTTCAGCTAATACTGTAACACAAGGGGAAAAACTGTAATGAAAAACAATGCAGCTCACTTCTACTGTGAAACCATTCAGTGGCACAGCTGAGAGCATAATGTTGCTAAGCAAAGGAACATCTATGCATGTGCACATCCGCACCCTCATGAAAGGCAAAGAACATGCAACACTAGCCCGGGGCCATTCATATCAACAAATGATACCTCAGAGACTTGAAATGCCAATTTTAGGAAATCTGACTACTTATTTCCAATTTTAACTTAGGGATGGGAAGAAAGTTTGCTCCAGGTTTTACATAAAAGCCTCAATTTCTATCCCTAAATAGTTCTAATTCTAATTATTCTCCCCTTCTTCTTCTTCTTCTTCTTCTCTTCTTCTTCTCTTCTTCTTCTCTCTTCTTCTTCTTCTTCTTCTTCTTCTTCTTCTTCTTCTTCTTCCTCTTCTTCAAGAGTTAGTGGAGAAGTAATATTTTATTTCAAAACATTGAGTTTCTGTACTATAGCAAAAGTAAGGCTAACTGTTGATTATCTAAGTATGGGAATAAGGCTCATTGCTTCTGGCTAAGGGCAACAGAATAAGAGGCCAGCGACAATAAAGAGTAATAAGGTAAAATGGCAAATACCAGCTGATGCTAAACTTCCATGAGTGAACAGGGTTGAGGGAAGGCCTGGTTGCACTGGGGTTAATTTTTATTTTTACTTATCTAGGAAGCACATGGAGAAAATGTCTACTGTGGTTTCTCGTGGCTCTGAAGATGAGCAGTGGCATAGAGCAGATGACATCAGGAGTTGGAGTCAGACCTGGAGGGTGGAGAGTACAGCAGCAGGGCCCACGCCCACTCTGACTAGGTTGACTGTTGCCATAAAGTCATGTTCTAACCATTAAGGCAACAGAACAAAGCAATACATAACACAAACTCCACCCTCCATTTTTACACATTGTTTAGCAAATTAAAACATCCATCTTGGGCACTGGAGAGATGGCTCAGTGGTTAAGAGGACTGACTGCTCTTCCAGAGTTCAATTCCCAGCAACCACATGGTGGCTCACAAACATCTGTAATGGAATTCGATGCCTCTTCTGCTGTGTATGAAGAGAGCGACAGTGTGTTCACATACATAAAATAAGTAAATAAATCTTTTTAAAAAATCCTTCTTAATGATATATAAAGCAACAGAGTACTCTCAAATCACTTAAGGACTATTTATGTAGTCAGGATGATCAGAACTCTTCTAGAAAGCCAAAGCACAGCTTAGTGCTTAGGAGCTTGCGGCTCTTCCAGAGGACCCAAGTTCAGTTCCCAGCACATACACTAGGTGACTTAAAACCTGTATGTCCAGCTCCAGGGAGATCTGATGCCCTCTTCTGGTCTCCAATGGCACTGTACTACACACACACACAGACACCTAAAAATTATTAATAATAACTACAACAACAATAACCATTTTAAAAGACTAGAAACTCTTCTAAAATGGTGTTTTAAAGGAGGCTGGCTGGAGGAGAATTTTAAGGGGTGACTACAAAGTCCTATTTTATGGCAAACCATGGATCACAGATCTCTTATTGACCACCCAAAGTCCATGAGATAACCCCTTTGAGAGAGTCAGAGCTTCCAGACTCCAGGCTGAAAGGACGCACGCATGCCAGCAGCTGTGGAGTCATCAGGGGCCTCCGTGACTGTCGTTTCTGATCTGCTGAACACATTCGAGAGGCAGACTTTTGTTTCTCATTTAGTTCATAAGGAAGAAAGATTGCAGCTATCATTTTGTTGAGACCACAATATCAATTTGTACAACCTCAATTATGGAACTCATTTTACCGAACTACAATTAACCACCTGATAATAAGCACCAATTGAACACTCGGGACTCCATTAAAACTGCATGCAGTTTGGTAACTCTCCTAGAATAATATAAAATCCTACTGACAGATTTTAAGTAAAGGTCATCACAATATACACTGGAGCACATGCAAACTCAGAAACAACCAGAGCAGAAACCAGAGTCTATAAAGCCAAATGAGAATGTCTTAGGATTTCTTCTAGAATATTCCCACAATTCTGAGATCAGAAGTTTGAAGTCCACTGTTTCTTTCATGTCCTTTACTCCTGCATGACCCTTGCAATCTGTGCGTTCTACTGATGAAATGACAAGCTGTTAATCCAGTGTTCTAAAAAAGTGAGTTTTCTAGTAACATTAAACGTGCACAGAGAAACTAAGGGATGTCACTCCACCAAAACCAAACCAGTAGTGAAGCCGAGATGCAAACTCAGCCTCCCATTCAGCTCACAGGGTCTTGGGATTCTCTTTACTCTCTGTAGCTAACATAGGTAGACATCCACCAAATGCATTATGGGCCAGAGTCAGTCAACCAAGTCAGATATGCAGATCTAGCTAGGTTCTGATGGTTAATCTCTTCACCAAAGGACACACCACTAGGTTTTCTATTTGGTTTGTCAACAGAGGTAACTATTTTTTCTTGATAAAATTCAGCACATTATCGAACCCTTTGTAACACAGGAAAATAAAGTTAACCCTGTCTCCTAATCCTTTTCTTGCATTATCATAGCATGCAGTAGCTCATCACTTCAAGAGCAGAATTAGATTGTGCTGTTCAAAACATGTGACCTTAATTCTTTTGAATAGGTAAAACTCAAAATAGCTTTATAAAATCTTCGGCAGTTTCTCAGCGTTTGTCCAGCACCTTCCTATGACAACAGACCACTGGGATTTCATTAACCCTGACTTCTGCTCTGGGCTCCACCGCAGAGAGCTGTTTACCAGCCTGACATGTGTTTGTTCAATTTTGCTGTGCAAGCATCCTTTCCAAGTTTAGCGCTAAGGAGCTTGTCTGAGTATCTCTAGAAGACCCGCGATGTCAAGTTATCCCTCTGAGTTCTGCAAGTCCTCACAGAGAGTAAATACAGAACAGCTTCAAATCAAAAGACGGCACCTGATTTTTTTAAAGTTTCCTTCTTTAATATGTTTAAAACCTGCTCCAAATACTGTTCAAGTGTGACCTCCAGTTTATTTAGTCTCATGAACAGAGCATGCAGACAACCTCTAATGTGGAATGGAGCTTCTGCTGCTGTACCAAGAGCTGACATTGTAGTTGTTTTAGCAATTTCCGCATCTGATCACCAAAACGACAACACGTTTACCCTGCACTGTGGTGGGCCATGTAAAAAAATTTTCTCCCAAAGCAGAGATCTGAAAGTGATGAGCGAATAATAATAAAAATGTTGGGCAATGCGGACTCTCCTTCCTACTCCAGAACATATACTTGCTTATCACTCCTACAGAAATGGACAACTGTAAGAACTATACATTAAAAACAGAAACTACAAGAAAAAATTCAATTCTCATGCTAGGCTCAGTTTTGTATAAGGACTGAGAGATATGGCAAATAGCTGAACAGGCCTTATACTAAATAAAAAAAAAAAAGAAAAGAAAAAGAAAAAAGAAATCCGGAAACAGGTAACAGCAATTAGCAGGCTCCTCTGAAAGGCTATTAGGAAAAATAAGGAACATAAGTAGACCTCTTATACTCTTCAAACAGTGACACTCACCACAGACTACCAATCGCTAAATCAATTCCGCTCCTCTGCTGGCATTTACAGATTTCTCAAGAACACCTAAAATAGAATTTGATTCACAATATACATCCATTTACACAGAACTCCAGGAAATAGATGAAGCATGCCCAAAGTCCTTTCCAGACCAGAAACTTTCTAATTTGCAGGGCGAGGTGGTTCAACTGCTTCCTTAAAAATCCATTTTTGAAGTTTAGGATTGCACAGAAAACTTGATAAACCCAGACACATCTGAGAAGCTTTATGGAGGTAAAAAAAAAACAAAAACAAAACAAAAAACTAAAGGAGAATGCGGGGAAAAAAAGTGAAAAAGAAGTAGAAATGCATAGAAAGGGTGTGCGTTAACCCTTTAATTAGCTTCAGTCATTGAGACTTGATTAAATATAGAGAAAAATTTAAATGCAAGAGAAGATTTTTTTTTTAAACCTTTACTCAGATAAGACGAATAAGACTTCAGAGAAGTGGGAAATCTGACATCCAGAGAGAAAGTGCACGTGGCATTAGAGTCTTATGTTCCTATGAAACTATGATTCTACCTTAAAATTAATTCACTGGGAAAGAGGATAGAAAAAGGAAAGGAAAAGGAAAGAAATTCAAGATTGAAATGTGGAACTGTTTCTCCTTTTCACTTTCAGCCTAAGAGCTTCTTGGCAGCACCAGTCATCTGTCAGAAAGGGTGAAAAATTGTGCTTAATAGATAATTTTAAGACTTTACTCAAAAGATGTTAATAAATATACCAGAGCCAGGACTTGGAAGCAGCACTAACGGTTCGATACGCACAGTGTTCTCTTTTGCCGTCACCTGCTATAAACCTAAAGCTGTCATCACTCTTGCCCGCATGTTTCTTGCCTCTAAAATAAGCAGGAAGCTGTGAAAAATGTTTCCAAGTTTCCAGGCCTCCACGAAGACAGCAGGGAATGCAGGAAGCATGGCTGCCTCTCCGGCAAGTTGGCATCCCAGTTTTAAAGGTTTGTGCTAGATGACTGCAGTCTGATCCGCTTTCACTCAATGTTTCAAAAGAAGCTTCACAGGCTCCAGATCTGGCCCCAAACCTGGCTTTGTTGACTAAGGGACTGAGACTGCTAAAGTTCAGGATGTGAAAGAGCATAGCAAACTCCACAGAAGCTACTGAAGTTCAAAAACGATGGACTGACTGTCACAGCATTGGGACCTGGGTTACTGTGGGAAGACCAGTGGTTCTCGCTTTACAATGAACCAGCAGGAGAGCCAACCAGGTTAGCACCTAAAGTCACTTCCTCTTGGACGGACTGACCAAAAAGCCTTGCATCAATCAATTTAAGACCTCCAAGGTGTGATCTATCCAGCAAAATGTTTAACCACCGAGATTCTTCACCAATCT
The DNA here is from genome assembly GCA_021653895.1 of Mastomys natalensis. Taxonomy (NCBI): domain Eukaryota; kingdom Metazoa; phylum Chordata; class Mammalia; order Rodentia; family Muridae; genus Mastomys; species Mastomys natalensis. The sequence continues at coordinate 66,561 of JAJTUV010000099.1, forward strand.
AGATGGCTGAGCAATGGCGTACTGCAAAAAAGATGGATCCCCATTTTAGGTCAAGGCATTGGAGAGATGGGTGAAGGAGAGAGATCTGTCTGCCTGGTCACTGAATTTGCAAACATTCCTGCTTTTTACCTGTCTTTGTTTGTTTGTTTTGTTTTGCTTTGCTTTTCAGAGATAGTGCTTCTCTGAGTAGCCCTGACTGTCCTGGAACTTGCTCTGTAGACCAGGCTGGCCTTGAACTCAAGAGATCCGCCTGCCTGTGCCTGAATGCTGGGATTAAAGGCATGTACCACCATGCCTGGCTACCCTTTTTTTTTCTTCTTCTTAAAAAAGATTAAATCCAGGACAAGAGACAAGTACTCCACCCTGAGCAGTAGTCCTGGTCTTACATTTCCTCCGTGAGGCTGGCTTCCAAACCACTCCGAAGACCAAACGAAGGCGCTGTCCTTATCCTGACTTGTATTCCTAAGTTGCTAGGACAACAGGAATGTGCCACAGCACCTGGATCAAAAGTATCTATTGACTGACCAACCTACTACCTATACCTACCTCTCTGAGGTAGGGTCTTTGCTTAGCTCAAGTAGGCCTGAAACCTAAAATACAGATGAGGTTGGTTGGAACTGAACTCCTGCCTTAGCCAACAAATGCTGAGATTACAAGCATTGTAATCTCAATTACAAACATAGTGTTGTTAGACTAAAGGCATTTCTTTCTTCTTTCCTAAATGATGTTACTTTAATATTGTGTTTATTTCTCTTATTGAGCTTCGTGTAAGTGTGTCCATGTGACTTGTGGAGGGTAGAGGACAACTCTTATGGGTGAGTTCTACCCTTCCACTGTATGTGGTTCAAGTGACCAAACCTAGGTTGTTAGACTTGGCAGCAAATGTTGTTACTAAGGTTTCCTTGGTTTCTGCTTGTCTTTGTGTATGTGTGTGGGTGTGAGCGGGTAGGGCAAAGACTCCTGTAACAAAGGTTAGCTTCAAATACATCTGGGGGTGGTCTTCAAATGCAAATGCAAACCCCTGCCTTCTCCTCCAAGTGCTGGGGTCCTGGGTACAGGCCACCACACCTAAAAGCCTTTCTTAAGTGTGTGCCATTTTCCTTCATTTCAAGGTCTGAGACTTAGGCCAATACCTTCTCTACAAGGACAGCTTCCACAAAGATGTGTTTCCCAGCCATTGTTTTTGATGAAGTTACTGCAGCAGGCATTTCTTCCTTATCACTGCTTCTGGTCATTTGTAATTTGTTCTTTAACTATAAATAACAGACACACTTTACAACCAGAAGGTGAGGCTCTGACACATAATGCAGAATCTTCCATACTGCTAAAAAATGGAAAGCTATTGATTACTTCCTCCTCACGGTAAGTCTGCTAGGGAAAGCAGAGGAAGTTTTAAAGCCCAGAGTCACAATGGGAGTGGGCCCTGACTAATACACAGTGGATTTTATTCAACTTACGCACATTTCTGGTGTGTGTGTGTGTGTGTGTAAACATGCATGTGCACTTGAGCGCGCGCACACGTGCACGCACATACACACATATGGACATGTGCACGCATGATCAGAACTGTTCCTATTTCTGGCTTTCATTTATTAAACATTTAATGTAGTCAACTATGTCGACAGCTGAACTTCAAGGTCATGAATGCTGCTTTTAGGGCAGAATGATTGCTCAAGGAGGATCAGCTCTGGAATTGTACCGCCTGGTACTGAAACTAATCTTGGAAAAAGAAAATGGGCCTCCACGTTCTGCAGAGGATAGAAATGAGATCTGATCAACATACCTGATAAATAATCCTTAACTGCTGAGAGCAGTGCCCAGAACATATAGAGGGTGTACTAACACAGTGGTTGATACAAAACCAATTCTAAGATGTGTACACTTCACTATAAAAGCCTTTCTCTGGGAATTAGACATCATGCAATTATGGAGAAAGTTTACTTAAACCGTTAAGTAATGGCAAGGGCCTCTGATAATGACATACACGAAAATGTGAATTCAGAGGAAAGGAAAGGGTAAATAAAGGCCTGGTAAAGTGGTGAAGTTATTGATCCCAGCACTAAGCAGCTATAGCCCTATGGATTCAACACCTGCTTGGCTTACACAGTGAATTTTTAGGCTCACCAGGCTACATAATAAGAGTCTCTTAGACAAAAGGGTAGCTGGGTTCAGTGGTGTGTGTGTGTCTAAGAATGAAACCCAGCCTAGATACCAGCACGCTAAGAGGACAGAAAAACACACCAGCAAACAGCTCCAATCAAACCTAGATTCTGTACTGCTTAGGTGGGGCTCCTCCTCTTTCCAGAGAAAGATCTCGCAAGTTTATTACTTCAAGTTTATTAACAAGTATTCCGTGTTTTCAGCAGGTCAGAGGGTGTAGCCAGGGATGTGTGAATGTCCCTATCTTGGCCCCTATCTGTGACACTCAAAATGAAGCTACAGTCAAGAAATTCTGAAAGACAGGCCGTCCATCAAAAGCACAGGAGGAGGACCATTTTCTGTCCATCTGTTACTTGCAAAACTGAGAAGCTGTGCTTGTTCTGAACATCACACTTGGAAGAGAAATGAGCAAACTGGAATGTATTTGGAGGTGACAGACAGGGTGGGGGAAGGACCTGAGTTTAGGAAGGTGTATGGCACTTACAGGGACCATGGGTGCTAAGCCTGGGAGAGAGAAGTGGAGGAAGGAATATGGCAGGTGACTGAAGACCAAGAAAAGCATGTGGGAAACAGGGAGATAAATGGTCTATGAGCCCACAGGATAGAAAGAACAACGGAAGGGAGGTGACATCAGGATCCTTCAGGAAACCCTCACTTTGTAAGTCTCAGGGAAAGGGACACCATTTCATTTACTTGTTTAAGCAATGCATTCCAGGCATTCATGACATACTGCCACTCATTTGAGCATCAGAAAAAAGAGACTCAAAAGGACAAAGCTGTCAGGGAGAAGAGAGTACAGAACATTCCATTAACCCATTTGAGAAAAGTAACAGAGACATTCTCCCATCACTAATGATCACCAAGACTTAACACTACATTTCCCAGATACCCTTGCAGCAGTCTATGTACCTGTATGTAACAAAATTATAAATAGCAACACAAGAGTGGGAGGAGCATTAAAGCCACTTTAGTGCCTTCCTGTTGGCTGGATCGAGCTTAGTGGTTGGAACAGCAGCTGTACTGAAGACCTGTAGATGACAACATAAAAAGATCGGTTAGATTCCTGAAGCAACTCTCAATTGCATGGTGCAGCCTACACCTATGAATGAAAGTTATCAAGCCAGGAGAGAGTTGTACAACACTTTTAATCCCAGGCAGGTAGACCATCCTGCTCTAAAGAGTGAGTTTCAGGACAGCCAGAGCTACACAGAGAAACCCTGTCTGGAAACAAAACAAAATGAATGAATTGGTATCATGCTGTTAAAGGCACCTGGTTTTCTTACAGCAGACAAACTAGATCCCAACACACATGCACAGAAGAGATATTTTTATCTTGTGAACAAAAGCATCAATATTAATATACGTTCCAGGGCAAAGAGAAGAACCCACTTTGCAGGTAATTTAAATATCCATCTACAGCTGGGGCATTCTGATATCCACTAAAGTCTGTGGTGTCACTGGCTCTGATTCATTTACTACATACAAACACACACAACACACACACACACACACACACACACACACACACACACTCTACACGTGTGTCTGTACAGTGAGGTGATAGGGACTATACACAAAAACTGATACCTTTCTTCTCATTCTTGCTAGATTGTAATATACATACACATCCTTGCAAACACTGAGAAGTCAAGCATCCAGGAGAACATGCTAAATGCTCTCACAAAACAAACCCATAAAATAGTCAGACACAAAAGCACAGGTGCAGAAACGAAAGAGTAGGCATGGATGACCCACAAGTGGCTCCCTTTCAGGGCGTATATTAGCTTTCCCTGGGCTTGATGGTAAAGAAACTCCAGTAGGGTGAGTTTCCTCAGGAGAGACTATTTTCAAACTTGATAATTTACTGATTATATGTTTGATATGCATGACAAAGAAAGAAAAGGACTGGTATCATTGAAGAGAGAAGAGAAGCAGTCAATTGCATGATCATGTCATTTCCAGATACAGAATCTACAATATTATCCAGACTATCTAAAGAAAAAATAGGTGTGATAAAGCAGAAGCCGGCTGGGGATGTAGCTCCGTGGTAGAGCACTTATCTAGACTGCACAAGACTTTGGATTACAGGGAGGGTGGAGGGAAGGATGGAAGAGGGAGGGGGGATACCATAGGTAACTGTTATTAATGTCAGTGGAATCAAACTGTTAATTTCAGAGGATCTTTTCGCTTCCAAACATTTATTGCTCCCAAGCAGAGCATAAGGTATGGTGTATCAACAATCAATTAATGGAAACTATAACTAACTTTAAATTTTTCTGCTATGATATATGTGCACCAAAGACTGTTTAGACTCATCTTATCCTCTGACTTGTCAATTTTAAGAGTGGCCATTTTAGAGAAGAAACTGAGATTGACAGCCTGCCTAATTCTTTCATTTACTTACCTGGTTTATTTTTATATTCAGAGACAGGTTCTCATGAAGGGTGGGCTGTCCTCAAACTCCACACATAGCAGAATATGACCTTGAACTGCTGACCTCTAGCCTCCTCCTTCCAGGTGCTGGGATTCATCCAAGCAGCACCAAACCTATCAATCCTAACATACATAATGAGTGTCTGTTTAGCTGAGAACTAGAACAATTACTAAAGATAAGGTCTCTGTCTTCAAAGACCTACATTCTAACTACAGAAGGTATCCTAGCAACATTATAACTAGTCACCAAGTTTACAGGACTTTGTCAGTGTTGTATTTTTTACCCTGACATCAAAGAGAGAAAGCACGTAGACCTTCCATGTAGACCAAGGCACCACCATTGCCGTCTGTCTCACACCTCTCCTGCTTTACATATTTATAATGCTTCTAGGACCCCAATTATAGGATTACAGCAGAGGCTGTATTCAAAAGGTTTTCCTTGTCTGACCACAAATTTTCAGCCATATGGGTTTCTTAATTGGTTGTCCCTCTCCAGACGGCCATTAGAGCCATTCTGGACTTTACCATCATTAGCTAAAAGTAAAATTCCAAGTGCAGTGGGTGGTTTTCTCTCTTCCTCCTCTTGGTCAAGAATAGCCTACTGATAGGTCTGAGGGACTACCTGATGCCCAAGATCTACAGAGACAAAAGGAAAACAGTTGCCGACTGTATTTAAAAGGTCTGAAAAGGAATACCAGCGCAAAACCAAAGACCAGAGGCTGCACTTAGCAGTTGAATATTTAATCCCAGCACTGAGAGGAAGGTGCAACCTGGGGGTTGCCTGCCAGCCAGGCGACTGGAGTTGGCAAGCCATGGAAGTCAGGAACCCTGTGTCAAAAAATAAGGTAGAGAGAGACTGTCAAAGACAACTGGAGTTCATCATTGGCCTCCTCTGTGCATATGTGCACAACATGCACTCACCTGTTTATATCCAAATGTAATTTAAAACCACCTCCAGTCCATTGATGATATAATAATAATAATAATAATAATAATAATAGATAAGCAAAGCAGTTGGTGTCTTCATTTCTTTTTTCTATTTTTTAAAGGATTTTATTTTATATATGTGAATACATCATCAATGTCCTCAGAATAAGGCATCAGATCCTATCACAGATGGTCCTGAGCCAACATGTGGGTGCTGGGAATTGAACTCAGGACCCCTGGAAGAGCAGTCAGTGCTCTTAACTACTGAGCCATCTCTCCATCCCTGTCTTCATTTCTTAATAAAGAGTGAGGGTTTCTATACTTCCCTTTTATCTCGGTATGCCTTAGTTAGGGTTTTTGTTGCTGTGAAAAAAAAAAAATGATCAAAAATACCTTGAGGAGGAAAGGGTTTCTTTCATTTTACAGCGTTCCTTATCCAGAGAAGTCAGTGCAGGATCCTGGAGGCAGCAGCTGATGCAGAGGCCATACAGGAGTGATGCTCACTGGTTTGCTCCCTGTGGCTTGCTTTACCTGTTTTCTTTTAGCATCCAGGACTACCAGCTATGTAGGGATGGCATGGCCCACAGAAAACTGGACCACCCCACATCAGTTATCAACCACCAGTCAGGAAAATACAGGCGTTTTCTGTAGATGAATCTGGTAGGGTCATTTTCTCAATTGAGGTTCCCTCTTCCAAAATGACACCAACTTGTGTCGCGCTGACATAAATTTAGTTGGCACACTGTCCATGTTGGCTAAGCGTCATGAACATCCCTGTGTCCATTCCCTCATCTGTTAAGTAAGAACACTGCACATTATAATGGTGGTTTCCAGGCTAGCTATGATTAACATAACTCACGCAGTAAGAACTCAGCAAAAGGCAGCACTAGATGCTTATATATTGGACTTTTTTAAAGGCTAGAGCAAAAGGTACTTGGTCAGCTCATGCAGGGAAGCTTATAATATATTTAAGTATTCATATTCTCCTACATCTTCCTCTTAGCTAAGATGCCTGAGGCTGCCAGAAATAATCACACTATTTGTGATCCTATGTTTATGCAACAGAAACGAAATGGAATTTTATGGTCTGCTGTGTGCAACACCCATGCCAGCGGAGTGATAACTTCAGGCAGGGCTGCAGAACAAGAATCTATGCAATGCCTCATCCAGAGATATAGCTCACACTCTGGCCAGCACAGGGGCGGCAATTCAGATCCACATCGGGGGCCTCACCTTCTATATCTTTAAGAATACCAACTGAAATTATCTCCTTTTATTTAAAAAAAAAAGAAAGGAAAATATTTTAGTAAGAGGGAACAGGTTCACCACCTTCCTAGGTTTTAAATAGAAAAGAAAAAGAAATAAAGCAGAAAAGGCTGGAGAGATGGCTCAGCAGTTAAGAACCCTGGCTGCTCTTCCAATGCACCAGGTTCAATTCCAAGCACCTCACAGCAGACAACCATGTGAAACTCCAGATCTGATGCCCTTTTCTGCTCTCTATTGGCACTAGGCACATGCACAGTACAGACAAGCAGAGGCGAGCCACCCATACTCACAAAGTGAAGATGAAAATACAAATGGCAGACAACGGGCATATCTGGGGATACATTAAATATTGTTGAGTTGTAAGAAAGAAACACACACAGAAGAGCAATGTTTGACAAAGAAGCTGAAAAAAAAATCTTTATTCACACAGGTCTTGTGTTGGAATGAAGGTGAATGCCTGTTGTAACACCTACTCTGCACCTCCCAGGGATTATCACAGAATAAGGAAAAGGTAGGAGGTAGAGAGACTGCTTGTTGAGCTGAGTACTTGCTCTGCAAACATGAGGACCCTGGCATCCTGTAAAAAGACAAGATGGCTGCAGTATGTCTGTGACTCCAGCATTTCAGAGCAGAGACTGGCAGATCCTAAGAGCTCTCTGACTGCAAACCCAATGGAAATAGCTTCAGATACAGTGAACGACTCTGGCTCAAGGAAGCTGTGGAGGAAGCCAGTCTCTGTGTGAAGGAATGGGTGTATTCACATGAATGCACACACACAAACACACACACACAGACACAATGAAACTAAACAAAACAACCCCACCTCCCAGGAAAATATGGTCACCATTCTAATCATCCCAGACCAGTGTTGCAACATGGGGTGATGTGGTATGGATCCTCTCCATAAGCCAACAGGAAGTAAACAGCTTTGACTCCTGGTCAGTCTCAGTCTAACTATTCACAGAGTGCTTACCTCAGTCTTGGGGTTGAGTAAGGGCCAACCTGGGCTTTTCTGAGATCTGGGGTATTTTGCTCACTTCTGGAAGCATGGCCTGTTTCCTTCCATTTAGCAAGGAGGGGTTCTAAAGAAACCATAGGCACGCTACCATTGCAAAGTCCAAAATGCAACATAAAACTATTTAACTATAAAACATTTAACTATGCTGAAATAGTTTTAAATAATCAACATCAAAGTGAAGTCTACACCTTTCAATGCTAAAATTACAATGACTTAAGTGATTTAGGATGAAAAGGTATTCATTCACTCATTCAACTGATAATCACTGGACACTGTTCAAGGTGAAGGGATCCAAAAGCACAAGGGCAAAGCATAGCAAAGTGGCTCCTGTAGAACATTCAGATTCTTAAAGAGGGCTTGCAAAATCAACTCCCAGCCCACTGTGTGTGTGTGTGTGTGTGTGTGTGTGTGTGTGTGTGTGTGTGTATGTGTGTTGTGTGTATCAGAGGTCAGCTTTGGGGGTTGTTCCTCAGGTACAGTTCACATTGCTTATTTGAAACAAGGTCTTTCACTGGCCTGGAGCTAACCAAGTAGGCCGCAGGGAGCCATTTGTACTTGCCCCAAGGCAGAGTTTACAGTTATCCCTTGGCACACTTAGGGACTGTTTTTCTTTGTTTCAGACAGAAACAAAGTTGGCTGTTTTGGAACTTGCTTTGTAGACCAGGCAAACACTGAACTCTGCTTCTTGAGTACTGGGATTAAAGGCATGTCCTGGACACACATGGCATTTTTATTCGATCCTGAATATCAAATTAAGGTCCTTAGAGTTGAATAGCAAGTACTTGACCAACTGATCTATTGCCTGGTAGTGGTGGTGGTGGTGGTGGTGGTGGTGGTGGTGGTAACCCACATAAAAAAACCAACAACAAAAACCCAACTAATAAACAACAATAAAACAGTCTAAAGTAAGTCCAAAGTCAGTAAGTATAGCCTGGAGGCAGGCATAGTAAGGATTGAGCTATTTGAGAAAATGCTTTGCATGAAAAGGAGCCAAGTAGAGCAAGCACTTTCCAGAGCCTGCCAGACTCAAGGAACTGAGGTAAAAGGGAGACAAGAACATACAGAAATTGGGTAGAGGATGACTAACCTGGGGAGGCCAGCAAGGGCCACGTCACAACATGGTCCACAGGGTGAGAAAGACTAAAGCCCTGGAGGGAACAGAATAACTCAGGCCAGATGGCTAGCTGCTTCTGGATGCTGCCTCCGGACTGTTTGACAACACTGTCACTGGAATCACTTCTCACAGAGTCCCCCTGGAGGATGGGCATACTATCCTGTGGCTCCCCACAAAGAACCAAGGGCTACTAGACACTATCAGCTTTGAAGTCTTGAGATTTACACACAAAAACATGTCCTGTCTGTTCTTGCTTCTAATGCGCCTCTGACTGGCTGGAGAGAACAATGGTCACTCATAGCAGTTCAAAAATAAGACCTGATGCGTCTGAGACATCCAAAGTGAACTCATCAGATCATTCCTCACTGCAGTCCCAAGAAGACAGGGGCCCCCAGCTCTCACCCCATTTCTAGAGAAACTAAGGCTATCTTTCTGACAGAACTTGCCAGGACTAACTGTTCTTGGGTCACTGGTTCAAAGCCACAAGAGATACACAAAGTGATACGTGCAAGCACAAAGACTCTGTATTCTAATCTGAAAATCATGCACATTCAATACAGGCAAGATGGCTGTCACTGTCAGCTCTGTATGTAGAGTGTATTTATAGATGCCGTGTAGGTAGCTCCATCTCGATCATCCTCTATAAATACTTACACTTGTGATTGTCAACCAGATCGGGAAGAACTTAAAAGCAATTTGTAGGAGTTTTAAAAAGAGATAATGCGCTCCCTGTTATTCTATTATTATGTCAATATATTCAAGAATACAAGGGCAAGAGAGGACAATCCTGAGAACTTTAATTAAAACTCAATATTTCATTACTGATAATTCAGTGCTTTTTATTTAGTCTCAACAGGTATCTGGGACTATATTCATATATGTTATAAAAGAGATGAAGAAAATGAAAATCAAGAATCTCAAAATCATAATCAGCTTTCACAGGTCCCATTATGAAGAGGCTAGAGTTATCTTCCACCCTACCACTCAGTCTCTGGGGCTGTTGATGGTGGCTTGTCTCCAGCAACGCCCTAGGGAACAGGTTCTCTGTCCCCTAAACTGTCCACTGCAGTTTTCACATCATTTCCTGTCAATGTCAAGTCCCAAGGAGAACAAGTTGAGGAATTTATTCTATCATCTTTTGGGCAGTGATCCATAATCGGAATCTAACATCCAAAGGACAGTTTGGCTCAGTCAATGGACTTCTCTCAAAGGAAGCATACAAACAGAAGCATATCGCCACAAAAACTGCAATTCAGTTTGCAATTAAATGTCAAGTTTCAGTGTTGGAAAGGAACTCTAGGGTTTAATACGGGGGCACTTGAAATAAAATAATAATACTAAATCAGTGGATAATAAGAGAATAATTGGATAAAAGCAATCTTTTTTCTCCTCTTTTTTGTTTTGTTTTTTGAAAATTCAAACTTGATTCTTCAGTAAACAAGAATTTTAGGATGTGAAATAATAACAACATAGGAAGGCTTCTTCTCAATGCAGACAAAACCCCCTATTTCTCTGAGAGGGTCTTAGGCACTTCAGAAAGTAAGGTGCCAGCAACAGCTTCTTCCTCCAGATATTGCCAAATCTCTCCAGGATGCAAAGAAAAGAACACTGGTAATTAGTTGAGAACTTTGGTATCTAAAATCAACTGTTTCACAGTGAGAAAAGTGTTCATTCCACCTCAGTACTTAGAGTGTCCTTAATATCTTTTTATGGATACGGGAAAGGCCAGGAAAGAGAGAAGGCATCTTTAAATCCTTATGTATAATATCTTCTGAAACTAATGGAAGTAACAGTGAAACAAAAACATTAACCTATCAGTGTCTCCATCATTTTAAACTCGCATGATTACAGGGTACCAAGACATCTCATAATTTAAACACTCATAAACTTCAGCAACTTGCTCGAGAAAATGTTGACCCCCCCACGGCAGATGAATAAATCCTCTGCTCATGCAATCCAACAATTGCTATGATTTTTCTTTCAGTAGATTCATGTAATTTGATCTTCCAAGGAGAGGATAAAAAAGTGGACTCAGGCAAAATAACAAGTTTGATTTTGAAAATGTGATGGCGTTTCTTTTCATTCCCTATTCACTTGAGTCAGAAAATTGTTCACACTGTAAGCACCAGCACTGGGAGGTTAGCAGGTGCTAAATTAGATCAGCAGTCTGGGGGCTCCTGTGGAGAAGCTGGGCACTGCTTTGTTCTAGAAACACATTTAAAAAGGTTTATTTCACATGTCCCAAGTTTGTTCTACTTAGTTCTAGCTTCAAGGAAAGAGAAATGACAACAGTTTGAGGCACAGGAGCAGTGAATAGCAGCAATCAAAGGAGATGACAGGCTTTAGACTCCACTGACCCACACCTCACTCCCCACCACAGGAAGGCAGCAAATGCCTAACCTGTCACATTGGCTAACTTATTTTCTCACAACTGCACAGAATATTCTCACATGGGAGGGTGTCTTTAAGAACAGACCTGCATCCTAGAGGGCTTCTGGATGGATCCTTGTGCTGCCTCCCCATGCCCCAACCCTCACCTTTCCATGAGTGAAAGGCTTTCACCTCCTGAGGGAAGAAACAGGCATACTCTTTGCTGAGGAGTTTCATATGCAGTTTCCAGCAAACATTAAGTAACTGTTAGGGCAAGGAAAAGATAAGCCAATTTCCAAACCAGAGGAACGACACAACTTGTAAGGTGGCTCCAATTTCCTAACGAGAAAATCCCATAGTGAGCCTTTAAACTTTCTACACAAACCACATAACTCAGCCCCAGGGTTATTTTGTCCCAGTCCTGCTTTTTTAAAAGGCATCTGTTTGCAGACTAAGATGGTTAGCGGCAGACCACAGCAAGTTCCCAAGTGAAGCCATGCACTTCTCAGAGCCCCGCCACATGTATAGGAGAGAGGGCTGCTGGCCGACACTCACAGCCAAGCTCATCCTGTTTCCACAGCACAGGATATAACCAGTCTCAAAGCAGCCAAGTGGGAGACCTGCCCAGAAGGCAGGGAAACTTCAATAGAACTCACCCCACATTTTGCTCTCAACAGCACACCGCTTAATGACATTCTAAGGGACAGCTGAGAGCTTAGCCTTCAAATGTCTCACAAAGACCCTGCAGGGAGAGGTACTGTACAGGCCCTGAAGATAAACTGTGGGACCAAACACATTTCCACTTAGCCCAGCGCACATTTCCAGGGAAGCCCTCGGTGTTTTTGAGCGGAATCAATGGCTGAGAAAACAAAAATTCTCCATGCTTTGGAAGCTGATGCAACGCCAATGGAAAAGATAGAAAATAGAAGCAGAACTCTGAAATGGAAGTTGCCTAATAGTGGAGTTGCCTTAGACAAAAATAGAATCCAGACACTCAACAGTTCTATGCACTTGTGCCATTGCAGGGCAGGAGTGATGCCCTCAAAATAAAAACCAGAAATGCTCTGTCAGCTGTGCGGACAGTAATATGGATAGAAAACTGTGCAGACACGCTTTCGTATTCATTTTGCTGTATTTTCTTCCTGTCTTCCCTTCCCTCTTTCCCTCTCTTTTACCCCTTCCCTCTCTTGTTGACATGTTTCGTTCCTTGTTTGACCTACTGTGTCTTCAATTTTCTAACTACCTAATACCATAAATCCCTCTAGGACAGAAAGGTTGAAAGAATCCCTTTAAATACATATGGTCCATTCCATACCAATTGCCACAAATGTGCTGAGTTTTTCGTTAATTATGAATATAAACCAAAATTAAAATGCCATTTCATGACTGACTCCAGGGGAGCTATGAAACACATCACTGACTCTTTCTGTGATCCCACTTTACATATTTTCTTAAAATGGACTTCCTTGAACACTCTGGACTGCTCAAACTTTTAACTTGTCTTTGAGTTACACAGGCTGTGACTTCCCAGGTGAGGTTTTGGGTCTAAGGTCCCGATGACTACCAAGCTGTCAGGAGATGCTGACAGTCAGAGGACCACAACATGAAAGCACTGAAAATCTCACCAACAACCCCAGCCATTCCTTTCCTTATTGCAGGGAAAAGAAACAAAGACACAACCTGAGCTTCACAGCAACATGGTCAAGTCAAGGAATGTGCTGAGTGAGAGAGTCTCCAGCAGCATCTGAATCCACTCTGTAACTTTCTGTCTTGGGACAGGGACAGTGGTTCTGTGTTGGCCAGGTCTTCATGAAAATGTTGTATTCCCATCCTCTTTTGCACATGCTTTGCACATGGACATGTGAGGTGAAGCCCGGATGAGGCTCAGGTAGCAATCTTGGAACTACAAAGATGAAAACTGTATAAGCCAGGTGTGGTGGTGCATGACTTTAACACAGCACTGGGTTGGCAGAGGAAGGCAGATCTCCGAGTGTGAAGCCAGCCAGGGCCACAGAGTGTGTTTGAGGACATCCAGGGCTACACAAAACAAAGCTGTCTCAAAGAAGGAAAACACAAAGGAAGGAAGGAAAGAAAGGAGGGAGGGAGAGAGGGAGGGAGGGAGGGAGGGAGGGAGGGAGGGAGGGGGAGGGAGGGAGGAAGAAGAAAGGAAAAAAGGAAGGAAAGCAGACAGGCAGGCAGGCAGGCAGGCAGGTGGAGCTAATGTAGAAAGCCAGTTAAATGAAAGGTCAGAAAACTACAGCTAAATCTACAGCCCACCACAAAATCTAGGCTGCCAATTGTTCTTGCAAATAGAATAGGATTTACTGGAGAAGAGCCATGTCTATTTAGGGATATTCTAACAAACACTACATCAGGTAGATGAAGCAACAGACATTACATTCCCACAGTTTTCGATGTGGAGAAGTTTGAGATTACAGAATCAGTGTGTTTGGAGAAATTCTATAAAGGAGAAATTCCATCCTGGTTTACTGCTTTCTTGCAGGCTCCCCATATAGCAAAATGAAAGATCAGGGTGGCTCAGGTGATGGCTACATACTGTTCTTCCAGAGGAAAAGTACCTAGGTGGGCAGCTCAAGAACTGCCTGCAACTCAAGATCCAGGTACTACCTAGGACCCTCTTCTGGTTTCCAGAGGGGCATGTGTACATACACGTACATACACAGACACACACACACACTAAATACAAAGAAAAAATACCACTCCTCCACACCCAACTGACTCTTCTCCTGAGAGCATCATTCTCATGTAAAGACCCTCACGACTTCATTACCTCCCACGGCTGGCCTCACCTTTAAATATCAATCTTGCGTGTTGGGTTTAAACATGAGTTTCAGGACACCAATGCCATTTGGTCACCGTGGCTGCCACTCTGAACTAGTGGCCTCAGCTGAGTAGCAGACACATAGGGAATGTGCACATTGTAATTAAGTACCTACAGATTTGCCAGGGTGTTTCCAAGCTTCCATTCCCTTCTTTGGATCTTCCATTGAAGGCATTTACAATGTGCTAGAAACGATGGTTCTTAATATAGCCTTCTGTGTTTTAATAAAAACAAGTTGCTTTCATCCTCCAAAAACTCCATTTCCTTCCTCCAGGGCCACTGGCAGGCAGAGAATGGAGTTTCCATATCCGGACTCACTACATCCAGAAGCAGTTGGCCCTGGGGACCTGGAAACGCAGGTCAATATCTCCATGACCACAAGACCCCTTTTGGCATAGGCAGGATGGACAGCTCTCCATCTAGCCAACTGGAGCTCCCTGCCCAGCAACAGCAAACAATAGCAAGAAACCTTTGTGAGCACCAGAGGAAACATATATTCTGAATATAGGAAGAAAAAGACAAACCAGTAGAAGACCTTGACAGAAAATACCACAAGTTCCCACAGCAGCAGCACGGCACCTGGCGAAGATACTCCTAACACTTATAAAATTGCCTTAGAGAAAAATAGCATAATGCAAGGGGATATTTATTAGTTATTTTTAAAGGCAATTTGTTTCCTTGTTAGGGTTAGCAGTGAATACAGTTCTACTAAATTCTGTAGCATAACAGCAATGGGAGGAATAAAAGAGGAAGTTAATGAGAGAAGAATGTGGTAAGAGTCCTACTTTCCAGCCTGGTGCCACCAACAGCGTCAATTTTCCAATCTATAAACTAGGTACAATTATAACCCACTCACCCATGCCTGTTCTGTTTTCTGTTATTATAACACAATACCCGAGACTGGGCAGTTAAGTCCTAAAGGGATGAGATCTGCTGTAGCTCATGGGTGTGGCGGCAGGGAAGTCTATGATGGGTAATAGCGTCTACCGGGAGCCATGTACAATTTCACCTCACAGAAGAAAGCAGGGCAAGCAGGTGAGTGAGGAAGAAGATCCCCAAAGAGATCCCTACAACCTCCTCCTGCTGTGGCAAATCCACTCCCCGGAGAAGCAGCATTCAGTCATGATCCAGAGACCATCCATAAAATCTTACTTTACAGACTGGGACACTGAAAACTTAACTTAACTTGAACGTATGGTTCAGTGGCCACAAGTCATAGCCAGTCTACAGCTTAACTGTACACTGTGACGTGCTCACTGGACGATATGAAGAAATCCCTTCTGTTCTTTCCCAAGTGGAATACTGCTCCCCTCCCAGCTCTCTCCTTTCTTTCTACCTTTTCTCATCTTCTTGCTTTTTCTCTTTAATCTTCATCCCCTAAAGTATTTAGATCTCCCAGAAAGGACTTTGCAAGAAATCAGCGAGCAGATCACTAACACCCCATTGTAGGTAGACTCTGGTATTCTTCTGGCAGGGAACTTGATTAAGTACCTGCCAGCTTCAGTGGCGTCTCTGGCTTCAGAGAGACCCTGACAGGTTCACAGAAACAGTGAAGCAATGCCCAGGAGCAGGAAGCAGCGAGGATCTTTACAGCCCTTCTCAGAAGCGTTCTGCTGCCATTACTTAGGAAATCGCCCAGGGCCTCTATCTATACACCGGCCAAACCTAGTGTTTGGATGTTTAGAGAAAACATATAAAAATAGTTAAAAGATTCAAATTATGGTAATGATTGAGCTGATCTGTCAGCATTTGTTAGACTAATAAATTTTCCGTAAGTAGTTACCAAGCTCCAGGCAGTAGAAAAACAACAGTGTGTGAAGAGTTAAATTCTAATAAGGACTTTGAGAGAACCAACACATAGTGGCCTGTCGGACAGTTTTACAGAAGATGAAAGAGTAAGGAAAAATGAGAAGAGGATGAAAGAAATACAGCTTTATAGAGGTGTGCTGAGTGGTCACACTGGAGAGACAAAATTAGAACACAGATTTGACCTGAGAAAGGAGGCAAAGAACAGGAATGGCTGGGGTGAGTGGGGGAAGGGGGGAGGGGAAAGGAAGGAGGGAGGGAGGGAGGGAAGGGAACAGACTAGCTCCAGCACCTGTCCCAAAGCTTCCTCCTTTACGTGCACAGAGCATGTGCATGCCTTCACTGTGCTTGACTCCCTGGGTACCACACCACAATTGCCAACCTTGTCACCCATCATCACTCCAGACTATGCCCCATCCCCAGATGCACAAAGCCTGAATTCCAGCATGGAACATACATAAAACAGAAGTGTTGAACGGCAGAGCCAACATTTAAGATGTTTATGCAGAAATGAGATCTGGTTTGATTTTTGTTTTTTGTTTTTAAAAGAATGGTTTCCAAGACTTTCTGTATGCTACACATCATCTGATAATGAGGCCATGGAGTGATTTAGGAAACATCTGGCTAAGGAGAGTTAGCATGCTGTTGTGGCCAGTTACTCAGGGGCATCATGATGACCTAGGAACATGTGGTTCAGGTAGAGTAAGATGAGGACCACAGCTGTTCTGCATGTTTGCAACTAAGCGCAATACATATCCTGGCTTCCTTTCTGCCATGATATAACACACTAAATATAACAAAAAACAAACAAACAAAAAAACCAACCATATATGGATGCTTTACATTCCACTTCAAATACCCAGAGATGTCAGAATCTCAAATAAAGGGGCACACACAGATACTAAGATATGGCTTAATTAACCTCAATACACAAACTCTGCATTCTGCTTTCTATGATGAGCTTATAGGAAAAAAAGAACCAATTTTCTGAGCTGTAGACACAGAACCCAGTAAATATACCTCTCAGCAAGGGCCAGGCAAACAACCCAGTGAACTGCTTTCTATTTCAGCTCCTGCCATTCTCCAAAGACTGCCAGCATTTCCTTTGCTGCCATGTTTGTATCGGCTAGCTCTGCCTGCAAATATACCTGTACTACTATCCTAATATTTGGAAGGAGAAGAAAAGTCTCTTGTAGCAACACAAAACATAATTGTTTCTGTCCTTTGTTCTTAATTTGGTAACAAAGAAAGAATGGCAATAAGAAGCCAGGGAAGGAAGATAGAAAGGAGAGAAATTGAAATCAAGAAGAAATTGAAATAAACTGTCACTTTAAAGTGGCTAGAGTGTAGCCTGGTGGCGGCACAACTACCCAGCACGTGTAAGACCCCTGTTCTCCCACAGCAACATAAACAATAAATAACAAACACACAACACAACATTATGTTATGACCTTTCAAGTATGAAGCACCTAGCTTTTATCAGGGAAGGTTCACATTAAATAGGATAAGCCAAAACAAAGCAAGACACTGCATCTCACCAAATCCAAGTCTCTCTCTGTGGACAGGAAATTCACCATCACTAAAGTTCCATGAAAACATTTAAAGTGTTAATGATTCTCCAATGAACTACAAACTAAAATTTACAAAGGCACACATTTTGAGGTTACAGCATGAAGTTATGTTTATGTCAAGCATACCTAAAAATTGTTGAAAAACTAAAGCCTGAAAACATAGCTATTTTATACTCAGAATTATCAATTATGAAAAGCTTAGCAGGAGTATATTGTCACTTAGACAGCAATCCTGACCCATCTGGGAGGAGCCTACAAGTCAAACACAAAGAGTACTTCTGGAGTCCACCTCTGAATTCCACCCCTTGAGGTACAGAGTTGGAGCCACTCCAAAAGTACAGTTGAGCAGGGGAAGGGCTTGCTCCAGTCATGAGAAGTGGGGTGGGGTGGTGGTGCTCATAATATCTACTAATTGGAGATCAGTTACACATCCCTGGACCTGATCTTCATCCAGAGGAGACTCAGCTTCCTGCTTCAGATATTCCCTGGTTCTGCGTAAGAATCTAGAGAATCAGCTTGAATCTCAGATTCTTCAGGGAAACTATACAGATTTGCTGAATACATAGACAGCAATCACTGGTGATTGCCTTCAAGAAGAAAAAGAAAAAACAAAAACAAAAGAAAACCCCTTAAGGACAGGCCTCATGACTGATGAGAAAAGATAAAAAGAGGATGCCTAACATGTTTTAGTCAATTCCAGACAACATGCTGTGCAAAAGCACCATGGATAGGTAGATTAAACGGTATGTGTGTTCACAGAAACATGTGTAAGAGACATACAAAACAAGTAACATCCATCCCATGACCAGATGACATCAGGTTTCCCAAGGGAACAGAACCACCCCACTTGGAACCATTGGCGTTTACCCAACTTCTTCCCTAGATGCAGGAGTCTCCCCTACTGTTCTATAATGGCTGTGGGTAACGGCTTCTTCCCATACATGCCCACCATCAAGTCGGAGACACTGCTTTGTGGGGAAGACACACAGCTATTGTGATCCAGGTACCCTGCCTAAAGCAAAGATAAGAGCACATTTCCGGGGATTATCTAGACAATGTCTGGATTTCTAATTGATTTTCTATTGTAGAACCCGTAGAAAGTAAACCTTGAAAGTTCCCTAAATATACTGCGACTTCTAACCCATTCTTATATAGGGAAGCTACCCTCCTACATATACCTCAAGCACTGCCTTACTCAACTGTGAAGGTCCCTCTTCTCTGTACCCCGAAGCCACCATTAGGACATCTGCAATAAAGCAGGAGAGGGTGAATCTGAGATGCTATTCTCCACATGAAAACACTGCCGCTGGACCACCATGCCTCCCAATAGAACAGCAGCCTGCTGCAGCTCTCTCGCTTCACACCAGAACCATTACAGTACCAATGCCCTGACCTTTGGGGTCACGTGTTATGAGTATTCACATCCAAAACCAGCTCACCAACTGCTATTGTGTGGCAGGAGACTGCACAAGCTTCCTGGTCCATTCTTAAAACTGCTGGAGAAGCCATTAATGACATTTACGGAAGGATAAAAGGGTATTTACAGAACTACACTTTCCTGGGAAATGAGGTAGCTTTTGTGATTCACAGTGTAAAATAAATCAATGAGGATCAGTTGGCCAGCAATGTAAAATGTATCTTAAACAACAAGGAAGGAGAGATAGAGAGACCGGTCTAAATCACAGGGCCATTCAATGGATGGCAGAAGCATCCCCGCCCCTCTCTGAGCCCATTCATGCCTTCCAATTCCAAGTCAGCCTTTTAAAATCTTACAGGGGTCCAGGAAGCATCTACTGGGCATGTCACTGGGTCCTGTGTTCTTTACTGTTATGGTTAAAACTACAGGAAAATGAAATGCATGGATTTTACTGAATGCAAATAGCTTTTAAAGTATACATCAATACCATCTGTACAGGTGAATAAGAAATATGGTCATTTTCAATGAAGAATAGAACAAGTCATAGAGGAAGGGGTCATGCTTGTGATCATATAACTAGAAAAGAACTGTACCTACTGTTGGTGATTCTAGTACCTGGTAGTATTTTCAGAGTACCATGATGGAGAATTAGAAATATATATATGTGCACATGCATACAAACAACATGTATAGCCACTGTACATCCCATTCAATAAGGGCCATTTTCTCACTTTTGGGAAAAGTGTGATCAGTCTGAATGTATGTATGTCTTGAGTTATGCACCAGTCACAGCTTATACCTGGTAGTAATTTCTGAGTTATCTCCCACAAACTCTTCCCCTTATTCAGTGACCCCAGAACTTCCATTCTGCTGGCTTGGTCATAATCCAGAGCTTTCAGCTCAGCATGTCTCTTGGATGGTCTCTCTACTGATAATACAAGATCTCTATAAATTGATCTTACTGCCAAATTCCATTATGACCCATCTCTAAGCTCCATGGTCTATTATTACCAATCTACTATCCATTTTAACCATGCTCACTTGGATTCTTGACTTCCACCTGAAAAGCAACCTTCATGAAATGTCCCTTTGTAGCAGGACAAGTAACTATGATTTATGAGCTATCTGTTTACCTCCAAGGAGCTTTCAGATACCTAAGTCTGTAGGAGAAAGGTGTGTCACCAAACTTCATACATGGCTCGCACCATGGAGGGTGTCATTTTAACAAGATGCAGAGAACCTGCAAGACAAGGAAGAGTTAGACAAGAAGCAACTGCCAGGCAACGTGGCATGTTCATCGCTTAAACACTCCATTTCATTCCAAGGTACCAAAACGATAATAGACTTTATTCTAATTGGATTGTCTGCAATGAGCCAATTTAAGTGCTAAATGCTGCGAATTATTCAGCTCGACATAGCAATGCACTGATGTGAGCCACTGCAGGGCAAGGGGGTTGTGGGAAGTGTGAGTTCCAAAGCATAATGAGGAGCCGAGAGCCTAACTTGGCAGACCTCCACCACACAGACTCATATTGTCTCAACAGCTGCAGGAGGCCCAGAAAGAACTGGCTGCCACCTTGACCCAAAATGCATCTGCCACCAGCCAGCCCAGCTGATCCCAGAGCATCCCAGCCCTCCGTCACCAGGACAAAGACAGGTCGAGAGCTTCCCAAGAGAAGCTGAGAATTCAAGCAAAACTTATCTCAAAAAGGGCACTGCTGAATATCCTCTCATGTCCTGTTGTTTTCTGATGCTTCTGCCTAGGAAACAGCTAGGTATGGTTTTATAAACAACGGATATGAGCTCAAGATCTGAGGGATGGGAAGACAGTGTGTCTTACAATCACAAGCTTGGTTCACAGACTGCACATTAAAACACTGTGTGTGTGGTGGCACATATAATCCCAGAGCTAAGGACCTGATGATCCTAGGGACTGGATGGACAATCAGTTTACTCTATGTGGTGAGCTTGAGGCCAACAAGAGACCCTGTCTCAAACGAAGTATACAGCCTTTCTGAAAATGACATTGGAGGTTGTCTGTTGGTCTCCATGCTGGCATAGATGTGTGTGTGTGTGTGTGTGTGTGTGTGTGTGTGTGTGGTGTATCACATGTATTTAAAAAAACAAAACAAAACCTTCCTGTCCCTAATTAAATCCAGGGGGGTCATTAAAAAGACTTGAAAACAGAAATGGGGCTGAGAAGAAGAAGGAGTGCAAAGGGAGTGGATAGGGAATTGGGATGTACACATGATCAAAATGTATTATACACACTAGGAAACTGTCCATAAACTAATAAAAAATGTCATTTAAAAAACCATTTTAAAGCCCACCTGAGATGTAGTGTAGAAAGCGATATGCCACACACCAGTTAACTAACCCCAAGGCCTCGTATTTAACATTCCTGTGGCTCACACACTTCACTTTAAATATGGACACGACACGAGTGCCTGCATCTCATGACTGGTAGAAGAAGTGTGTTCATACAGTAATTTCTCATGCTCAGCTTTGCTTTCCATACTTTACTCCTCTGTGTCAATCACAAGTCGAAAACATTACAGGGACATTCAACAAGGAAACATACACTAGGGGGAAGTTAAGTACTACTTGGAGCAGTGCAGTGAAGTCTTACCTCATTCCATCTGTCCTATCCTACGACCACATGAATCCTCCCTTTGTCCAGTGACTCCATGACATACATGCTGCCTGTTAGTTCCTCAGTACACTTTAGGTTGTTACAGTGTGGCAGTGCTTATATCTAAGTAGTCCTTGGATTTGTCAGTCATGATGCCAAAGCACAAGACCAAAGCAGCTTTACTATAATTCTACGTATCTATTAACTTAGTACTGGTTATGGATGTTAATGACAGATTTATAAACACAGTAGAAATCACCATGGTTACAGAGTTACATACTGTCTTCAAGTTCAGGGATTCACTAGGATGAAGGCTGACTACTATGGAGGGATTTATACATGATTAGAGGTCAAGACATATTAGAAATAAAAAATAGATAATGATTAGAATACAGAGTACATATAATTAACAATAACACTGGCCTTAAGTTTTCTTCCCCCAGAAAAGCTTGTAAAAGAAATAAAGCAGCCTCTGCCACCCGGCCTCGGCACACGGGGGAGCAGCCTCTGCCACCCAGTCTCGGCACACGGGGGAGAGCGGTTTCCAGACTCATGAGTGACAAGTCCTATTGAAATTATGATTTTCAAAGTTATCTGATGGCTATGATGAACTGGTTACTGAGGTGACCTTTGGGAACACCGTCCTTTTGTCTGACTCAATATTTTTGTCAGATGCTATGACTTTATACACACAGCCAAAATGAGTTGAGTCCTGTGAAAAATTCCATTTGCAAAGACTATTAAAGAAACACATATATCCAACTTTTCACATTTTTAATGTTGCAACAGAACATTCCAACAGCTTCCTGACAAAAGGGTAAATTAGCCTTCCTCAGAGGCTAACAATGCTGATTCAATTTGGGCCGAGGGATTAAATAGTCACAGAAGTTAAATATGACTTAATAATCCTTTGTATGCTTTCCCTTCCAAAGAAGCAACAGTTGATTGGCCTCCGCAATTCCTCTCTCATGTCCTATGTCACATAGGCCCTGGCTCATTAGATAGAATCCAGCTACAGCTAGATATGGAAATAAAAACTGGAGCTTTAAATTAGATACAATATGGCCAAGAGTAGTTATAAGCACAATGCTAACTTGTTTGTTTGTTTAAGATGGGGTCTTATCATGTAGCTCTAACTGGCCTGGAACTGGCTATGCAGATCAGACTACCCTTGAACTCACAGAGGTCCAGTTGCCTTTGCCTCTCAAGTGCTAGAATTAAAGGTGTGAGACACTGTACCTGGCCAAGAGCATCTGATTTTAAATCAAGTGATCATGTGATGCTTTCCAGACTCCAACAAAATCTCTTATTGTGTTGTGCTCTTGGAGAATTGGTCTCCATTTGAGTGAATATCTGAAAAATTCAGCACACTTCTTAGACCTCACTTGCCGCTCCCTACCCACAAAGGAGGCAAGTCCCTGTAAGACCTCACTCCACTAACCCTCCCAAAGCAGCTCCTGTATCAGTTCTGTAAGCTTTATTGCATTGTTTTCTAGAAACAGACCCAAAGAATAAGAAGACAAGGAACAAACAAGATGTGCTTCACAGCTCTAACTGTAGAACAACAACGCCTGCCTCCAACTCCAAGCCCTCTAAGCTAAAAACAGTAAAGGCACAGGAACACTTGCACATTAATCAGGATCTCAGCTCCCTCCTCCGCCACTGCTACACTCAGGAGAAGGGAGTCCTGAGAGACTCCGAGAAATGCAGAACTGGGAAAGTGGGTGACTGATACTAGGGGGAGAGGATCCATAGATCTGCTTCTCTTAAAAAGATTTTCAAAACCCTGTCGACTTCAGAGTTCACCCTGGAAAACCCAACCAATGTGGGAATGCTTGGGGGGAACGGTAAACACACAGCCACCAATTCCCACGTGGCCCTCGGTGCCAGCACCCAGCCTCCAGCTGAGGGGTAGATCATTTATCCAGTTTCCACATCCTTCCTGTCCTCTAAGATAAACTCAGGCCTTCTCTTTATGACCCTGGTTTACTTCCCGGTTATAAGCTAGGAAAGATCCACAGCTAAAGAAGCTGAGCAGACATCTGACTCCAACAAAAGACAGAACAAAAGTCATTTCAGAACATTCTTATTCATAAAGACCACACTGACTAATTTATGAATACTTTCAGATGCTTAAACCTGGAACATGAAAACATGGAGCTTGGGCATCTATCTGCTGCCCACACTGCTATATTCATAGCAGAAGAGAGAAAGAGTCACTGATGACTACCAGATGGGAAGGAGCTATCAAATCCAGCTGAGTCCCACGAGCATTTCTCTGAGAAAATGAACAGGCAGTAAAAATGTAAAGTCTCCCTGGGAGACACATTGGATCTGGGTCTTGAAGTATGAAAGCCAGCCGGAGAACATCAGTGAACTTCCTTATCTTACTCTGGCAACCAACATGGAGTCACAATGAAGATAGTAAACCAGGTCAAACGGCTCCTTCCCAGCAGGGGAAAAGTGGGTCAAAAGAAGTGAAAGGGCTGGAGCCCAGTGCAAACTTTATTCTGACCTTGACCTGATTTTGATGAAGATGTCAATTATAGGACCATGAGCCTGAAATCTTACCCCATTCAAGCCAGGAACTACTGAAGAGACATAGATAGAAAAAAAAAAAAAAAAAGGCAATTCTATGACCAATGCTTTCCATTCAGATAGGAAATAAACTAGCGTCTTTGTGAGCCCATTCTGAAACACACTCAATTAGGCTGAAAGAGGGCACTTTTTTTTTTCCCTTCTTCTTTGCTAAAGGAGACACACACAAAAGAGGGCTCTTTCACAAACTTGTACTGATCTCTATGAGTGGAACTGTTCTCGAAGACCATGCCTCTCCACTTACAGAGCTTTGTCAAACTAGACACCCACATGGGTGAGAAGAAAGCTTCATGAAGAACTCAAAGCAGGAAGCTCTCTTTTTTAGAGCATGGCAACAGATGAGTACCTCACTTTAGGTTAACCAAGTTGAGTAAGAAATCAAGCCAAGAGTGTGTATTGTGAAGGAATATGCTATAAACTGGGGGCACATCACAGGCTTTCAAATAACCCTTAGAGAAAACCACAGAGGCAAAATAATAAATGAAGGAAAAGAAATTCACACAGAAATCTACCTGGAAAGCCATGAGTGACAGCTAAAATCACACCCATAGGACGGCTAAAGGAAGCAGAGAAAGGGGAAGCAGTAAGCAGGAGCACCTGGGGCTGATGCTCTTCCACAGTGAAGACCTTGCCCAGCTGTCCACTGTATTTCCTTAGATGGAAAAGTTCCCATTAATTATATATATATATATGTAAACAATATCAAACCTAAGCATCAAGCTTGACTTGATTCACACTCAGGACTGCCTATCAGCAAACGAAAATACCCACATCAAACTCCTCTTGAAATGCTTCTAGGCTTTACATACTTTAACTGCTTCAGAAGAAACCCCAAACTGCACAGAGAATAAAGAAATACAAACCTCCCAAACCTAGCTCCCAATTGACAAGAATAAGGGGAATTCAATATCAAAACTATGCAGATTATTCAAGTCTATCAAACAAAAAAGCAAGAGATCAAAAAACAGCCATGAAAGTTTTGGGAAAGATTGCCAGCCTTCTGCACACAGGAATCAATCATAATGACAAACTCTGATGGAATTTTTTTTCTGTCTTCCTTTCCTTTTCCTTCTTCCATTTACATTAAAGGGTAATCGAGTGAGGCTTTAAGTGAAGCTCTGCTTTTTGAGTCTGTGAGCAAATGCTAAATGATTCTGCATAAATAAATTTTACATTTAAAGGGGAACCAAGAACACATACTCCCATGTGAACAGCGGAGTTTTTGACGCAAAGCTCCTCAGACAACGGATGGCAGCCATCCTGCTTTGCTCATTACTTAGGCATGGCAGGAGTTAAGGGCCACACAGCACTTCTAAAGAGGCAGAATATCCAAGGCTGACTCCTGACTGCCACACGTTCTCAGAGAATCAAAGAATACTTTTAGAAGTGCCTTCTGTGAGGCTCCAAAAATACTACAAGAAAACAAAGCTGTGCACAGCCAGGCAAGATTCCGACTCCCTGCTCTCTGCAGCATTCACAGAAAGAAAAATTCTGGTTACCTGAGGAGGGCATCAAAGGGCGAGGGGACAATAGAGGGAATCAAGGGTGGAAATCATTCTGGTAAAAAACAGACTTTCTAGCAGCAAGAGAAACGCAAATAGGAAGAACTTTAAAGTTATACTTCAGGGCTATTAAAACACAATGAAATTATAAAACCCAATCCTGGTGGGGCCCAAGATAAACAGGCATACACTGGCAGCCACGAGTTCAGCTTCAATCTTCCTAAATGATCCAGCAGCCTTTAATAAGAACTGTTCAATAGCAGTAATTTCAAAGAAATAACCAGGAGGGGGGTGGTCATTTACACCAAAAAATTATTACATTTCATTAAAAAATAATGAAATTGAAAACAACGCTTCAATATACAGAAATAATTAGACAAACCATGACAAAGCATCGTAGTGCATAATAGCATTATTGCTAAAGACATGCATAACATACCCCATTAAAAATAAACTTGTAGGCAATTCTAACAGAAAGATACATATATTTAATAGACACATATATATTCAGCCCACAGGAAAATTGCAATGAAATGTATTTATATACTAAATATAAAACACAAAATGAAAAGCAGGCTCATTGGAATATGTTGGTCTAAATGTTACATGGGAAGCCAAAGTGCTAACATTAGTAGTTACTACATAAACACTTTTATCCCTTAGGACATCTGTGTGCTCTGGATATTTAAGAGTTAATTTATTGATAGCTTGACAAGATCTCCAAATGTCCATAAGACAATGGTCCTAGGCATATCAGTGAGGGATTGCCTAGATTTGGGCAACCTCTGAGCAGGCCAGCTAGGGATGTCCTTGATTAGGTTAATGGGGACGGGATGCCTCGTCCTCAGAGTAGGCTTTGACCATAGACTGTACAAAGCCAACAGAAAATAAGACTGTTTTTTCCTGTATTGTGGATTACAATGTGACCAGCTGCTTCGAGCTCCTGCTGCCTTGAAATCCCTGCCCTGACAGACTATATCCTGTAACCGTGAGTACTTGATTATAGGGAGAAGAGATTACTTCTCTCTGATGTGGAAGCATTAGGAAGCAATAAAGGCACAGGACTCTAGTCTTCTGCAGTCCACCAGGGACATGCCTCAGGGACACTTCCTTTTTATCTTTAAACACATAATATATTAATTATTAGTTTACGGAAATGAAGTGTAGAAAAGCATGTCAAAGAGGGTAATAGAGATTGCTATGGGGCACAGAGAGACCAAAGCTGAAGATGTTTTGGAAATGGAAGTGAGACAGACGCAGAAGTGAAGGCCACACTCCTGGACGCTGCTAAAAAAGGAAGACCACAAGTCAAAGGTCATATCTTGGTGGAAGAACCTGAGATCCCCAAGATGTTCAGACCTACTTCCAAGTGCCACTGGAAGGTTAAATTAGACAGTGATCGCTCAGGGCTAGGGCAGTCTGTCCCTGGCTGCCTCTCAGGAATGCCAGTGCTGATCTGGAGAAAGGAAGTGAGGAACAAGGCCAAGGACAAAGGTAAGAACCAGCCAAAAAGGTCAGATGCAGGGTGATCTTACTTGCTTCATGGTACCAAGTCCTCACTGAGAGTAGCAATGAGAGGCTATAGCCAAAAATAATGCTGCTATAAAATGATACTGAACAGCCTTAAGCCTAGAGACAAGAAAGTGGAGCACTACCTGCCCATGATACAAGTATTGGTTCTTCCACAACCAGGATATGAATTGAGGTCAATTGATAATGCAGAAGAAAGACTGCTCAGTCATTCTAGAGAGTGGGAGCCGCAGATATTGCTGGAACTCATCAGCTCATAACCCAATTCAGTGCAGTTGTAAAATACATTAATTCAACAAAAATTCAAGAAATGCACTATTGGATAGATATATGGGTACTTGGAGGTGCACATAAATGTACAAACACATTCACACACATGTGCACATGTACTCACACATATATGCACACTCACACATATATAATGTGCTCACATTCACACACTCTTACATAAATCACATATGCACACACTCCCACACACATATACATATACAGCCATATATATATATATATGGACACACACACACACACACACAACACACACACTAGTGAAATATCTTTGTATGTACAGATATAGGAGTTATTAAGTATAAAGATGTTCATGCAACACTGTGAGTAGAAGCAATAGGTGTAGACAGCCAAAGGAACAGTTTGTGGGTAGAGTTAAACACAAGAGGAAAAGTGGATGAATATAGGGATGTTACATAGTACTCAAAGGCAATGTGCAAGAATAACATCATTCAGACAGGCCTCAGAAGACAGTTCTGAATGAAATGAGAAACAAGACATCATGATCTAGTACATACAAAAACATCACGTAGAGCAACATGTTAGCAGTGAGTATCTGTAGGTAAAAGGGATCTAAGCAAAAAAAAAAAAAATCAAAGAAAACAAGCAATGAGGGTTATCTTCACACTCCAAGAGAGACAACAAAGAATATACTGTCTAAACCCTCTGAACTTGACACCTATACTTTGTGCGTTTCTGTCCGTGCTGGTATATGACCTCACATGGAGGTCAGCGGTCAACCTTACGCATTGTTCCACAATAGCCTTCCCTTGGTTTTTGAGGCAGCCTTTCACTGGGACCTGGGCTTGCCAATTAGGCTAGACTAGCTGCCTGGGATTGCTGCAGATCTACCAGTTTCCCCAGAGCTGGGATTACAGAAGCATAAAGCACCCAAGGGTTTCTAATGTGAGTGCTAAGGATCAAGCTCAGGTCCCCAAGGTTACTGGCAAGTGTGGAACTGACTGGGCTTCCTCCAATCTGTATATTTTTCTTTGTGTAGTGTGGGGTCTCACTACATAGCGCTGGCTGATCCACAGCTCACTGTGTAGGCCTAGCTAGACTTGAATTTACAGGAATGCCTCTGTCTCTGAGTGCCAGAGTTAAAGGCATGTGCCATACACCCCATTGTATAGTCTCTAAATAAAATGCCCCAGGGACCTGGAAACCAACTTTAATCCTTATCAGTGAGGAAAATCTCACTTGGTGTCACAGAGTGCATGAACACCATGGTGATCGTTCTAACTAACCGTTTGTTCTCTTCTTCTTACAAAGTTCATGTATTCTCCCATTATGAAAACCAGCATTGCTTAATTTCTCTTCACGTTTAAACTGCAGAGTCAGAGGTAACAGGGTTAGGCCTTGGCCAGCTGGAAAGGGTATGCTCAAGCTGAGGCAATACTTTCTCCAGTGCCACCACATGTGTAACTCCTCTCTGCTTGGGCTCTCAAACAGGAATCTCAGCTTGTGGTAGTTCCCTTTCAAATCTTTCACAGAAAAGAGCTCCATCAGCATGTAGGCTGTAATGGGCTCCAAAAGTGATCTCAAAAACTGGCCAAAAATGAATCCAAGGAAAGGTTTCCATTAAAATAACTACCTGTTATTTAAGTGGGTAGGAAGACCAACTTTGTTTCTATTTGGGAAAAGGCTAAAGCCTCTTTAGTGCTTCTGGAGAAACCATCACTATTTAGGGAAAGGGTGTGTCACTGAAAGCATTAGCAGGAAACTTCTCTTGGGTTGACAAGGGCAAGAACTCAAGACCTCTCTGGCGCCTCTCACCATCAACTAAGCGTCCAGTCAATCCAGGGACTGGAGACTGAAGTGTAGCATCAGCTGTGGCAGGATTTAAACCTAGCCACCACAGGAAGCTCATTGAAGCCCTCTCCTTTTCAAGATACTCTGGCTCAGTTTGTTTAGATCTGTGGTAGCAACTTTTACCTGACAACACACTAATCATATCTAAGTGCACTTAGTAAAAATAACGTACTTGCTTGCTTTCCTTTTCTATTTCATTTATATCTATCTATCTATCTATCTATCTATCTATCTATCTATCTATCTATCTGATATTTTGTATGTAGCCCTGGCTGTCCTAGAACTCACTCTGTAGACCAGACTGGCCTTGAACCTGCCTGCTGCCTCCACAGTGCTAAGGAGTAAAGGTGTGGGCTACCACACCTGGCTGACGTTTGCCCCTGTCCTAGGGAAATACAAAGGCAGAAGTCCCAGGGTTTATTATTTTACCAACTTTCTAAATTATATCAGACTGAACTGCCAATTGCACCCCAAGGTTTAACACTTAGCACTCTGGCCTTTGAACTGCTGGTTCTAAATCACTCAAAGTCTAACTATCCTCTCCAAGGCTTGCGTGCTGAACCGAGGCCAAAAGGTCAATGACCGAACAGTTTTTACAACATGATTTCCATTTCAGAAATACCAGCTTGAAATGTCGATCCAGACCTGGACCTTGGTCTCCACTCAAAAGTTAGGCAGGGAACAGTTTCTAAGCGATACTTCAAGGGGGATGACCTGTCCAACAGACTGGACTAGTTCAGATGAAGTTAGAGCAACTGTACACTCTCAGTGGCCTCTGACCCTGTGCACTCGTCACCCCAGGATCCTCTGGCTCTGTCTTGCTCTTGTTTCTGCTGGGTGTGGCCCTTGTCTTCTTTACTAGAAATTTAGTCTCTAAAACAGTTTCCCCCAGATTCCCTTTGGAACAAGGTTGTGTTGTTAAGAGGGCCTTTGAAGAAAATGTTCTTATTCAGACGGAAAGTTTTATCAACTACAACAGGACTCGGAGGAAGCTTGCTGTGCAGCTGAGAAGAATTAGACACATTTGAGCTCTGCCAGCCAGACTGCCTGAGTGATTAGTGATGGCTTCTAAGATTATGGAGGCATGCATGCAGATCCATAGTGAAAGTTTTGCAGAATTCAAAATAATTTGGAAATATTGGAAAGTTTTTAGGGCATCTTCTAGTCCAAAACTGGATGCTCACGAAGCACACACCCAATAAAAATCTGGCCAATAGCTGCTAACATTCTGTAAATGTTCTTACTAAGAAGTAAATATTATTTTTAAAAGAGGAGGAAGGAGGAGCTCACATTGATAACACACACACCCCCGGCACCCCAAATCATGCTTTTGAGGAATGACTTTTGAAATTCCAGATTTTGTATGCTTGAAAATGCCGAACTCAAATGAGCTTACTTTTTTTTTTTCAATTAATTCTCTTTTCTGTAAAGGAGGAAACTATAACTCTTTCCAAATAGAAATCTGGGCCATATTTCTTCATGTTTCCTCCAGGACAACAGTAGGTTTCAGACAGTTCTTACGAATGCTTTTCATCCCAGCACTCCAGAAGCAGAAGCAGGGAGATGAATTTGAAGCTTCCTGGTCTACATAGCAAGCTCCATACCTGCTGGGCCACACATTAAGACCATACCAAATGAATAAATTTTTAAAAATTAAACAGATATCGAACGTAGACATGTTAGGTTTCTACAATCTAACACATTTCATATGTAAACAAATGCAATACGTCAATAGAGTCCCATATTTAATTTAAAAAGCAGTGAATCTCATGATATTTTCTCTAGATATAAACTTATGGTCAAAACAAAACAACAGAATAAACTCTCCAAAATTAATTCTGTTAAAATCAATTCTGAAGCTAAATGAAATCCTAAAAAAATAAAAGTATGTGCTTATGTCTTTTTAAGAAAAAAATATCTACGAGAATCTCTCATAATGATAGTTTCTTTGAAATTCAGGACATCTTTGGGATACACTGTATGACACAGATGTTCTGCTATGACCTGTGTTCCTTTTCAAAGGAAAGTGTCAAGGGGACGTAGGGGAAAGTTTCGCCAACCTTTCTGTAATTTCTAGTGACTGTGTTAAAGGCTTCCTAACAACTATGAGAGCCATGCATGTTGGTCACAGCAAAGCAAGAGTGAATAAACAACAGGCAGGGCAAACAGCCGAACCTGCCTTTGACTTCCAGAAATTCTCTGAGATTTGCTTATCTTTTATTCAAATACACAGAAGGGGAGAGGAGAGAAATGGGGAGACTGGGCAAAGGTGGAGGAGGGCAGAAGGGAAATGAAGGGAAAATTCTTTTACTCAAAATAAAAGATTCCTTCCTCCTCCATAATATTTAACAACTGACTGTACTAGTGTAAAACCCTAGTGTAAAAATTGCTTAGCCATTTTTTTGTCAACCAAAGGAAAAATATATATAAAATCTTAAATGCTAACTGCTCATATAAATGCTTTTCATGGCTTTTACTGACTGGACTGACATGTCTTTTGAACCACTCAATGAATAGTATTCTAGAAAGCCAACATTAATGTTTGAGTAAAAATTTCAATGTAGTAAAAAGCTGAGCTGTATGCTCAGGGATTATATAAGAAGCAGAAATCTGACCACAAAACCAGGTAGCTAGGAGCTGGTGGCCTTCAGGAACTGATGGGTACTGGCAAAGTTGAGGCCAGAGAGGGCTCCCCAGTTGCTATTGGCTACTGAAGCTTCACATACACAGAAGTACCAGAGGCAGGAAAAGGTTATTCCATGGAAGAGCATGGTTTTGGATCCTGTAGGAAGCACTGTATGCATTCTAG
Organism: Mastomys natalensis; assembly: GCA_021653895.1. NCBI lineage: Eukaryota > Metazoa > Chordata > Mammalia > Rodentia > Muridae > Mastomys > Mastomys natalensis. The sequence goes on from JAJTUV010000099.1 coordinate 98,653, forward strand.
GACAACAGTGTGTCCTGTTCTCTCCCAGGGTCAGCATGGCCACATTAGCTTGGGCTGGTATGTGTACAATTACTGGAGATCAAAACCACTCCAGCAGAAACCACTGGTCCACGCTGGACAGGCTGTCTGCACTTTCTTCTCTTGGCACACTGTTTTCCTTTTTCATAAGACATTCACAGTCTCTTGAGTGCTAAGAAAAACTCAGCTTCTTCTTAAGAGAAAGAAACAAGGCCCAGTTTCAAGTGATGGATACTGGCAAAATTGAGGCCAGAGAGGGCTCCCCAGTTGCTCTTGGCAATTGAAGGTGTACATACACAGAAGCAACAGAGGCAGGAAAAGGTTATTCCATGGAAGAGCATGAAATCCCAGGACTGGATCTGTCCTCTGTAAGGAAAACGATACCCAGTATTCATGATTCCCTTAGCCCCAGCCAAAGAAACCGAACACCCAGATGTGAAGAAACTATTTACAGAAGCAACTCTTCCTGCCAGTATCTGAATGACATTCATGCTGCTGGCTGACAAGCTTGTAGAAACGTGAGAAAAGGAGCAGGCACAAATAAAAAGGAGAAGCGATCGAAGGGCAGCGGAGTTTCATTCCTTGTTTCCTATTAATAAAATCAGAAAACAACAGAGCAGGTACAGACTATCACATAACTAGACTGTAAGGACTAGGATCCTCCCTTTAAACATGTCTTTGCTTTCTTTTCTTTTTGAGACAGGGTTCCTGGCTGTCCTGGAACTCACTCTGTAGACCAGGTTCCCCTTGAACACACTCACAGAGATCCCCCTGCTCCTGCCTCCTAAGTGCTAGGATTAAAAACATGTACCACCACTGCCCGGCTGCCCTTGCTTTCTACAATTTACTAAGTTCTACCAACCATGGTCTGCAACTATTAAATGGAAATTTCCAGAAATGAAGAAGCCATAAGCTAAAACTCACATTCCATTTTGAACAGCATCTTCCTCTGTCCCACCTGGGATGTGAACCAATACTCCATCCAGCACATTCACAGTATCTTACTGCCATGCATCCTGACTTAAGGTCCCAAAGCACTAGAACAGGTAGCAGGGTATTTTAAATATGCTTGTGAATTCATGAAAGCAGGAATTCTTGTCCTACAATTACTGTTCACTAGGCCCTCTTAGGGGTTATTATCCACGTGACTGCAACTTTGAGCATGTGCTGAAGGAGAAGCAAAGGGAAGCATGCCATGGCAAAGGTGAAGAAGCAAAGCACATCCCAGTGGGAGTGCTGTGAGAGGCATCAGGAAAGATGCTATGAACAGCACACTCAAAAAGGTCTGGGGATGGGGCATGGTAGGGATCTTTGCAGTAAAGGTTGGTCAGCAGCTTAGCCAGAGTATAAGGTACGACAGAGAGCACCCCTGGGTGATGGGACTGAGCACTGTGCAGACCTTCCCTGTGGACCCATTACTAACACACCAGCATAAAGACACAGGAAGCAGCACCTCCCTGGAAGGAGGAAGAGCGGAGTTGAGGTGTGACTGCTAGGCCACAGGACCCACAGGGACAGGGGATGTCTGTCATCACTGCCCACTGACAGATCCGAGGTAAGCAAAGCTCTGCACTGAAAATATTTGCCAATTCTAAAGGAAATGCCACTGGGGAAGGAGCAGAGGTAAAGTAAATAATCAAGAACATTGTGTTAAAGCTGTGAGCCCCACAAGTTTTGTGTGTGTGTGTGTGTGTGTGTGTGTGTGTATCTATCTATCTATCTATCTATCTATCTATCTATCCATTCATTTATGGATTTTTAGAGACAAGGTCTCACTATGTAGTTCTAGCTGTCCTGAAATTCACAAAGGTATGTCTGCCTCTCCCTCCCCAGCACTGGGATTAAAAGCATGCACTGTCTTGAGTCTTTTATAATGCAATGGATATTCTAAAACTTACACCTATCTTGAATTGGGATAGATACTATAATTATAGTATCTTAGCAACACCATAAAGCTTAAATAACAACAAGTTTTCTTCTTAGTGTAAATAAAGTGATAGTTCCCACAATCACTATTATCTTGAATTTGATGATATACTTGGAATGTAGACACAATAAAATCAGGAATACAAGGCCAGTCTTTGCTACACAGCAAAGGAATTCAAGGTTAACTGAGACTGTCTGACTCTGTCTCAAACAAAGTCTTCAAACATACATGACAGAAACTAAGGCTCAAAAAATTACATTAGTTCTCTGGAGCCTGTGGGAACCTGATTCCCAAGTTCCTGTGTTACAGTCAGCAGCACTGATATGAACTAGAACCACACCTCACAAAATCACTTAGTAATATTTCCATCTAGTCCTCTTTCTCTGACAGATACAGAGAAAATAAATAGTTTCAAATAGCCTGAAAGACAGAAGAATCACAGGGCAGTCCATGTGATGTGTAGTAAAATCTAGCAATTCTAGAGTGATGTAGTCTTTCCTTCTCTCTACATCACAGTAGGAGTCCTTCTCGTTCCTACTGTCCGTCCTTAGGTGCACACAAAGGGCAAAGGGCAACACCAACTTAAGTTGTTAGTCTCCACTCAACTTTGAGCTTACCTACTGGATACACTCATTGGCTAGTCAGTGAGCCTCGGAGGTCAATCTATCTCCACCTTCTAGTACGACATGCCCTGTATTTAAAGGATGTAGGGCATTGAATTCGGATCTCCATGTTTAGGTGTTAAGCTCTTTATTTTATCAACAGAGACATCTTTTAAGAATCCATTTAATTTTTCATCAGATTTCTTTATATGAAACGAACCTTCATGATGGGGAGGGGTGTGAAACACTTTAAAATAATCTATTTTCACCAAAAATGTATTGCTTCTGCTGTTAAAAGGCTTGGGGCTCTTGGGGCTCTCAGAGACTGAACTACCAACCAAAGAACATACATAGGCTGGACCTAGGACTTCTAGCTAGGCTGCCTTGTCTGGCCTCAGTGGGAGAAGATGCAAGCAGCCCCACAGAGACTTGATGTGCCAGGGTCAGTGGATATCCTGGGGGATTCCCACCCTTTCAGAGGAGAAGGGGAGGTAGCATGAGGGAAGGATTGTAGGAGGAAGTGACTGGGAGTGGGGGAGTGAGCTGGATGTAAAAAGGCTTGGGTCTCTGACAACAATATCAATGACTCAAAAGAGCAGAAAAGGAACAGTCAATCTACAAGCTGTGGTCCTGAATTTCTCTTCAAGAGATCTTCTCAGACCCCAGGAAGAAGAGGCCACTCTAGGTGAGCATTTGGCCAATTGGTTAATCTCAGAAATAGTGTGAAAGGGCCTGGGGCTTGCTGCTGTCAAGGCCTGGGATACTAGCCATACTCAGTCCTCTTCCTATGGGCATACGGCAACCTCACATTGTTCTAAATGCCCTTCTGTCTATTTCTTTCTGGACGTGTTCCGGTAGCTGTGTGCACATGAGTGTGGAGGTAAGGGGGAGCTCACACTATGGACTAGCTGTGTATGTGCACTTCCCAACTGTATGACTGCACACCTTATACATGTAAGGGAAGTTCATATTCAGGTGATAACTTCCAAAGGGCCTAGAATGTCATAACCTGGGCTTCTGGAATCTTATTCCCAATTATAACCTGACCCCAGTGCATTATTACTCAGAATGAGCATTTTCTCAGCAGCAGCTGTTAACAAGGATAGTAAATAGATGCAGAAAGTCTTCAGATAACTTTTATATAACGAAACTCAAAACCCTGAAACAAGTCTTCACCTGCAACCCAACCATCAAACCTTTGTTAAAAGGTTTTGTCCCACTGTTGATATGTGCCGGCTATATGTGTGCATAAGTATGGTAACAAAATATGACTCCAGGGGAAATGGGGCAAAAGGAAAGTCATATAAAATAAAATTAAGTTCTAGGGCAGCCGGGCTTAAAAAGATTTAGATGAAACTATTATGACCTCTGAAATCCACATGAGACCACCTGGCTCTCCTCCTGCTCTTCAAGAACACCAGAGCTTCAGCTAGCAGGCTGCTCAGTCTGGGAGGTCAGCATCCAAAATAACATGTTACTCAACTTTATGTCTCTGTGCTTGTGTGTGCATATGCACAGGAAGCACAGGGTCCTGTGGCTGTGTGCGCATGTGCATGGAGGCCAGCGGTGGGCTGCATTCCTTGATCATCATCATCCTTTTTTTGGCATGTGGTTTTCTCTGTGATGTGTATATGTATGTGTGGGGGTGGGGTGGGGACAGACAGACAGACAGACAGACAGACAGAGAATGAAAACTAGATCAAGAGTGAGGGAGAGAGAGACTCTCAACCAAACCAAGAACTCTCTGACACGAGAAAGCCTGGCTAGCCAACTTGATGAAGGCCTCTCTGGCCCCTGCTTTCCAAGCCCTGGTATTTCAAGGAAGTTGTCAAGCCCACCTGGCATTGATGCAAACTACAGGGAACCGTAACTAGGTCCTCACTGTTGGTCAGCAAACATTGTATCCTCTTAGCCAGTTTTCTGTCTTTTTTTTTTTTTTTTTTTGGTCTCCAGCTGCACATGTCACTCATCGCTTAGCTAGAAGGGTTAGCCTATGAGCACCCAGGATGCTCCGATCTCTGCCTCCTCAGGGCTAAGCATATTGAACTCAGTATTGAGGATGTCACGGCCCTGCACTGACTAAGCCATCTTATCAGCCCCTGTATTATTTTTCTTCATCACAAGATAATATAGACATCACAAGACCCACAGTAACATGTCCTGAATTACCACAAACTCTCCTGTCATGTCTGCAATTGAGCAACCTCAACAAACTTCCCCAAAAGTTTGAAGTAGAAAATAAGCCCCCAGTGTGTAAATCCACTGGTACCAATATGGCTCCCATGGCCTCGTCTTGGCAGTGGAGCCTATTTAGGTATTTCCCTCTGAGCTGCTTCAGGCAGCACTCAAGTGTGGGTAGAGGACAGAACACACTTGCATCAGAGGAAAGGGACTAAAGGTGTCTTCGCCAACTCTGCAGATGTATATCAATTTGTAGACTACTGAGAGATCCACAGATATGTCAGCAACAAGAGGAGCAAACCTTTAACTGAAAGACTACAGTGGGGAGAATTAGCAGCGTAACAGCCCTGGAAGAAGTCATTTATTTTTCTAATTAAATTCTCAAATTGGTGGGAGCAGCCTATTAAAAATATAAACCCAAACAAACTGTGGATGTCGAGGTCAGCCCCAGCGTTATTTTTAACGAGGATAAAGATAAAAGGAGACATTACAACCTCATACTCTTTCCTGATTGCTTCCAACTTTAGGGACTTAAAAGGGGAGAGAAGAAGAAGACAGGAGTTCTGGCCATCACACCATGTCATTTGATACTTGTAATTTGAGCTGATGCACTCAACGAGACTATTTGTGTTTAAAGCTGTGTTAGAAAATTACATTTTTTTAAACGGCATTTATAGAGCAATTTCTATTTGTAAAGTGCTTTGCAGTCATTTTTAAAAGCAATTCCTAACAACAACCATGTAAAGTAGGTCAGAGTTATTATGCCCGATGCTGCCTCTCTCAAAAGGCTGAGTCAAGGAAGGTGCAAAAAGGTTAACTGATTTTCCTGGGGTTGCAGGCAAAGCAGGCAACAGAACTGAAGATGTTATTACAGCTGCCAGATCCCAAATGCTGATGTCATCCTGATGCCCGCCTCCCCCCAATCCCACTCCTACTGAATCAGAGTACAGGAACTGGTTCTGAAACTCCAGTAACAGGTGCAACATGAGCCAACAGCGAGAGCTGCCTGGGCCGCCATTGCCAGCAGGCCTTCTGGAAGGTTCAGGCCTCACCATGGAAAGACAACAATGCTATAACCAAGGCTGATCCAGTGCCAAAGCTGGAACTGACAATACTCTCCCCACCTCATGATGGAGCTTTACAAACAAAACCAATTAGAAATTACTTCCAGTTCACAAGTCTTCTATATGTTCAAACACAACTGTCTGGGGCAGTCAGCTTGTTTCCCTTAAACAATTTCCCTGGGTTTCTTCTATGTAAATATAATAGCAATTCCATCTCCCTAGTACCACCTTCTAACTTCTCATTCTGTTGCCATAGTAGAATAGTCCTTACACGGCCCAGGAAGCATGAGCAGGTCTTGCTATGGTCTGCGGAGCATGTGGAAGATACTTAGGCACTAGGCAGTACAGTTCTCCTGCATCATTTCTATTGATCCACACTGAAATTAAAGTACAGAATAAAACACTTAGGAGGATTTCAAGAGACTATCCAGGGACACAACAGGACAAGTATCTACAATCAAGATTCAGGCCAGACTAGTCAACCTCAGAGTCAATATAATCACTTCTATTTCTCATTAGATTATTCCTCCACTTCTTTTACTCCTCTGCATTTGTCTACCTGAGCAGCCAAACCCATTCAAAGAAAATTCTTCTCCACTGGCTTTTGGTCAATAAGTCAAGAAGATCCATTGACAAGGGGGAAGAATAATTTCTAAAAAGAAAAGCACCATGATGTATTTCACATTCCGCTCTCAAGTCAGAGGAGTCAGAGTTAGATGCGAACACACAGGGTCCATTTGGATCATGGAACACCCCTGCTCACGTTTTGTGGTGTGAACTGTTTGTTTGTATCTTACTTAAGCCAAGTAAGTCTAGAAAAAAAGAAACCAAGAGGATGAGGAGAAGGAAGAGGAGAAGAAGGAAGAGGAGGAGGAGAAAAAGAAGGAGCTAGATAAAGAAGAGGAATTCGGACCAACATCGAGGCAAGGCTACACAGTGTTTAAAGGAATGGAGATCAACATACTGTTATTAGTTAAAAAAAAAATTATAAAGACCTATGAGATAGCTTTGCCAGTAAAGGCACTTGCTTCTAATCCTGATGATCAAGCTCCATTCCCAGGACAGTTATCCTCCATATGCATGCCTTGTACACATTCACATGCGTTTGCAGACACTCGCATAAGTAAACAAATGTAAAGCAATTTTAAAAAACACAGAGGCACAGAATGAAAAAGAATCATAGGGTATCCATCCATTGACAGACAAAAAAAATGACAAATTCAATCTTGATTTATAAAACTGGTAGCACTCTGGGAAATGGAGGAATAAATCCAACTTGACAGAGTACACCCACCCTCAAAAAAAACCTACATGTGACATTGCATTTTAAAGTTTAAAGACTGGCACATTCAACTACAATGACCATTCTCATAAACCTGACTTATCGCAGCACTCAAAGTTCTACCTACTAATATGGAAGGTATTAACAGTATACAAAAATCCTTTGTATACGGTAGTAACAGTTTACAAAAGCAAGTTGTTTGCCTACTGCAGAAGATCATAAGCATTTCAGTTCAGCACAGCAACAGATCAACTTGAATAATCCACATTCCTATATATTAACAATGAACAAATGAACATATTACATAGTCTACCATCCCGCTATGTGGTTATCCTAAAGTCAAAGAAGCACTAGGTATATACTAAAGAAACATGAAAAGACAGGGAGGCTGAAAGCCATAAGACACTGAATGAAATCCAGGGAAGCCCAAATTCATCCAGGCAGACCCTGCTGCTGGACTATACGAGTCAACACTGTAAAACTGTCAGGTCTTCATGCACTGATCTATATATCAATGTAGCTCAACCAAAATGTCCACAGTGTTTTTACAGACATCAAGATTATAAAATTCATATGGGAAGCACAGGCCCTAGAACAGCTGAGAGCGATCAGAGAATAAAGACAAAGCCATTCTCCCATTCTCTGTGGTACTGAGACTATGCAAGGCTGCATCAGTGAAGACAGGGTGATAGTGGTTCAAAGACAGGCAGGAATCAGTACTCACAAGCACGCCCGGCTGCCTTCACGCTTCAGATTTAAAATTAATGATGGAAGAACAGCACCCTCAGCAGATGGTGCTGAAAGAACTCAGTGCCCATAGGCAGAAACCTTAAAACAACAAATGGAACACCAACCTAAACCCTACACCTCAAAAAACATCAATCTAAATTGACTTTTAAAACCTAAAACCAAAAGTTGCAGGAAGAACACACAATCATGCATGCATGCATATATAGGTACTGTGTTCAAGGTACATTTGGAGGCCAAAGATTGAGTTCCATGTCTTCCCTTACGACTCTCCACCTTGCATTTTTGAGACAAAGCTTCTCATTGGCCTGAAGCTCACTGGTTGATTAGACTGTCTGGACAGTGATTTGCCTGTCCCCATCCCACCTCATCCTGCAGGGCTAGGGTTACAGATGTGTGCAACCATGCCTGGCTTTTAAGTCAGTGCAGTGGATTAGATCTTAGGCCTCATGTTTAGACAGCAGGCACTTTAAGCAACGCAGCCACCTGCTCAGCTGCCAAAAGTAAATAATTTGCTCTAAGAAAATTCATGAAGACATATTCACTAAGAATAGAAAAAGACAAAAAAGAAAAGCAACAAGCGAGTCATTAATTCAACAAAGAACTAGGTTTTAAACAAATAAAGAATAGTCAAAATTCAGCAGTAAAAGAAAATGAGGGAAAGATACTGACGACAGTTTATGGAAAGACACAAAGGATTACATAGGCAGATGCACAAGGTTACGACCCAGGAGTGAAACAACTTAAAGCCACAACACACATCTAGGAGACAGGGATAATGACAATCTCAAAGGCTGTCAAAGATACAGAAAACTGGGGTCACTCAGAGTTGCTGTAGGGGAAATACAATAGTATTCCCCAACGTCTCCAAAACGTTTGTAACTTTGTAAGTTAAAATACACATACAGGGGCTGGAGAGGTGGCTCAGCAATTGGATCTCTTGCTGCTCTTCCAGAAGACCCAAGTTTGGATCCTAGCACCCAATTCAGGTGGCTCAATTACTTACAACTCCAGCTCCAACGGAGACAGCACTGTCTTTTGGTCTATTCTGGTACCCAAACACATATGTGCATACACATGTGCATGTGCAACGGAAGTGATTACCCAGAAACAGACTCCCACAAGCACACTCAGCTGCCTTCATCCTTCCCATTTGATGTTAATGACGGGGAACAGCACCCTCAGCAGATGGCACTGATGCTTTGGGCTCAGCTTGATGCCCACAGGCAGTAATCTTAATGTGTACACGCATGTGTGCATGCACGTGCACACACACACACACACACGACTCCCATGCAATCAAACAGATCTTTCCTTGAGCCTTCATTCCCCTAAAAATGAAAACTAAGGTTCATAGCATCGTGATCTATAATAATTGGTTATTATTATTCGTGTCCTCATCAGTCCAGCTGTCCTTCAAAGGTAAAAGGTCAAACTATGACACAATGCATGGGACTATTATTGAGCTATAAAAAGGAACCAGCTATTGATACACATAAGACTTTAGATTATATCCAAGTGACCACTCTGAAAGGAAGCTAATCTCCAGTATTTTATAATTTGATGTTTAGGTCACATTTTTATTTTGAAGTGATCGAAGTTTTAGAAATGGAAACAAACTAGTGGTTTTCGGAATGAAGAAAGGAGTGGAGATGAAGTATTTCCAGAAGGGAACCATGAGGGACTCTTAAGGTAAAGGGATTGTTCAATCCTGCTCGTGAATCAGTCTCTGCCTATGAATACCACATGGTGACAAGGTCTCGCAGACTCAAAAATGAGGCTGTGTAAGGTCATGGGTACAAACCCATGGGTACAAACACAATAGACAGTAAAAATTATATAGACACTGGGGCTGGAGACATGGCTTGGTTGTAAAAGCACTGGCTGCTCTTCCAAAGGAACTGAATTCTACTTCAAAATGAACATGGTGGCTCAACCATCAGTAACTCTAGTTTCAGGAGATCTGAGGGCACTGCATGCATGTGGCATGTAGGCAAAAAAGCAACAACAAAAAATTATAAAAATTAAATAATTTTAAAAGTTACATGAAACTTAACCTATACACCTAGATATAAAAACTGAACTCAGAAAAAAAGATTGAACTCAGAAATCTGAATAAGAACAGAGACTGTACTGATGTCAATATGCTATAATACATCCCTCTCTTGTTTTGTAGAATGCAATCTTTGGGGAAACTGAACCAACTATAAGATTGTTCCATATCATCAATGTCATCATAGTTGTTGTCATCATCATTGTCCTCCTCCTTCTTCATATTATTATTACCTCTGTATTATTTTCTACAAATGTACATGAGGCTATAGCAACAAGAATTAAGATGAGACAGAAAGAAGTAGGCTGTTAAGCAGAACAGATATTGAATGGTGCAGGAAGTTGAACTCTAAATGGTTTCACTTTCAGATTTGTCAAAATGAATCCTAAAGCTGGGCTTGGGAAACAAAGGACTCATTAGGAGAATCACCTGCTAATACAATGCCTTCTAAACTGAGATCTGGCTACAGCCCCCGGAAAGCTGGCAGGACTTACCCACAGAGCCAGCCCTGGCTTATTTTCAGCAGCAGGAGGCATGTGTGACATAAAAACCAAATCCTGTCACAGAATCCTAAATTTCATCCACAGCAATTGTGTCAGCTCCTGTTCATAGCCTATTCTTTCCTTAAACTGGTACCATCCAGTCCAATAAACAGGTATTTAGACACACAAAAATATCTGACTTCCAAAAGTAAGATGCCTCTGGGTGATATTTTCAAGTCAAACGGTAGCTGTGTCTTAAGAGTGTGGGTAATTGTTCCTCAGTTTATAAGGTCAAAATCCCACGAATTTATATGCACAGTGTGTGATTTTACAAGCTAGGAAGCCTGGAGAGCATCCTTAGCTCAACTGTAAACCCAACCTCCTCAAGACAGGCCGGCAAATCTAAGAGATGAGAAGCAGGGCCTGAAAAATGTCTTAATACCCACACTCTGTTGCTAAGTGAGGAAAAAAGCTGGATTCTTTTTGCCTTTTCAGTTTTAGGGATCAAAAGTAGGGCTTCACGTGTGCCGGGAATGTGCTTCTCCATTGCACTATAGCCCAGTCCAAGAGCTGGCTTCTGTGGAAGGACATAGAATCTCCAGGAAAAAAAAACTGTTCCTGCAGAGACTGGCTGATTGATTAGAACACAGGATCAGGGAGAGACTGGAATACAGCAGGTCCAGTGGCTAACTAATTTATCGTGGGCTAGTGTCGGCCACTCCATGCCCACCTCTGTGTCTGAACTAACATCCTTTATAACAGATTAAAAAAAATACTTTGGAATCTATTAAGTTAGCAGACTCATGTGCTTCCATCAACACAAAGCTAAAAATGCTGTCAGAGAGCATCTTAAGTCTATAGGAAAGCTTCACCAATCTTGCTGTGACCACTTCTCTTTGGTACCCACCCATGTGTTTTAAACTCGACTTGATGTAGGTCTTCCTATGTTCTACAAAACTATAAAACTTCGTAAAATTGATTCCACATTGGAAGATGGAATTTGGGGTAACCTAAATCTATGTTCTGGGGCCAGGAACACTCAAAATAGCCCAGAATAAAATCTCTCTTATTCCCTTTGAGATATGATTGTTCATGGCTGTTGGCTCCTCATGGCTACTTCTTCTGGCAGTACTGGCCAAAAAGTACAGCCCAAGAGGTACCCTACCCCTATCCACCATCTCACAGAACCTGTGCTTCCTCTTTGCTTGGGTAGAGGCACCGTGCCTAGTTATCACATGACTGTTCTCCACAGAGAGGACAGAGAACAACACACAGGTCCACCGCACACTGTTTGGGATTCATTGTCTTCCCAACACAAAGCAATGGTTCTCAACAGAGAACAACTCCCCCCAAGGTGACACTTAGCAATGTAAGAATCTCAGTCTTGAGGATTTGAGCCTTAACAGCGCAGGAGGCAGAGGGGCAGGAGATCTTGCTAAACACCTTCTGGGGCAGCGCCTGGGACAATGAAATATCACGTACCAAATGTTAACTGGGTCGAGGGTGAAAATCCCTAATATGAAGAGCTGTTTTCAGAGAGTTCAACATGAGAAACGTTAACATAGGATTAAACATGAAGCTCAGGAGAGGACCCCAGCTAACAGTGTGACTCCACACTGGAACCACTAGAGGGGCATGGGCTAGCAGGGATATGTCAGGTCATTGGATCTGAGCATGAAGAGATTACTGGAACCATAGCAACCCCCCTCTCCACCACCCACCCATCCACTTTATTTTTTTGGGGGGGGGGCAGGATGAGGCAAAGAACTATCTCTGCACTAAGCTTCTGCCATAACAGACTGTGCCACCAGAGGACAAAGCATTGGAGCTCATGGCCACAGCTATACACCCCTGAAACCATGAGCCCAAATAAAGTGTTTGTTCTTGTCTATAAATGGTATACTGCTAGTCCTTTTCCCAAGTCCTGAAAAACCACATACTATGACACGTTTAGCAAATTACAGGAATTAAGTAGAGCTGGAGATCTACAGACAACCTTTATTCCTTTACCTGCTTAGCTTCTATTCAAGCCGATTTTCCCTGAAAACCTCAGTGCCTTTAAAGATATCAGCTCTAGGGGCAAAGATTGCTCAGTGGGTAAAAGAGATTGCTGTGAAGGCCAGAGGACTGGACTTCAAATCCCTAGCCCTCAACAAAAGCCTGACATGGCCACACATACCTAGATAGCAGCTTGTGAGGCAGAAACGGGCTGATCTGTGGAGCTTCCAGACAAGCTTGCCTTAGCCAAGTTGGCAGGCTTCTGGTTGGGTGTGAGAACTTGCATTAAAAGACTAAGATGGAGGACTAAGATCCAGATGACCCCTTTAGCACATACACCACAAACTACATACCCGACCCTATCCTAGAGAGAGGGGGAGCAGACTGAGGGTATGAGGACACTGCACAGGGTTCCAGAGTCATAAAATCCAATGGGAACTCTAATTTTGAAACATCCGGGTGACATTAAACAAGGCAATTACCTTTATCAAGTCTCGGCTTAGTATCTGTAAAGGGAGAATAATAATTATCTTACCTGTAAGAGCTGTTGGAACAATGAAAATAAATAAGGTATGGTCATCAACGACTGGAGCAAAGATTCAAAAAATATCTACACGTTGTTCTTATTAATGTGCTGTCTCTCACCTCCACCAGAGCCCTATGCACCTCAGCTGCCAGGAGCCTAAGCTACTTCACTTTGGGCTTCTTTTTCAGACTACATGGTTGTTGGTTTAACTAGTTTCTGGTGCCAGGGAAGACTCATCCATACTTAATTAGCTTGTAAACATAGTGCCACTTTGTTTCTGGGTGGATAACACTACCCAAAGTGACTCTTAGCCACTGAATCAACTGAGGCCTCATCTAAAAGATAACTCCAGGAAGGCAGAAATTCATCCAATTTTTCAACACCCTATTCCTTAAGAAATGTTTGTGTAGATAAAGTGTTTGCTTTGGACTCTAACCACAACAATGTAAATGCTGAAGCCCAAAACTGAAAGTCATCTTGACAGACAGCTAGCACGGACAGCCTAGCCGGCAGCAAACCAGGAAACCAGGGATTCTATGGGGAAGCCACAAAATGCAAAGTAGATGCTACCGGATCTTCACATAGCATGAGTCCCTGAAAGCAGTAGGAGCTGGACTGTGGTGGTTACCAGCACAGACACTAAAGCCTGCTATCATCCATGTAATATAACCTAGCCAGCCACCCGAGGCTGATTTCCTCTGAATATGTAAAAGGGATATTAACAGAACCCACCTCATGTGGTTCTTAGGGAAATCAAATTAGTTACTGCATTTAAAGCAGTCAAACTGTCTGGTGCTCCATAGATAGTGACTCTTTTTATCCTTATTAGCAAAGGAATAGCAATTTTCCAACCTGGCAGCCTAGAGTTCTCCAACCTTCAATGAAAGTACCAGGACACCTTTCTGTGGCTTGCAGGCACATTTACTCTCTCTGGTCTGTTACTGGCTAAAGTCCTGACAGGTTCTCAAGGTTTCCACACTCAAGAGCACTTCAATCAGAACAGTCTTGCCTACCACACAGCCACATTCATCTCTGTGTCATTAGTAGACATCAATAATGTCATGCCACCCATCAATATAACAACACAAGAGCAACTGTTATACACTGGTATTACAAGCTGGGGATTGGAGTTTCCAGCACACTGCTTGATCCAACTCCTTCTCTTTAGAGAGTCCCTACCTAAAAATTCCCTAAGTGGGGGGGGGGGTGTCATACTAAAAACCCAAAGAAGCATGCAATACTGTTAAGACATTAAATGATACACATGCAGAAACACAATAACTACATGGAACTGTAATATTCTAAGGATGGGTCGGATGGATTTGCTATGTTAACTAGTCAAATGGATTGAAGAAATCACCATCAAACTGAGATAAATCTAGTAAACTGAAGAGACACTGGAAGACGAAGTGAAAAATCAGGCTCATGATAGGATCCAATGATCAGCAAGTAGCAAATCTGGACTCGAGATTCCAGTGTCTAATAAGCAATTGTGTCAAGAGCAAAACATTTTAAATAGTTATCAGTTTACTTTAACCGAATAGTAAAATGCACAAATATTTTTCTAGAAATAAATTGACAGTAGTAATGAGCCTCTTACATATGATACCCACATTAAGTTAAAAACATTATCTTGACAAATTAATCTAGAGGAGCAAGCACCTGGTGTGGAACGGCTCAGGAAACACACCCACCTCTCTAAGAGAATCCTGGTTACCTCACTACCTTCAATATCTGCATGTGCTTCCCAGAAGGTGGGCTTCTACATACAAAGCCCTTGACCTTGGACTCAGTTCTCAGAAGCTTGAATCCCATCTCTCTCTGTTCATCATTTAAGTTACTGCCAAGAAGATTTACCCTGAACCCCTCAAAAAGCCAGGAGTTTCTAGTGTCAGATAAATTAAATCAAAACCTCCTTGTAGGATGACACCTTTCCAGAAACTTGGAAAAAAATCTGAGTTGCCACGCAGGGTAGAATAGAGAACAGAAAAGTCAAAGATACAACTAGAAGCAATTTAATGAGCTCAGACATCTTAAATCAACATCTCCAATCACACACCCCCCCTCCTGTTTTTAAGAGCTACATGTGATGGTAAAGTCAAAAATTTTCTAAAAGTGCATGCTAATTATAAACAAAAATTTCTTCATATTGATGTAAAGTTTCTGACTCTCACATTAATATGAACTGTGCTTCCTGTCAGAGAGATGGTAGGAACAAACTGACCCCCTGCTCTCCCAGGGCAAGCATTATGGTACATTTGAAAATGGAACGCTGAACAAAGACCACAGGTAGGCTGAGACCCTTTCAAAAGGTCCCTTTTGGCCAGGGATATAGCTCAGAGTGCTTGCCGGCACTCATAAGGCTGCAGGCTCAATCTTAGCACATCGCAGACAAGGTGCTCGGCACACACCTGTGACCCCAGCACTGCAATGGAGGCAGGAGAATCAAGGACACCTTCAGCTACTTAGTACATGTACGTTTAGTCTTAGATCCGTAAGACCTTACAGCAAACACAGATGATAAAAGGGGAAATGAGGTCTACTTTTGGACTGACGATCCGGTTTCAAATTGGGCAATTCAAGATGGACAACTAAATTTGGTGATTTCAAAGCTTTCCAAGTTTAGAGTAAAAGCTAAAAGAGATTAAAATAATGACTCCAAAGTATGTCTGTCAAGTTTCTTGGTGGCAAGGCATGCTTACTCAGATGAGGTTTACTGAGTTAGGAACCAAAAAGAGAAACAAAAAGCTTTGCTATGAAAACACAAATAAAAACAAACACCCCCAAAATGTGACCATCATCACCTTGCATAATGGAAAAAAAAAGGGTCAAGAAGAACCAAAGTTAGAAATGAAGGTATCTTCCCTGAACTGTCCCGAAGCTAAATTTCAGAATCCAGTTAACCTAACATTTCAAGCTATGGATTGTTTTCCATTCAATAAATACCAAAGGGTAATAATTGTGTTTCAAAGCTAACCTTTAGATTTCAAAATGAATCATACTTTGTCACTAAGATGAACACAACAGATGTCCCCATAAACCCTGCAGAAAAACTTAAATGGGAAAAACTAAAATATTTTCATAAAAAGTATGATAGTACTTGTATTCAAAAATTCTCTTAATTTAGCAACCATTTAACATACAATCTATCAGCTATCTATCTATCTATCTATCTATCATCTATCATCCATTCAGTTTATGACTGTGGTAACATTTAATTTCTCTACAGAAATTCAGTATATTAGGCACATAACCAAATGACAAATGTATTAGCTTCTGGGGATGCTGATAACCAGGTCTCAGACAATGTATTTGAACACCAAAATGGCAACAACAGTAGATAATAAGCCATTGCAGAGAGTAAGCAGGTGAGTCCTAATAATAAAGGCCAAACAATAACAAAAGTTTAAAACAGACAAATTCTCCTTGAGTAGAAGCCCAATGAATGTAGAGTCATGCAAGCAGAGGAAGTGCAGATAGAAGTAGAAGGCCATGTTAGAGCAACCTGGCAATTACAGAAATTACCAGAGAGTAACATCTGAGGAAAAGCAGATTTAAAATATCAGTCAACAAACCACCCTATTCAAAACAACTTTGAAGGCTGGAGAGATAGCTCAGAGTCTAAGACAACTTGGTGCTCTTGCAGAGGACCCTGGTTTGCTTCACAGCACATACATGGTAGAAAAAAACTATCTGTATCTCCAGGTCCAAGGATTCCAAGACTCTCTTCTGGCCTTCATGGACATTGCATATATGTGATGCATACATACATGCAACCACTCATACACATAAAATAATAAAATCTTTAATTGTGTGGATTTGCTCTAATGCTTGTATTATTAGGTCTGGGTCCAGAGCAGCCAAGATGGAATGTAGATTTTAGTAAGTCATCTGAAATATGGAAGGGGAGTGCGTTAGCCATATGGAAGTTTGGGAATACCCAGCCATTGAGCTCTTTAAGGTATATTAAAATATAAGGCTGCATATATGTGTCTTTCATTTAAGAACCCAAATATTGACTCAGGTAGCAATGAACTTGCTGATGCCACCGGGTGGGTTTGAGTAGTTAATTGTCAACTGCTACAGATAGTGATCCATTGGCTACTACAACATTTAATAATAATAATAACTTTGAAAAACTGCAGCTTTACAATAGCTGAGAAATACTGTGGACAAAGAATGCTATGAAAATTGACATCAGCAAAGATTTACCAACAGGATTCCTGTTGTCACATACTGAGAAAAGCAAAATGTTATCTGAAGTCATTTCCATGTGCTCTCAATCTAGTCATAAAGCAGCACTGGGGAAACCTAATTCAAGGTCCTTTTCACGGCTAACTGCCACCTGCTCTTTAAAATGTCAGTTTCAAATTCCAAGAGTCAGGAAGTAGTCCAAATTCAAGCATCTAAAAAAGCCAGAGTCCCTACATATGACACACAATCCTGCAGGAGGGCTGGGGCAGAGGGACAAACTATACAATGTGACACAGAACATGGATTTTGACAATGGTGCCTGTCTCAGTTACTGTTCTACTGCTGTGAAGAGATACCATGACCATGGCAACTTATACAAGGAAACACTTAATTGGAGTCTGGCTAACAGGTTCGTTTCCATGGCAGCAGGCAGGCACTGGAGCAGTATCTATAAGCTTACATTTGACACACAATCATGGAGTCAGAGAGAGGGAGAGAACATGACTGGGTCTGGTGTGGGATTTTGAAACCTCAAAGCCCACCACTAGTGGTACAACCTTCTCCAGTAAGACCACATCTCCTAATTCTTCGTAAACTGTCCATCAACTGGAAACCAAACATTCAAAAATATGAGCCACTGGGGGTCATCTATTCTCATACAAATACCACAGTACCTTACCAACATTTAATTTTCTAACTTGGATAAAAACGTTGCCATATGTGAAAATGCTATTTCAAGAAAACAATGTCATGGAGAGGGACCAAGAAAAAAGGAAAGGAGGAAGTCCAAGTCTAATTACCTTCATTTGCAGACAATACAATCCTATACTTAGAAGACTTAAGACCTTCTTCAAAACTGCCAGAACTGATAAAAAAACCTTCCACAAAGACACACCAAGCAGAATCAACTTGTAAACCCCAGAAGCTTTCCTCTACATTAATAATAAATATTCACAACAGCGGGGTGGGGATGGGGTAGGGGAGATGGGCACTGTAGAGATGAACCTAAGCAAAAAAACAGGAAAACTTTAAAACACTGGACAAATAGAAGAACTCAACAGAAGACAGAAATGTCTGCCATGCTTGTGAAAAAGCAGAAATAATATATTAGTGATATACAATGGCTATATTACAGAGAGCGATGCACTGATCCAATGCAACTCTCACTACAATCTCAGAATTAGAAAAAAAAAAATCAACCTAAAATTTATATGGAAACAATCCTTGACCCCAAATATTGAAAGCAATTGGAAGGTAAGAGCCCAAGGATGGACCTATAACAGTATCCGGCCACAGACTACCTCACAGATACTGAAACCAACGTGTGTGTGTGTGTGTGTTGTGTGTGTGTGTGTGTGTGTGTGTGTTATGCACTGGAGAGAAGCCCTTTTGGAAAAATGGTAATGGGAAACCCAGTTTCCACACAAAAGAGCAAAGCAAGAGCCTTCTCTCTTGTCTTCCCCACCCCTGCACATCCAGAGGTAAAACCAATGCAAACTGCCCCAAGAGTTTATTCAATATTCCAACATGGAAACTGCCAAATAAAACCATGGTGAAAACCCAGAATATAGACAGTCCTGAAATGGTTACTACAGCACCACAGGGCACCAGGAATAATGAAAGAACTGGTAAGTGGCAACCACAGAGAGTAAGACATGAATCCACAGGAGGGAGAGGTTTGAACAGGACCAAGAACAATGAGAGAGAGGGAATAAGATAAAGTGACATGTGCATAAAATACTGCCCTGTGCTCTACCACTCATCATGCAGAGATGGATGGTTGTTCTCTCAAGATATGATTTGTTAATCTCAAAAGGAAGACAATTTCTAGAACTTTAGAAATAAACACATAATGTACATAGAAAAATAATTATTAAAACTTGTGAATCTGAGTTTCAAAGTATCAGGTTTTTACACTATTCATTCAACTATCCTACATATCTAAAAATGTATAAAAATATCAAGAACCAAAAACATTTGAAGAGTGTAGAAAAAACCATCTATAATGCACGGTCATCCAACGCACTGAGTGATTTCCGTAAGTGCACTCTTTGGATTTTTTTTTCTTTACCTCTCATGGTATCTTAATCCATTTTTTTGTGTTCTCTGCAACTCTCCCCTTGACTCCTTGTGTTCCTTTCAAACAGGAGAGTGTGAATCTTGTTCCTTGTCACCACTGCATTTCCAGCTGAATTTAGAAGTGCACTGACTTTGGTTTAAAAGAAAATCCTCTTATTTTGCCCGAAATGAATTATGGAGTATTTAACCATCAGCTCTTGCATTAACTTGGAAAAGGCACTGTCCTTAATTATGACCTAATAACCCAGGACATGGAATGTGTAAAGCAATTGTCAAATTCACGATGTTGTTACTGCTCAAAGCTAACACAGTAACAGGGATGAAAAGGAAGCTCGCATCAAAAGTCAAGGGATTCACTATCAGACAGGATGCTCCCAATCTGGAATGCGTGGGAATGTTGTGTGGTTTTGCTGTTGTTGATGCTGTTTGTTGGCTCCATAGCATTAAGAAATCTGAATCCATTTCAAGAAGACAGACACATCTGTAAATAATGAATTGGAAAATCAACCAATCCTTCTGTCCTTTCTTCTTTCTGGTGCTACTGGGAACTGAACCGGTGTCTTAGTGTGTACTCGGGGAGCAAATGGGCACCAAACTCAATCCAAACACATAGATAGAGAATCTTCCAATTGCATATGGAGTCCATACTGTGGCATACTTGTCACAGCATCTAGAAGGTCCTATCAAGCTTGCTGCAACAGCGCTTGGTCAGAAGTAACAGCTAGTGGGTGAGGGGGTGTTGCCGCTGGGTTTCTCAGTACACTCTCATCTTGTAGATCCCCATCCCAGCCTTCCTTCCTCTCCATGTCCACAGCCTGAATTTGTATTACTGGGCAGAAATGAGGATTTAATAGTGGCACTTAGGAATAATATGATACAGCTATGCTTTAAAAATAGTATTTATGGGTAATGTTACAGTAGCAAACAATCAGACGCGTTTTCCTCTTATTAAGCTGGGGCACACAAGATGCTTCATTGGCTTGCTTGATCGTCCATGAACACTGTGCACAGTTTGACTTCTTCCCTAATCAAAACTTCACTTAAAAAAAAAAAGTCCATTCCCCTTCTGATCAATTTCCCAACAGCAGAAAAATGTCACAATACAGGGAGCTGGTGAAGCAAACATGTAATCAATTGTTTACACTCAATTAAGCAGAAAATAAAACCCTTCTATTTGGAAGAAGATTATCTATAAAACACACGTCTGAAAAGACACAGAGAATGGAAGGGCTAGTTAATGTAGCTCAGGATGGCTGGGGCCTTAACTAACTAGGGAGTTTACCCTCAGCCGCAGTCCCTGTTACATGACTCTCCAGGCAATCTGTCAGTTACCTGAAGCAAGCTTTTCT
Source organism: Mastomys natalensis (assembly GCA_021653895.1). Lineage (NCBI taxonomy): Eukaryota > Metazoa > Chordata > Mammalia > Rodentia > Muridae > Mastomys > Mastomys natalensis. The sequence continues at coordinate 119,155 of JAJTUV010000099.1, forward strand.
CCTCTCCATACTTGAGTTTTGGGAGTGAACAACAAAGGGTGGACTGTAGCTGAGGGGAAGGATGAGATGAGGACCCAGAGCATCAGACAATATGTCCTTCCACAATAACCCAACTGCTCAGGATTCCTGACATTAGCAACCATTTTCCTATGACCTCAAATCCCAAATATCCAACAGCACCTACGAAATACATAAAAACAGATGACTACATGGCCCACTAGAAAGCCATTCACTGTGGTAAAAGGCTTATATTATATGCACCCTCAAATGGCTGAAAATGGAGGCTTACTGTCTGTCCCTTCATGAGGGCATCTTCATTTTCTTCCCCATTTTTCTCCATGGGGGGTGGAAGATGGCTTTTCTGAACTGAAACTCCAAATGAAGAACTAACATGTACCCAGAATTATGTTTCTCATTCAGAAACCGAAGGACTACTTGTAGAAATTCTCTCTGTCCCCAGGGAACATGTGAAAAGTCACTATATGGTATACTCCAATTTCCCTGGACAGCATCTATGAGTGTGCAAACACATGCAAACTACATCTACCTGTGTTCCTCTTTGAGGCAGTGTGTGTGTGTGTGTGTGTGTGTGTGTGGGAGGAGGGGTGTGAAGAGAGGAGAGAAATACCAGGAGGGAGAGGGAGGAGAGGGAGGGGAGGGAGGGGAGGGGAGGGGGAGGGGGAGGATATACCAGTGAGTAGCTTGCTGAGGATCACCCCTAAATTCCAATTTTGCTCAGAGAAATTTGTTCCTCACGAAAAGGTAAAAGAAAAAGAAGGAAAGAAAGAGAGGAAGGAAGGAAGGAAGGAAGGAAGGAAGGAAGGAAGGAAGGAAGGAAGGGAAAGGAAGGAAGGAAGGAAGGAAGGAAGAAAGAACCCAGCTACGACATTACCATTAATAAAATGGCTAGTTTCATCTTTATCTGATACCTCATATTTATATTAGTGGGAGGGCTTCCTGGAATAAGACTCAGGGGATAACATGGAAAAATAATAAAAATGCATGAGTTCCCACACAGATTATACAAAAGTGTGTGAGTGCACACATGCATGGGGCGGGGCACCCCACGCACCACCGATAGCTGGTAAGAGCAGGCTGGTGGTAGTAAAGTCTGGCTAATCGCTTCAATTCTTCAGGCTTCACCTGTTGTTAACAATTTCTATAGTACTATAAAGAAATTCACAATGGTTTTCCCTTCTTTTCTTCCCTCCCTCTGTCTGGAAACACTAGAAAAGAGCCCTGCAGCAGAACTCAGCCACGTTTTGCCCACAACTCTGTTTCTCAGCCATGCCGTCACAGTTTGCCCTGTTATATGATCTATGAAATTTACAAATTGGTTGAAAAGGCAGCAACCCCCCTCTACATTGCATCTACTTGTATTTTCATGGAAGAGCATGGTTGTGAAATTGGCGGAGAGAAATAAATGACATTTTGCTTGGGTCGACAACGAAGGCATACTACTGCTCCTTGCCCATTTCCTGACTGCGCATGCGGGGCAGATCTGACCGTGGCTCTGGGCTGGCTGGGAGCAAGCAATCACTGAGCCCAGGGCATCCCACTTTGTGAAGTTTACCCTTGTTTTTCTCTGAGGTTTCCTTTCTCTATGGGCACTTGAAATCTGCCAGGAATACAACTCTCTCTGAGAGTTTAGGGAACGTAGAAAGTGCGTGAAGCATGAAACACACTACCCTCCACCCCTGGCCCCGGAAACAGCCGCTTTGTTAAACCAGAAAAGAGCTGAGCGCTTTCAAAGACAAGTGAAGCTCATGCCTTGAAGTAGAATTTCAGTTTTCACAAGTAAAGCTGTTAAGCACTTGACTGTTAATCTGATTGCCTGAATGTTCCCTAACCTCTTCAAACACATCAACTCACTAACAGGCCTGAAGACTTTGGGCAAACTCCCTGGAACATACATGCACATGTTCACACTGGTGTGAGTCTGTGTTCACGCTACTAAGGATAGCTTAAATGCAACCTTGAGGCTCTCACTACCCCTCAAGGTCTACCTTGAGGCACCAGATTTTCTTTGCTCTTAAAGATGTTCTAGGGGCTGATAATCCTCTATTGCATGTGATTCTACTAGCCCTTGTTGCCTCCTTGTTTTATGGTGAATCTTCTTTTATAAAATTTATTTATTTATTTTATGTATATGAGGACACTGTTGCTGTACTCAGACACACCAGAAGAGGACATCGGATCCCATTACAGATGGTTGTGAGCCACCATGTGTTTGCTGGGAACTGAACTGAGAATCTCTGGAAGAGCACTGTTGACTACTGAGCCATCTCTCCAGTCTCTCATGATGAATCTTAAAAACCCCCAAATGCATAGTGTTACATTTTAGTTGTTAGCCTGTATTGCTATGCAAGACGTGGAAGAAGCTCTAGAAGTTATAGGGCTGACCAAAATGAAGTTAGGTCATGCTACCCTGAAGGAGGGAAATCCTTAGGTGCTGGTCTCTCCATCATCCCTTCACTTCCTGCCCACTCCTCTCCCCAGTTCTTCCACAAGCTTAAAATAACAGGGGCACACAAAAATAAGAACTCAACGAGAGGACTATAAATCCATTTCAGACCTATGGCAATTATTATATTGATCATTTTTCTCCCAATAGTCTAACTCTGAAATATACCTTTGAAAGGAATTCTTGTTGACTTTTGCATTCTCATAAGCAATTTTATGCCCTTTCTAGAAATAAGAAGAATTCTGAATTATCAATGAGAAGAATTTCCAAAAGGACATTTCAGCAGAGAGACTCATTTGCTTGGAACAATTACTACAGAAAGGGATTCCAGAGGACAGCAGTTGTGAGCTGGCGGGAGTCACGGAATGGGCCATGGTCACTCAGTTAGAAAACCATAGGAGAAAAAAAAAATCATCCATAAATAGTAAGCATGGGAATCTCAAGAAGAGCCAGGAAGGGAAAAACCAGATAAAGTGAGGGATTCGGGAACAGGGTTGGCCAGAAGCCAGTACACCGGCACAGGATCTGGAGGCTAGCGCTCAGTGTAACTGCCTTTCTATATTGCCCTCTGACTTCTCCTCAGAGGCAGTGTCTCTCACTGAATTTAGCACTTCCTGAGTAAACTGGCTGTCTTGTGAACTTCTCAGTCCTAATGCTCCATCTGACTCTGCCCTCCTACACTGGGGTTCAGACATGTACAGCCATACCTGACCTTTGCACTGGGTCCTGGGAAGTCCAACTTACTCTCTGATGCTTCAGCAGCAGGTACTTCATCCATGGAGCTATCTCTCTGCCCCAGGATACGCCTTTTGAAATTATCATTCTTTTCAATGCTGTAGACCTGGTTTGATGACCTTGTCTGTGTTAATACTCATGATATGCAAGGCTGAGGGTGACAGTGGCCATCACTAGCTACCTTGAGCATCCTGGACATGGTTGTTTAAGGGGACAGGGTAAGCAAGACGGTTACTGGAGCAACCATCTGGCATCACTAAATCCCCTTACCTGACTGAGTAGGCAGTGGAGGAGACAAAGAGTAAGAGCCAAGTAATAAGGAGGCAGAACAGAGGAGACCAGGCAACTGGTTCAGTCATCAAACCCATTTTATGTGCCTTGCTTCTCCCAGAACCAGATACAACTGCTTGAGTGACACAAGTCAACAGGCAGTTTACAAAAGAGAGTCACAGGGACTCTGTCTGATAGAGCCAAACCCACACTGCACTGTATCCAAACTGCGTGAATTAAAGTGGTAATGAGCATGGGGTGCAACCCGTTACGATTCAAAACTCAAAATGCCACTTCTGACATCTGTGAAAATACACTCGACTTTTTCATGAAAATACAGACACATAATGGGGCACATAGCTCCAAAAGCTTTAACTTGCCCACACCAACTGTGCCACAAAGACTAAACCAAACCAGATCCTCATCTCCAAGATTAAGACTCATCTACTTCAAGTCACTGTGCGCAAATCCAGAGTTAAGGGCACTGGTGAAATATCAAAGTCTTATCAGAACCATCCAGATGCTAGGACATTCGGCCTTCTGAAAACAGACTGTAAACCAAGTTAGCAAAGCCAGCCTTTGGACAGCAACTCCACCTGAGCAAGGCAATCAACTGAGGAAAGGCCCTCCAGCTAGTCACTGGCATTGTCTGAACAGTATACACAGTCGACTGACCCCCAATTTATGAGCTACCCAGATGCTTTTTAACTATGACTCAAACTGCCAAACCACTTTTCCATTTGGAAGCTGCTCCCAGATTATGTTCCCAGGAAATGGAAGGTTTGGCATGCACTTTCTTTAGCAGGGGAAACGCCTTCCACGCTGGTGCCTTCTGAGCATTAGTCAGATGGGGAGCACCTGCCCATATGCTTTGACTCCCTTCATAAGGTCTTAAGGGAGAGGGCAGCAACTGTGTCCCACGTATGTGCGAGGAGTGGGCAGCGTCTGGGCACTGTTATACTTTCAGTGGATGGGAGGCGGTGAACACTGACTCACATCCTGAAACAAACTAGTGTTTTTAAAAAAAAAAAATTTCTCAAATGTTTAGAAATTGTCTACACAAAAATTCCTGAAAGAAACATAATTTACATCACTTACTATAGTATTTACGCTGCACCTTAGACTCTATACTGCTACAAATTACTTTATTTTTATGACTCTTAAGGGAAATTATTTAACTAAAATCTACTTTACAAATAATTTTAGGAGCCAGATGCACCATTGCTAAGGCAAAACTGGTACCTACTCTTAGACACTTAGTGCTGAAAAGGAGTTAACAAATTCCTAATGTAGACCCTATAATTCTGTACCAGGGCCAAGTATGATTGACAGGCATATCCCTCCATTAGGATATCTCAAAATACTTGTGATTCTTTCAGTTATGACTGATATTGGTATCTGGGGGTACAAACGTCCTTGTTTAGCTAAGACAATGAAAAGGAGCCCCAAAGGGCACTTCTGCACCCCAGACACGGTAAGGAGAAATGTGTATGTGTGAGCCTGGCTGAGAAGACTGCTGTACACACGAAAATGAATGTCATCATAGCCAGCACTGTCACTGCTTTATAATCCCAAACTTGCCTGTGACAATTCAAAATACGGTCTAAAAAAAAATAGCATGTTCTTTCTGATGTGACAATTCAATGCTATGCTATGATGTGAGATTGCCTGAGGGGGAGGAAGGGAACCAAGGATGGGGCACGAGAGATGCGCGTGCTAACAAAGCACCATTCCTAGACAAAAATGTCTGAATAAAACCTCGTATTTCATATGATAACAGCAACAAAGGCCTACTTTGGGGATCGCTCAGAATGTGACCGTGTCCTGAGGGCAAATATTTTCAACCTCCAATACTTATTCAATGTTCTCTCTCATGTGCCAAGACTCTTGTTTAAATTCTATGTAACATTCATATTCCATAGCTTCAGACTATCTCCTAAGACCCAAAGCCCATTTACAGATATCCTTTAAAAGAGGGATCCTGGGAAAGGATGGAGATAAAAATTCTAAACAAGTTTTACATTTATCAATTTAATTGCTATTTTGCTTGTAGCAAATAGGCTGTTCCTTCTTATTTATTTCTTTAAACATGAATTACGCTTGGTACCAGTGAAGAATAAATGAATGAAAACGCCCTTATTAGTTTGCCAGATATGACAGCTCTATTAATGGAGCCAGAGGCAGGCAGGTTTGTTGTTGTTTGTTTTACGCTGTCATACAGTGAAGGTGCACAGAAGAACTAATAACAGAAGCAGCCCTTACAGCACATACTCCATGTAAGAACCGTGAGCTACAGCAGGTAAAGCTATAGCCTTTCAGAGAGCTTCCTATGCACGTATCAAGTGATTTTTAATTTGCTTACTCCTGTGTCTTACAAAAACACCATCCAAGATCATATATACACACAGCCTATATGATTCCTGAACAGGGGAAGAAAACATACCCTAAAATACATTAGAAGACAAAGATGTCTAGTGTACCCACATCGGCCGACACTGTGCTGAATGTTTTATCAAGGGTGATTAGGGAATATAAACGATCCAGGGTAGGAAGGCAAAAGGTAAGCGATATGGAGTTGTAGAAACAGAACACATTCACAAAACACTAAGGGACCCACAGAAGCAAAGTGTTGTGAAATGAATAAGTTTCCATGATACAGGATTAATTTGTGAACCTCAAATTAAATTTGGAAAATAATTCTATTTAAGGGGTATCAAAGTAGTGAAACAGAATCTGACCGTACATGTCACAGGTGGAGCACTAGCTATGCTGAGTGAAGACCTGCTTCAATTCCCAGCAGCAACAGTAACAAAACAAAGAAGCAAACAAACAAACAAACAAAACAAAAAAAAAAACAGGAATAAATATAAGAAAAACAGCAAAGCCAGAAAAATACATTGTGGGAAAACCAGAAGATATATTCGGGAAAATTTGACTGGCCAGAGAACTCTGGAAAGACACCCATGTCCATCTACCAGAAGACTTAACGTACCAACAAGCTGAAAACTCCCCCTTGTGAGTCTGTGCCATCCTTCAGTGAGTCAAGGATCAAGGTTTCTCATTGCCACACAAAAGGAACAGCATGGCAGATCTAACCCTTAAACTGCCTAGTAATTTTTGAAGTTATTTTGAAGACTTCGATTCATTTTCTATCAAAAGAGAGGAAGAGGTTAATTGCACAGAATTGATCACGGATGAGTTTACCTTGCACACTGACTGGTAGTTTTAGTTTTCTGTGTCCTTGATTAGATTTTCTACACTTACATGGATAAGATGTAACAGTTAAACCACAATGTCTAATATTTCTAAAAGCTGTAGCCTGTTAAAACAACCCCCCAAACATACCCCACGAGGATTGTGCTTTACAAACATGGGGAGAAAGTCAAACCATAGTCAAAACAGACAAGTAAACAAAGGAGTGTTTGCACTTTGCCTTGCTTGCTGCGACTCAGCAATCAACAAGCAACAAGGACATATACCATCAGATGAATTAAATCCTACTGGCTACCATCTACCATGACTGCTGGATTAAAAAGCCTCTTCAGAGAAAATGGATGCATCACTCCATAGGCTTCTCCAGTGTCCTGAAAGCAATGTCTTCTTCCACACGCTATGGTAAATTCTTCAGTATTCATCAGTGGTTCTACCACTAGAACCAACAACATTAAGTGTGCAGCAAGTCTGGGAGACGCCAGAGTGTGAGCAACAATTGTTCACAACTAGTGAAAAGGACTTCCCGAAATAAAAAAGTCCCCAGTTTAACCCCAGACACTCCGGGAAGCAATGCTCTCCCTAATCACTCCTGACAGCATTTCAGACTGTCTACTGTATTGTGCAAGGAGCTAATTAGGATCAGGGTAAACCCAAAGAATCAGGAGGACATCTACTGTACTTTGAGTGATTATGTGGCCTTGTATTTTATTTTGGAAAAAAAAAAAAAAAAAAAACAGCACCTACCCTGTGGATTCTATAGCACACACAGCCTTTGGGATGTATACACTGGAGACACAACAAGATAGTTTTTTCCCATAGTTACCCTTTACTTTATATTTTCTCTTCTTCATTTTTATTATATAACGTTAGTCCTCAAGACCCCTGAATTTTAAATTTCTATATAAAAACACAGCATCATCCAATGGGCCTGTAATGACTTTCCTATCAAAGTGCACACAAAAATCAAGATAATTTATTGTATAATGTATGCTATTAACCAAGCTAGCATGATGCATTTTAGTAAACTCTTTGGTCACCTACCCTTGCCACCCTTTCTAGCCTAATGATAAAGTACAATCACTAGCAGGCACCTCTGTGGCTTCTCCATTGCTCTCTTATTAGCCCCCCGCTAGGAGCCTAAGCATCTGCATTAGAGTTTAAAAACACAAAATTAGCTTCTGAGGATGAGACCAGAACACGGGCATAGCTCTCTACTGTGGCACAACAGCCATGCTGTCAACACAGTAAGGTGAAGACAGGCATCCACGCCCTTGTGCAAATTAACTACTCAGAAATTTAAAAAAGCCACAGAAGTTAAATACAGGTTGTCCTGCTCAGAGACTTCAATCTGGATGTCCTTATGGTTAGGCCTAGATAGCTGATCAGGCAAGCTGTACTTTAGGGGGTGAGAGTAAAAGGCAATATAAATGGAAAGCTCTCTCAGGGTCCTGGATACGAAAATCAGCTACAAAGCTGCTTAGGAAACCAAACGCCCAAGAAAGGAGAAGGAAGTCCAGAGAAAGCAATGCAAGATGTTCAACATGGAAGCCCTCAGGATTGCTGACTGATGAGTCAGAGGCTACATCAACTTAAAAGATGTAATGTTTTAAGCAGAAAATTGTATTAGGCAAAATGTCTGCATAACTAAAACCAGGAACTATCAAAGACCAGGGTAAAAGAGCAATATGCAATATGATACTATTCTATTCACTACATAGTATGTATAGCCATGGATATAAACTAAAGCCCTCATATCCCTTCTACCCAAACACTGCAAAGGAGTAAGAGAAAAGAAGGAAAGAAAGCATAACTCCATAGGAAAATTCTCTATTTTATATTATTTAAAACTTCATAACATACCTACTACTTTTATAGTCTTAATAGGTCAAGTATTAATTTCAAAAAAGTTTCCTAGCGTATCATCTCAACTTTTAGAAGTTTGTGTGTATGTGTGTGTGTGTGTGTGTGAGAGAGAGAGAGAGAGAGAGAGAAAGAGAGAGAGAGAGAGACAGAGAGATAGAAAGAGAGACAGGGAGACAGAAAGAGAGAGAAGAGAGATTTTGACAGTGTGTATACTGCTTTGTATGTATATGTGCATACGTGTATATGGAGAACAGAGGTTGACAATGGTCTTCTTCCTCAAGTGATCTCCACTTTGTTTGAGACAAGCTTTTTCCTCTCATTTGGAGCCTACTAGTGGCTAGAAGTGCTGGCCACTGAGCCCCTGGATTCACCTGTCTCTACCTGTATCACTGGCACTGAAATTACAAATGTGCAGCACAGCACATGCATCCTTGAGATCCAAACTCAGGTCCTTACCTTGTGTGTCAAGCACTTTATTGACTGAGTCATCTCTTGCATCAACTATCCTCCCAACTCGGTTAAGAAAATTGTGAGGTGCAGAAGCATGAGGCAGTTTACCGGTGAGTATATCACAGTGTCTCTCTCCTACGGTAACCAGTAACTGCCCACAGACCCTCAGAGAGGGGTACAAATGAGGCCCCCTGAGCAGAAACTATGCATATTCTTGAAGAATACTATAAGAGTAAAGTTTGCTTATTTTTTAATGCAATTTTTATTTGTTAAACTCTTCTCATTGATATAGGTCTATCAAAGACTCATATATCAAATCCATTATTTATAATTCTGGGTATTGTTTTATTAAAAACAAAAACCTACTCACAGTCAATCATAATTAAGACTATTCAAAGTCAGGGCTGACAGTCATGGCAACACGTGCCTGCAGTTTTGGAACAATGAGCAGCAAGGCGGATGCTGGAGGATCTTGAGTTCCAGGCTACACAGAAAGACCCTGTCTAAAAGCAAAGCAAATACAAGGTTGGGCTGTAGTTCAATAAGGGTGTTGTTCTGCAGCCAGTTAAGTCTCTAAGCTTGTGTTCTCATCAAGTAGGACAAAAGTAAATGGGATGGAGTATACCCCACCTTATTTCTACATAGAAGTGATAAGTTGAATAAATAGAAGAAAGGGGGAAGAAGGAAGGGAGGAGGAAGACAGACAGGGAAACACATACACATCCACACATACCCAGAGAGAGGAGAGAGAGAGAGAGAGAGAGAGAGAGAATCAACTGGCTCCATATACTTTGCCTCCTAATTGTGAGGGGAAAAAAAGGCAGTTAAAATAACAGGGAAAGCTTGTCAAAGGCATGAAGGTAGATGGTATAGTCACATGTGCACACGCCCACCAGGTGCACAATTGCTGCTCACCTCCAAGTGGGCAGTATTCCAGCTGACAGACATCTGAATCAGTGGCCCAAGTCTCAAACACAAGCAAGGCTTCTTCCTAGCCTAGGTGGACTTCCTATGGAAGCATGTCCTAGTTTCCCTGATACGTGCATGGGGAAAGGACTTTCATTCCCACAGTAACCCATATAGTTAACACACACACACACACACAAACACACACACAAAATCACTGGTCCTCCAATGGAGGAGCCCCTCTTCCAAATCATTTTTCCTTGCAGGTGGAAGCAAGTGCCTCTGACATAGTCACATGCATCCCTGGATGACAAGTCGGATGTTATCAACTGGCTCTCCCTCCTCCAGTGCCAGGTGCAGAGCCCAGAACACAGGCTGTGGCTACACTCAGTCTTAACACTCTCTCTTCTCCTAACACCTCTGAGCTTGATGCATCATTTCTACCCACTGCAAAGCGACATCAGAAAGGGAAAGCAATGCCAAAGCTCGGAGGTTCCTGAGATCCTTATCTCCGAATCATCTCTTTCCAACAATCATGGATGGGGAGAGGATAAGGGAGGGAGGGAGCAGGCACTTTTTAAAGTAGCTGGTTACTGAACCGAAGGAGGACCCTATAAGGTAAGTCTTTGATGATTTATTTCACTCTATCCTAACCTGCTTTATTGTACCAGTCCACAGAAAAGGAATTGTTTGATGCCCAGCATATTCCACAATGAGAGGCTACGAATGGGACGCAGTCTCAGAACTTCGGTAAGGTACTCTAGCCTGTCACTCAAATGTTAGCCTTCGACTAGGCATCTTACCTCAGCACATGAACACTTTGGATTAGACCAGATCATTCTTTATCTCATTGTTACAGTAAAACCAACTATGTCAGGTAAAATGTTAGGGTAAAAACTACTAAGGAAGCAGGTTAGAAAATACTTCTAACTACTAGGTCAGAAATACTAAAGGCGGTCAATAAAGGGGCCTAAAGCTGGGTCTGAGATAGCCTAGCTGAGCAGGTAAAAGGACAGACAGCTGATCAATGTGTGATGTAAACTGCCCTGGACCCTGGACAGGCAGGGGTTTGGCTTGTTCTTGCTGTTGGTGGTAGAGATGGCGGTAGAGATGGGTACAACATTCTCTGTTTAGAGCATCAAGGGCCTGGTTTCTCTAACATCCACCTCATAAATATTTACTGAAAGTAAAAATCCTAAATTCATAAAAGAATTTAGAATGATCGACTCCACCAGGTTACTCCCAGTCTTGAAGAATAGGTGACTGCGTTGTATACACAGGGTATGTTACTGCATCCCTGTCACCAGCCCCTACATGTAAACAGTGCTTTCTAATGATCCCAAATGCTAACAATCAAGTTGATCTTCAAACTTTGCCCACCATCTAAGTCGGGAGTGTGGTGGTTTGAATACAACTGGTCCATCGAGGTTGCACTGTTAGGAAGTGTTGTAGCCTTGTTAGAGGAAGTTTGTCACTCTGAAGGTGGGCTTTCAGGTCTTATATATATGCTCAAGTCTGGCCAGTGTGGTTCAGACCCTCCTCCTAACTATCTTTGGCAAACACTTTCCTCTTGGCTACCTTTGAATCAAAATGTAGAATTCTTGGCTCCTGGAGCACCATGTCTACCTGCAGGATGTCATGCTTCCCACTATGATGATAAAGGACTGAACCTCTGAAACAGTTAAACAGCCCCCAATTAAATAATGTCTCTGATAAGAGTTACCGTGATCATGGTGTCTCTTCAAAGCAATAAAACCCAAACTAAGACAGGGAGCTAAAGCATTGCTTGTTGCCTATCATCTGGTGTCCTAGTCTTTACACATAAAGGGTAGGTGAGAACATGAATCTGTGTATAGAGAAGGCAGAGGGAAAAAAGGGAGATGGAGGTTGAGGAAGGAGAGGAAGCGGGTGGGAAGGAGGGAAAGAGGGAGAAAGGAAGAGATGAGGGAAGGATTGAGGAAGTGAGTTTGGTTATATGCATTTAAACAAAAAAGGAGATACTTATCTGCCTGACTACAAATTCTGATATGTAATTCATATCAGAAGCCTAAGTTTAAAATGCCCTCTTGCTCTTTCATGCATCAGCTTCAATAAACACATCTGCACTGTATGGTCACAATGCATTTGGTAAGAGAGTAGAAGGTTTCCAAGGGTATGGAGAGACTCCTTGAAATCTGAAGGCGTTGCATGCGTTGCCCAATGAACAAGAACTACAGAGATGAGGTGAGATTCAAGGACATCTCATGTTGCTAAGGGCTCCAGGTACTTGTAGCCAGGACATTCTGCTTCAAGGCTCTCCTAGTGGGATACTACAACTGCATTCTAGACTACCATTTTCCCTTTATCATTCTAATAACTGAAATCAACTAACATTTATTCTGGACCACACACTGTCTCTATCTACTATTTGAATCCTCAAAAAACAATCCCGCCCAATCCTTGGTTAGATAGCCTCACACAGGAAGCTGCAGAAGTACACCAAGATGCTCCTATAAATCAAAAATGTTCTTACACATGTCATTTCAGCTACAGGGATCAAAAATTTTTCTAAGTAACAAATGAGTTGCCTGATTGTCAAACACTCAGGTTTTCAACATGACTGAATTACTGTGCAAGTCATTCCTGTTGTTATGTCATCCGATCCTACTCCTCAACACTTCAAAAACAAATACGAAAGAGAGATTTTACAACTCTTTAGGTCATACCTTGACGAATGTTCTTCTTTCCTGCTGATGGATGGGTCTGATCCAGCGTCCTCCTCCTGTTCTCTAAAGGTAACTCTAAAGTGGGATGTAATTATAAGAAAAGCATCTGTGTAAAGCAGAGACTTCCTGACCTGGACACTTCACATCTGCTATGACTTCTGGGTTATCCTGGAGACATATGGACCAGATATATAAGGAAGGCACACGTCAGAACCAGCCTGAAATTAAACTGCTATTCATAAAAAGTATCCTGGTACAGCTCATGGCTAAATGGCTTGGAAAAGCCACCAAGAGAAAAAGAGAAACTCTATAGCTGCGAAAACATACTCCACAGGGAATCCTGACAAACTGGCTGTCTCTGAGTGGCCATGGCCTTGGGATCCAGCAACAACAGCATGGCCTATAGCATCTTTCTATACCATCAAGATGGGGATCCTGAGGCTCATCAGGAAAAAGCCTCTTGTGCCCAATCACAAACTAGTGAAACACTGAGCCAAGTCCTAGAACCAATTCATAGCATTCTTACTGAGTGTGCCCAGCCGCACTAGAAGACTGCTTTGGTATAAGTGCATGCTTCTTTCCACAGTAAATAGACTTACTTGGCCCAATCCTTCCCAGAACAAGATGTTTTGAAAAATGATTCCCTTGCGGAGGTTTCAACAGCCCAAGGAGGATATGAGAAAATCCCATTATCCTAGAAGGCCAGCATTGCTGCACTGAGTACAGCCAAGGGATCTCGGCTGTCAGGGGCTTTGCTTCTCAAAGCTTTCTAAGCTAGGATTCAGTAAGGCTGGGTGAGAATACCCAGCTCTGAAACACAGATCCCTGGATCCTTAATGGCCCTGGCCCTTAAAGTTAAACAGCCTTTCTGAGAAACAGAACGGAAGGACAGAGAGGGAGAAAACAATCTCCCTCACGAGGGACGACAATCAGGCAGTATTTCTCAGACGATGAGATTCCAAAAGGCCTTGGTGGCTACTGGAAAAGGCTACCTACCCCATAGCAATGGAAGCTGATTACAGGGTGAACTCTAAAGCCGGACAGTGGAGACTCCAATTCTCAATCTCAACACACTTCCTCTTTGCTGTGAAGTCACTACCACAGCTGCCAAACACCATCAACAGGGTCCAAGAGAGGCAGGGGCAGGGGGTTCTATTTATTAAAATCAGGGCACCCGAGAAGATAATAGGGGAGCCTGTCAAGGTAAAATAGAGGAAGGAGCCACAAGATGCTCCAATGTCCACTCAGGAGTCAAAGACTTGTAGATAGGCACATAGCATAACAATCCAGCCTCAGCTTCAAGGCCTCCTCTCAACTGTGTGTCTAGCTCTATCCCACTGCTGGTTCCCAACAGCCATTTAAAGAGAAAAGCCCCAGTGACACTCACTAATTGAGGTTTTTGTGAGACCTAATTTATACCATAAACAGATATGTAACACAACCCAGGTATTAATATTATTGCTATTATTGTACCTATTTTTACCAGCATTTCAGTATCACTTCGAGGCTGAAACACAACACTTTCACAGATTTTACATAACCATGTGGTATGCAAAACCAACAGGTAAGAATTATTTTTTGTTTTCTAATGAACAATACAGCATTAGCATTATATATGTATTGGGATGTGTGCGTGTGTGTGGTGAACTCTTAACATATACAGCCTCAACGAAAGGAAGAAGGCAGTAATATTATACAACAGTGCCTATAAACATATTTGTGATGAGATCATTGGACTAACGCTGGATATCTTATACTGCGATGTTCCTTAATATGTGTATCTACCCAAATTCATGCTGAATCCTGACCACAAGGAGAGGGCCATTGGCAATAAGCCATGTGACAGTTGATTGAACAGTGATAGAGACTAAGAGGAAAGGGTTGGAAGAAAAGGAGGATGGAGGAGAGAGAGGGAAGATGGAGAAGGAGGGAGGCGGAAAAGGAGGGGGAAAGGGGCAAGGAAGAGAGTCAGGGAAGCAGTAGCAGCAGTGGTAAGGCACAGGCCATGGACCTCTGTAGACAGGAACAAGGGCAAAGGAACTGTCTACGTAAAAGCTTAACACGCTCAAGAAGCCATTGGACTTATGCAAGATACATGTAAGCACCTAAATAGAAGGCAAATAAGTATTTTCTGTCTCTATATTTTCTTAGTCATGCAGTCATGGTGCTAAACCATGAGTGTCTTTCTCACAAAGGGGCACAAGAGAGACTTTCATTCTATGCTGCTTATTGAGTGCCACACCCCAGCTGCATGTACAAAGACAAACTTTGGTCAAAAGCAGCTCACTCCTGCATTTGACAGAGAGACTTCAGAGAAAACAGGGTGTCCTCGAGAGCAGTGGTTCTCAACCTTCTTAATGCTGTGACCCTTTAACACGGTTCTTCATGTTGTGGCAAGCCTAGCCATGAACTTATTTTTGCTGCTACTTCACAACTGTAATTTTGCTACTGCTATGAATAATAATGTAAACACCTGATATGCAAGCCCTAGAAAAGGTAGTGAACTTCCAAAGGGGTTTTGACTCACAGATTGAAAGCCACTGTTCTAGAGAGACCTAGGTGCTGGACAGCATCCTTGCAGAGAGGGAAATAGGAATCAGGCAGTAGGAAGGCCACAGTGACCTCAGGGGAATCTCACCCATCTCACCCATTGTGCAAAGCAAACACGGAGAGCAAGCCTGTCTGACCAAACATGTTTGTGGCAGTCACCAATCCAAGAGCCAAAAGATCCCATGATTCTACTAAGATCTTTCAAAGAATTCTGTACAAGCCTTCAAATCAGACCTTGTTATAAATGTGTGTTGAATTAAATATGAGGTTATTTCAGGTACAAAGGCTGATGCTCAAAGGATTTCAAAATATTAGAGACCTTGAGCACAAGGAGAAACCATATTTGACCTCAGCACTGGAAGGCTTGCTTTATTGCTGCCCCCCCCCCGTGTGTGTGTGTGTGTGTGTGCGCGCGCACACGCACACGTGCACATGTCCACACATGCATTCAGTCTTACATGCACACAGTCTTTTCCAAACAATTTTCTGCAACAAATTGGCCTCAAGGCAATTCCATAAGCCAAATGTTTTCACTGTGCCCAATAAAAACCTTTGAAATCAAACTCACAGAATGAAGTGAACAGAAAATGGAGAGAATGAAAGGGGAGATGACCAAGGGAGTCAGGCGGCCAGGGTGCTTTCGACAGAGGGGCCAGTCAATGAATACCCAGGGGCATCTCTTTCTTCCAGTATGTGGCAATCTGAAACTCATTTTGAAAGTCAGAAAGAGTAGGAAAGGGCAGCAAAGTGTCCTTAAGTGCTATGATCTCCATGGTTTTCCTAAACACAGCTCTAAATAGACCTGCTGCGTGTGAATGGTGAGGCTCCCTCAGGGGTGGCTTGCCTAGCAGGCAGGAGGCCCTGGGTTTGAGTCCCAGCACTGCATAAGACCAGGTGTGCAGCACATGCCTGTAATCCTATCATTCAGCAGGTAGAGGCAAGAGGATCAGAGGAGCTAGAGAGATGGTTAGGTGGTTAGAAACACCAGCTGCCCTTTCACAGGAGTTTAGTTTGATTCCCAGCACCCACAAGGTGGCCCACAATCATCTGTAACTCCAGTCCAAGAGACCTGACACAGTCTTCTGGCCTCTAAGGGCACTGCACACACATATTGCACAGACATATACACAGGCAAAACCACCCATATATATATGTAAATAATTGTTTTTTTTTAAAAAGAGGGTTAAGAGTTCAGCTACTGAGCAAGTTTGGATCCAGTCTAGACTACAGGAAACCTTCCTGTCTCAGTAAATAAATGTGTGGGTGGGAAGATGATAATAAACCATCTAATGCTGTAAAAGCACAGTTATAGTATAGCTCAACGAGAAGTCATAAACATGCCCTCTCTTGACCTTCGTAATGCTCACCAGGTAAAAGAACTCTTGGGGTGTGGCTAATCTAATAACAGACCATAATTTGTGCTGCACCTACTGATCCAGATGCCCAGGAAAGGCTCTGAGCTCAGCATGGCTCTGAGTGTGCAGTCTCCCTGGGGGAGAGTAGCCTCAGCGCAAAGACTTCGAGAGCCTACATCCTCGGCTCAGGAGGAACCTAGCAATGGGGCCATGAAGGTCTGAGTTGTTCTAGAAGTACTTGGTTAGTCCTTTGGTGTTCCTTAAAACAAGACATCAGGACCTCCTCTGAGACTAGTTTTGGCCAGTTATCAAATTGTGTGGTGTGGTGTGTGTGTGTGTGTGTGTGTGTTGCCTTCATTTCACTCCACTGGACTCTCAACTCGACCATTTTGAATATCAAGGTATGAGTCATGAAAGGATGGTATGAATATTAAGATTTAGAAGCTTAGGGTATGGTTCATTAAAAAAAGATGAATTATTGAGCAGTTATTTTAACCAAAGAAGGGAAATGATTCCCCTTGAAAAGGTTATCAACTACAGCTACATGCGCAAGCCCCTTGAGCCACCAGTTACCCAGCAGGCGTAGACTTCCCTTGCCTTTTTGCTTCCATCAATTACCCATTTAACCATTCTCACTTCAGGCAACCAAGTTGGCTCAGCACAGCCTGCTGGTGTGCCTCCATGTGCAAGTATTCATTGGCCATGAAGAAAGGCTGCAAGTTCTGGAGAGCAGGGGGTACGTGGCCATGCCAGGCAACCAAAGAGGCTGCCATCAAAACCTGCTGTGGCTGAATCATGGTGACAAGAAACTCTGCTCGTCTCCAGAAGGAATCTTCAGGCCAGGCGGGCATATGGTCCAGATCTCTTTCCAAACATAAGCAGCATGGTGAGAGAGGAGGCCTGGCTGGAAGAATGATGTTTTCCCCAGACAGGCATTGTGAGGTCCTGACTCTCTAGTTGAATCCTCCTGTGAGCTAGGGCTCTAGACTTTAAGGTCTCACTTTTCACTACAAACAAGCTTCTGTGGGAAGAAAAGCACAGTCAAGGCACCTGCTCCAGAATGAGCCACGCCCACTTCTCACTCCCAACTCCACTCCTATCAGGTGTAGAATGATGACATGACCCACGGCCCAACTCTATACTAGTCAGTATGGAAGGGGGCAGATGTCTTGTTGCATCTAGCACCTCTACCTTCTGCTCTTGGCAGAGAAAATTATCATGCTCACTTGCGAGCAGAATTTTGTGTTGCCAGGGACAAAATGAAAAGCATTTTATCTGCCTCATGGAAGAGACAGGGGCACACAGCTGTTAGACAAGTAGTATTCAACCATATAGTGATACTTAGGTTTAGGGTTATGGTCCTTTAATCATAAGGAAGTGCTTGTTCCAAGACTCAGGTGTAGGAGGCTTGGTTTCCAGCTTGAGACTGGACCACAGGAGTGCTAACTACTTCAATGGAGTCACTCACTAAAGAAAACACAGATAAATCAGCTATTGGGAAGTGTGACCCCTTTGGAGAAAGAAGGTAACTATGCTGTGTCCTTATGGAGTATATCTTGTCCCAGGCCCTCCTGTTATAGTCTGTTTCCTGGTTGCCATGAGGCGAACAGCTTTCCTCCAGGATGTTTCTGATTTACCACAGTCCTGGAAGGAGGTAGCAGACTATGGGATGGAAACCTCTGGAAACAGGACTCTAAATAAACCACTCCTCCTTTACATTTCTCATGTCAAATTTCTGTCACAGCAACGAAAAGTGACGAATACCCCGGTTATGGTCATCGCAGGAAGTCAGCCTAGAGGGTTGACAGATGAATGTTGCCCACCAGGGCTGTAGAAGAGATGCACTGCACAGATTACCATGGCACAGAGTCAGGAAGAAGGACTACCCTGCTTTAGCTATAAGACATTCTCACTGGTGCCTGGCTAATCTTCTCATACTGCCCCAGCTAAGGAGCTACAGACATGCCTGTAAATGCAGCAAAGTCCCTCTGTCTGACTGCACTATGCATGTCTGTTGTGGCAACAGTCTGCTGGATGATAATTAGTTGTCAAGGTGCTTTGAACAACTGCTGTAGCTTGGTCCTTTCTAGTAGAGGATTGGTTCGGTCGGTAGAAAATAAAGAGGACTCCATGCTCAGAGCCCTCAGGGGCCAGTCAGAGTGGCAACTCTATCAGAGAGAGCAGTGTGCTTCCTGGGACAGCAGACTCCAGAATCTGGATCCAATAGCCCACACGGCATGAGCACAGAGGAGGAACCTCATGGATGAGAGGTGAGTCGACTCTGCCCTGCTCATGCTAGGAGGTGGGCTACTGCTCCTATTATGTTGGGGGGGGCAGGGAGAATTACTTCCAAGACGGAAAGATTTGATTATGACCAGGTTCAAAGGTCATCTGAAGAAGGATAGTGACTTTGACACTTTGTGATCCACAGCTGAGAGGACATTCGGGCATGAGTCACAGCCAACATTAACCTCTCCTGTAGAAAGAGGTGGGATCATAAATTCACTATTGGAGACGTATCTTGTGGATGGAGACCTCTAGGAACCCCCTCCCCATTTTGTTTTTCAGTTATAAAATAGAAAAAAAAAACTTATGGAATTTCTGGTAAATGACTGGAGGTTCCAGTGAGGCCCCACAGTGGCTATAGCGGCCACGGGTTGTTATAATCACCATCAGTAGCATCACGGTTATGCTTGTTTGATGCATATGGAGCTGAGAATAACACTAATCCATTTGGTACTGACTCCATAAAAACCGAAGGCATTTGTCTCCTGGCCACATACACAGGGTAACGTCCCAGTGTGCCTCGGGACAAAAGCACCATCCTCCCTGCTAATCAGCAAAAATGGCCCTCGATTTCCAGACACCAGATGCAGCCAATTGCTTGAGCACTTAGCACTGGAGGGAGCAAACATAAAATGGTCTCACAGCATATAAGAGAGAGGACGACTGAATAGGCCTATGACAGAGGCATGCTGACCCAGGGCGCCTTCAAGATACCACGATACTCTGACAGAGCTTTTGCAGAACCATGCCAATAGAAATGTGCAGGGGGATGCCATGGAACAATCTAGTAAGATGAGAAGACATGCGTTCACATCATGAAGCAATGGAACCTGTGGTCCCTCCCCCCCTCTTCCAGCGTACTCCAAAATCCTGGCCCCTCTCAACTTCCAGAGCACAGATGCTGAAGTGGAAACCTTAACGTGCCTGGGACATTTGACTGTGCCAGGCGGTTAGTGAACCGGATTTAAAGATGGCAAACGCAGCCAGATCATTATAGTGGCAAGGTGAGAAATTAAGAGCTGAAGCGGCTTCGGTTCACCATGCAGAGCGCTCTGGAGAGTTGATTAGAGAAAGATCAAGTGACAAGCCAATGTCTCTGGTTCCTAATTCCCCTAGGATTTGCCTTAATTCTCTCAGAACGTTTAAAATGCACACTGTATCGACTGTGCCAGCAAGAAGACAGAATTATCAGGTTGGGAAATGCCAAACCAAGCCAGTGGGGATCAGGAGCAATGAATGATACCCTTTCAGTTCATCTACCCTGCTCTAAGCACCACAAGCTGGGTCGGTTCTACAGAAGAGTGACTGTGAGGCAGAAGGTGGCATGATTACTGCAGCAGCACAAGGATCTGAACTTCTTCTACAAACCAGGAGTGGTGTGTCTCAGGCTTGCAATCCCAGTGCTGTAGGGTGAGAGGGTAGTAGGATCCATGGGGCTTCCAAACCAGCCAGGCTAGCTCAAACTGTCAGCCTCAAGCTCCATGGTAGACCCAATCTCAAGATTCAGTGACTGAAGAGAACACCCAGTATCAACATCTGGCCTCCACAGGGGCCCTCATAGGTAACTGAGCCAGCAAAGACACATCATGTGCACACACGCACACAAATGAAGAGGGGAGGGGAGAAGGAGGGGAGAGAAAGGAAGGGAAGGGAAGCTGACTGTGTTTGGCTCTAGGAATAAACCCAATACTATGTTCAATTGGCTCTCAAATTTGTCAGGCAGCTGCTATGTCTGCATGAGGGGTTCCGGGCAACAGCACTGTCTATGTGCTCTCTTCAAAGCTGTGTGTTAGGAAGAGACTTAGCATGGAATGGGCTGACCTCAGACAGAAATAAAGGAAACATGAGGGAAGCCCCCAAATCAACTTTTACAAGCGGGGAAGAAAGCAAAGTCAGACAAGCAATGGGACTGCACGCTGTTACTCTCTGGGAATCACTCCATAGGTCTGAAAAACAACATTCATGTATGTAACCGTTGTCTAATCTCAGTAGTGACTCCTGGACCAAAGCCTAAGGGAGGCCGCCGTTGTCAGTGCCTCATATTCAGGACCCAAAGACACACCCTAAAGAGGAAAAGAACCTTGACCCATCTGATCTGCCCTGACTCTATCATTACTCTACCCCATAAGGTTCTTTTAATTTAATTTTACAACCCAGATTGAATCAACAAAACAGCAGTGCACACCTACCACAGACACATGGCAGAAAATTTAAATAGTGTAATAAAACCCACGGGCATCAGCAACACTAACTGCCTGCCATAGCAAGGACTGCTGAGAAATGTGCCCAGGCCACCAGGAGAAATTCAGCTTTTAGAGAGTGTGCCAGCACAGCCCTCCATCCCCATGTGTGACTAATTAACAGGATTCTAGGCCTCCCTGCCAGGCCTCTGAGAACCACTGTGACTGATTTGGTTCACCTGGAGCTGCAAATGACTTTGCCAATAGCAGAGAAAAATACCTTGCACACCCACAACAAGAAAGGCAAGCCTCGCCTATACCCCTGCTTCATCTCCCTTCACATGGAGCTCTTCTCCCAGGCTTTGATGACGAGGGACTGGGTTCTACTACCAGCCAACAGCAAGACAGTGAAAGTCAGGCAGCATTTACACCAGCCTTTGATCAGTATCTGCACGGGATGTTTGTTTTCCCAGCTGCCTGAACCATTTCCTACCCACCTTCCACTAACACACACACACACACACACACACACACACACACAACACACAGAGAGAGAGAGAGAGAGAGAGAGAGAGAGACTTTCATAGTAAATACTTCAAGCATGCTGCCTTTACCCAGTGTCTCTGAAGCCTCCATAGGGTAGTTCATCTTAAGAATGGCACTGCACTTGTAAAAACAAGACACAATAAAAAGACATCAACTGGGTGGTGCATGTCTTTATTCCCAGCACTCAGGAGGCAGAGGCAGATGGATCTCTGT
Source organism: Mastomys natalensis (assembly GCA_021653895.1). Classification (NCBI taxonomy): domain Eukaryota; kingdom Metazoa; phylum Chordata; class Mammalia; order Rodentia; family Muridae; genus Mastomys; species Mastomys natalensis. Next base: position 140,891 of record JAJTUV010000099.1, read on the forward strand.
GAGTTTGAGGCCAGACTGTGAGTTCCAAGACTTACACAAAGAAACCCTGTGTCGGGAGGGAGGGAGGAAGGGAGCTATTGTTAAATCTGATCAAGTTGGATGATTTTCTCCAGAAAATTGAATGAATAAAAAAGTCCCAACCAGTGCATTTATTGTGAATCCCAATTAATGTTTTTTTTTTTTTTCAAATAATAAAAGTTCGTAAGTGAAGACAGTAGCAGTGCCTACGGCTCAGCAACAAGGATGAAGAGCGAGGAGGAAGCTGAGCAGATATGACAGGGTAGTAGTGTTGCTGATGTTGGAACTGTTAGGGGTGTTGACTATGCTATAATACCTGAAATTACAAGGAAACAAACTATAGAACATAACTAAGACAACGCATACACACATGTGGGAGATGTGGACAAGGGACCTCTTGGACTTAATAGCTATTATTAATCTCAAAATTTTTCAGTTTTGAAAGTCACCTGCCTTCTCTACCTGAGCATCACCACTGAACCGTCCTTGTTAACCGACAGTTTTCGGGGCAGAGAGAGGACCAGACGGAAAAGCCTGTGTCAGCTGGGAAGACAAGATCGCCTAAGACCGTGATGGGATCTGGTGTCAGTTAGTGCATTTGAGAATTAAAGGAAAAGATTTCTTCCAGTCCAGCACTCTTTCTTACAGAAAACCCAACCTCCATGGCCAACTTTCATCTAGTGCTTTTCACCAAAACGAATACATTTTCTTTTCTCTCAGCACCTTTATTAAAAAATGACTAAGCAATTCCATGTGATTTTAGAGTTTGCTATCAGACTGAAGTCAGTCTGCTTCGTGGTTTTAAAATTATCGAGAAAATAAAAACAAAAAACAAAACCAAACCCAGTTTTTCATCAAGGAATAACCAACTCAACCAGCTCCATGAGGACTGTCTGCTGAGCATGTACTGTGATCTGGAAACTCATTAAATGCTAGAAATGGGCTGTAACCAAGATATTTTATGTCTGGTACTTAGCACAAATGTATCAAATGGTCAATGGTATTCAGTGATAAAGAACCCCAAAATCTTAAAATGCTTAGAAAAACATTAACATTAATATACCATTGCAATTGCATGATTCTGAAAAGGAATATTATCATTTCTTTCAAGAATTTCATGGATTAACCTTCACTGTATTAGTTTCTGAGGACATCAGAGACACTGCAATAAAAATAAAAATACTCAATCAGAAAGTTGCTGGTTTCTACACAGGCAATTCTTCTCTCTCACCCACCCCCTTCCTTCTCCCTCTTGCTCTGGCCCTGCTCACTCCGCCCAAAGGTTTTTATTCTGTTATTATATGTAAGTACACTGCTGTTGTCATCAGACACCCCTTAAGAGGTGTCATCCATCTTCATTATGAATGGTTGTAAGCCACCATGTGGTTGCTGGGATTTGAACTCATGACCTCCAGAAGAGCAGTCAGTACTCTTAACTGCTGAGCTATCTCACTAGCCCTACACAGGCAATTCTTTCATCATGCCCTGCATAGTAGGAGAAAAAGAAGACAACATTTATTGCTAAATTGGTGAGTAGATAGTTTGGTAAAAAGGGATTTGTAATGATCTAGTCTAACATGCAAGACATAAGCACTGTGTTTGCAATCTTTAAATTTTTATTTATAGTCTTCCCCTAAAACATACATGAAAGCAACAGAATTAAAAGTTGAAGAGACTTTACTAGGAAAGGGGTCTGGGAGCTGCTAAGATTTCAGTCCCACCCTACCCTAAAATGGGCATCTTCTGACCCATTTCCTAGAGAAGTCACTGTTACTCTAGTGTGCTTCGTAATTGAAGTACTAGCAGGGAATGAACACCCATTTGCTTGTTCAAACAAATATCCACTAAACACCTACAATCTAAGGCAACATAAAAACTATCTTTTCTATGGAGCACTGAAAAATAATTGACATGTCCAAGTCCACTTGCCTTAATCCCTTGATTATATGATATTTCCATCATAAACACTGTGCTGGTCACATGCTTGCTTTGTATACTGAATGGCAAAATTGTTCCCCTTTAAAGAATGAAATTGGCTTTACAAGCACTGTGGAGCAGACAATCCATTGAGGAGAAATAAGACAGAAAGGAATTGATAATAACATATTTTAAAGTGAGCAGAAACACCCACCCACAAAACTCTGTTGGCTTTTTGAACTGGGCCGCTAGTAGAGGGGTGCCACTTACTGTAATATGGGCTTCTGTATTTGTGGTTTTCCTGCCCTCTTCTATAGCAGGAAAAAGCTGCCTTCCTAACAGCAAGAGTATCCATAACTCCCCTCATGGTTTCCTGCTGCTTTTCAGCACCCAGAACACAAATGGGCCACAGAAAAGAAGCTAGCAATATAGCCATTCTAATCTACTGAAAACAAGGATCTATTTGAATAAGTAATTCTTGGGCAGGGATGAGTTTGCCTGCAGGGGTTTTGGCAACATCTTATGGAAATTTTCAGTGGCTGATGTTGGAAATACAGACTGGAAGAGAGAGATGCTTGTGGATCCTGCTGGGTAGAGAATACAGGTCAGTCCTCCCATAACAGATTTTTCTAGCTCCAATGTTCATTGTCCTGGCTGATAGCCCAGTTCAACCAGACTTCTGTCATTTATTCCATGGCTCAAGAACACTAAGTTTGATTCAAGAATAAAATAAACCAATTTCAGAAGACCAATATTCAAAAGGAAAACAGTAAACAGGGATCAAATAATAGAAGTATATTAGTCATCCCAAGATTAATATAAAGACATCACTATTTTAACAGTCAGAATTAAAGCAAATACTGACCAACTTCAGATCAACACCTACATGAGCCTTTGCTTGACTTTGTGTGGGGTCTGCAGGTTGACTCTTAAAATCCTAAATAACACCCAAGAACCATCACTATCACTATTGTGTGCTGGAACTAAGGTCACCCTGAGCACATATACCACCACATAAGCATGTAACCAACACAGTACTTATAGAGAAAATGTCATATAATCAAGAGACTAAGGCACATGGACTTAGACATGTCAACTGTTCTCTCACTCTCTATAGGAAGGACAACTTTTACGTTACTTTAGATTGTAGGTGTCTGGTATATATTTGGCTGATGTTATTAATCAAAGTTTCAGAACTATCATCTCATAATCCTCCAGACAACCACTATCAGTGGATGAGTTTTGCTAAAGGAGATATTATATACCTGGCATCCAGAATGGCACATGGATTCAGCAGTCATATCTTGGCCACTGGAGGGCTGTATGAACTTACGTTCACCACTCAAACTCTCTGCCTGTGCTTGCTTCAAATACACAGCATACACTGATAGATCTTAAAAGGACCTTCTAATCCTATCGCGAAAGAAGAAGGGATAATCTGACATTTCTGAAGTGACAGTAGTTGGGTTTTTTATTTTTAAGTTATGTATTTGTGGCTGTGTATCTGGGGTGTTTTATGAGCATCTAAACAGAGTTAGAAGTGCCCACAGAGGTCAGAGGTATCAGATTCTCCTAAATCAGTGGTTCTCAACCTGTGGCTCACAATCTCTTTGGGAGTAGAATGACCCTTTCACAGGGACGACTAAGAGCATCCTGCATATCAAATATTCACATTATGATTCATAACAGTAGCAAAATTACAGTTATGAAGTAGCAACAAAAATAATTTTATGGTTGGAGTCACCACAACATGAGGACTGTATTAAAGGGTCGCAGCATTAGGAAGGTTGAGAACCATTGCTCTAAACTAAAACTGGATAGGCTCTTGTGAGCCACCCAACCTGGGTGCTGGGATGAAACCTGGGTCCTCTCAAAGACAGCAAACTCTCCAAATCCCTGGGTCATGCATACTTCCAGCCCATGACACAGTTTATGTGTCTTCAAGTATTCAAATACTAAATACATCAGACAATGTCAACAGAGTAGAGAAAAAAGATTAATAATTAAGCACACACAAGAATAGAGAGTAGGATAGGAACTTAAGAGGGAAAGAAATGGCCAGAAAACCAGGAGGGGTGTTTATCTGCAGAAACATAGGAACACACAGAGAAAAAGACACTGGAATTGGATGCACATGGAATTGACTTGGAAGATGTCAGTTTGAGTGACAGCGTGACAAAAGAGGGCTGTTTCTGCGACTTACAGGAAATGATTTACCCTTGTGGCTCATTGCCCTCACATACAAAGGGACTGATTCTACCTGTTCAGTTACCACCATGGGAATTTCTCTAGATTAATTGCTAAACAGTCAACGGGCATCCAAGAGCAGCCATGATTGAGTAATTTATAGGCTCTCCACACTGCAGGCCCTTTACAGAGCTCTCTGTAAGAACCTGGGTACATACATATTCATAACACCACAGGGGAGGGTGGCCTTTAATCCCATAGGGAGAAACAACCAGGAAGTGAACTAAGGACCTTGAGTGTATCCTTACCCACTCAAAGGATGGAGAGTACAGAAGGAGAGACCTCATGCTCTGTCCCAGGGCTGGCCTTAGGAAGGAGGCTTCTAGGAAGGGGAAAATGAGAGGTGTTCTAACAGGCTTCTGTCAGATTGTTCTTACAGTATAGACTCAAAGAAAACTATTACAATCTTTTTTAAAAAGTAGCTTCTAAATTCTCTATCCTAACTGACCAGGTGTGGTTGGACATGCCATAGTCCCAGCACTCAGGAATTATAGACAAGAGGATTGTGACAAGTTTGAGGCTAGCTTAGACTATCTAGCAAAAAAACAAAACAAAACAAAAACAAAAACAAAACAAACAAAAAAAAAACCTTTTTGTGGGGGGAACCTTTTTTTTTTCTATCTTAGAAAGACTAGTGGATACCAGAGGCTGAAGACAAGGTGAGCAGGGAATGAAAGCTTAGTGGGTACCAGGTTTCCATACCAGCTGACAGGAGGTATGGAACCTACATGGTCATAAGAGCTAACTGTATTTCTAAGATTTTAAAATGTGGAGTTTAAAAGGTAAATGTTCTGTTAGATGTATTTTACATGAGTTAATACTAGGTCTTAGGGATAGGAACCACAAAACACAGTGAAGGAAGCATGGGGAAGGAAGTAGAGCAACAGGGATGGATTCTAGAGGTGGAGAGAGAAGTATTTGCGCAGAAAGACAGAGAGGCACAGATTCTCCCAATGCATTCGAGATAACAATCTGTTTCCTCACCATCACCCCACCCCACACCTACCAGCCTCTGGTCCCCAGCTTGATTTGCTTGTCTCTATTCCCATCTCCAATCATCCAGGAAGGGAGTATTCAAATAGTTCAAAGGGCTTCCTTGTCAGCAAGCTTCAGGACAGGAAGTCTGTGCACAGTCAAATCCAGACATGAGCGATGCTAAGAGAGGAGCAGGAGCAGGGAACCTGCAAGTGCAGATCTGCTGTCCTGGGAAAACGTCTGCTCAAATGGACTTTATATCCCACAGGAGCCATTATAGAACCATCAAGTCTGCGTTCACATTGAGTTCCAAAATCTATTGCTACTAATTCTTCAAATTACATTTTGAAGTTGTTCATGGAAGGCCTAGATATTGAAATGTAAAAGCCAGCAAGTATCCACAGATCCACAGAATTCCAGGATCTGGGGGAGAACCCAGCCATGGCAGGAGAAAGCAATACGGGAAATCTCCATACCTCAACTCAAGAGTGGAACTAAGTACCAAAGGCTGAAGGTATAAGCTGCAAAGAGAAGAATACAATCCAAGGTTCTGAGGGAACTGGCTTCACAATTGATTAAATTCTTCAGGAAAAGAAGACAGAGGTGAGGCAGTGTCTGTGCCCAGCTGTGAGGGCTTCCCATCCTCTCTGGGAAGGGGCTCAAGTCTTAAGGCCAACAGAGGCAACCCCAGAGGCTAAGTGGTCCCTTTAAGGACCTGCAAAGTAGGTAGGGCTCAGAAAGGCTTTGTATCAAACACAAATGACTCCTAACCAAGCTCGTTAACTAAAATGGCACAGGGAAAAATAACTAAACCACAGTCATCTCTGAAATGATTCTTTCTGTGATGCAACTAACCTTCCAGGCTGACTAGAAAAATCAGTATAATTGTGATGTGGTCAAAAAGAAAAAAGAAAAAAAGTAATCCTAAAACAGGGGATACTTTTAACCTTAACTTAAGCAGTGGAGCCTCACAGGAAAACCAGGAGACACTGCCCTTCTTTCTTTCCCTGAAGCACTAACTTGGTGCATTCTAGAGCACACGTCAGAACATGCAGATCTTCAAGTGACAATACATGAGCTGGTTTAAATTTCAGACATTCAGATGTTCTCCTTTTAGGACATGACCTTTTCTGAGGCATTAGCATGCTCTCCACAAGTCACACACATATTACAGTGCATTAGCAACATACTAGGCCAAGTACAAAAAGTATGTGCATGAATGTGATCACATGTACATGTGTGTAGCCATGTACATATAGTGCTTTCAAATGCAAAAGAGAGAATAGAATCAAAGGGGCAGAGGAATTAGCTTTATTTTTCTTCTCTTTGGGAACTGAGCCCAACACATCACACACACATTAAATATGTTCTTCCATACAGGTATGCTTCCAGCCCAAGGTTAACTTTTTGGTTCATTTCCTTTTTCAGGTGACATTTAAATTATATGTGCATATACTATGTATGCTCTATATGAGCATGGCCCTGCAAGACAACAAGACTCACATTCCTTCTGAGTCCTGCATTCAGATGTTGACAGTGCTCCCAAACAGGTTTTTCTAGATGGATGGGTGTCTAGTTGCACCCAGTTAATGTTCCGGTAAGTACAGACACTTCATTATGCAAGGAACTTGGACATGGCACTTTGAAGGAAACTCTTAATTTTTTTTTTTAAAGACAGGATCTTTCTACATAGCCCTTGCTATCCTGAAAATTACTATGTACATATGCCAGGCTGTTCTCAAACTCACAGAGATCCACTTGCCTTTGTAAGTGCTGGGAATAAAGACATGCCACACCAGGTCTTGCCAAACATAGAATGATTTTAATAAACAGCCTTCCCCACACAGCCATCTGTGCTTTAGTCACAGCCATCTTATCCCCTATAACCAGGCCTGTGCCACACACCTATTCTTAGAGTTGAAACAACTCACTTCAGAATAGACCAGTCTTGTGGAGAGAATCCACAGGACAGAGTTACCTCCTCACAGGAATTTACAAAAGGACTCTACTAGCATCCAGAATTAGAAACTGTCACCGTTGTGAGGCAAAGTCCTCTAGAACTCAGTAAACTTTTGCAACTAGGAAACATCAGTCACAGTCCTTACTGGCCAAGTCTATGTAAAGAAGGCCTGTAACTGAGGTGACACCTGGGCCTACAATCATCTAAGGCCCTGCAATCCATGACTGGAGGCTCCATCTACAATATGACTCACTCACATGAGGGTAAACTGCCAACAGCCTATTAGAAATACAGTGCTATACAGCCAATAACCTCAGCATTCCTTGGTTCGAAAACCACTGATGTGTGCAGTTTGCAGGCCTGTAACCCTAGCATTTGGGAGGTAGAGGCAGGGGAATAAGAAGTTCAGCGCCAGCCTGGGCTACATGAAATCATTAGTACAAAAAAAAAAAAAAAAAAAGAAAGAAAGAAAGAAAGGAAGGAATGAAAAATCAATCACCAATCAATTATCAAACAATCAATTGTCCTTCAGTCAATGAATCAACAAATCATTGATTTTAATTGCATCAATTTTTGAAAATCTGCAAATTATAAATAAAACACTAGAAAATTATTTGGTTCAGTTTTAAAGTGACAATTTCAATACTACTTTTTAAACTGTATCTTTTAACTTTGTACTTTCAAATGATGTTACCTAAGGCAAAGCACAGTACCAGCCATAGCAGGCACCCAGTCAGATTAGCGAGAATAAGAAAAACAAATCTGCCCATCACAGTCTAATGTTCCCACATTTCCTGTTGTCAAATCACAGGAATTTTAAACTCTGACTGCACTTTGAGTGGTAACATACAGGATCTTATTTCATTCCTAGAAATAAACTGTTTCTCCTTCTATATAAGTTAAAAAAAAAATCAGATATGAAAACATGAACAAGTTCATATTGATCAAGCAACCTCTGCCTTTGCCAGCCAGTTTATTACATAGGCATTGTATGCTGGGTATTTTTAGGTCTGCTCTGCCAGTCTGTTTATTATTGGACAGTGTATGTGGTATTTTCAGGTCTGCTCTGCAGTCTGTTTATTATATGGGCAGTGTATGCTGGGTATTTTCAGGTATGCTCTGCCAGCCAGTTTGTTATGTAGTCAGTGCATGCTGGGTATTTTCTTGCCTCACGACATTTGTATCCCTACCTCTTTGCTAAAGCAGTTAGGTATTTTGCCTTCATGTTTTCCCAAATACAATCTTTTTGTTGTTGTTGTTTTTAAAAGAACTATTCATTGCTTACTCTCAGCCCACAGTAGTGAAGAGATTGGGTTTCTCTTTTTGCAAGGAAGCCCTCCCCAAACCCCCTTTTTTAAAAAGGGGGACTTATTTTTTAATAATGCATATATGTGATGGTGGGGTAGGAAAGGAACACTTAAAGGCAGGTGCCCATGAAGGCCAGAGGAGCCAGGTCCCCTGGAGCTGGTGTTATTGGCAGTTATTAGCTGACCACATAGGTGCTGGGAATCAAACTCAAGTCTTGTGCAATAGGAGTATGAAATCAATTCCAGAGCCATCACTCCTGGTCCTAAAGAAACTTTTAAAGACAATGATAAAAGTTGTGAAAATGCCGTGTGAGCTGGAGACCTCAGCTTTCCAAGAGGCTAGCCAGCTTCCTTCCTCTCCTCTCATCAACCTAGACCCATGTTCTTAGCCTGGTCCATGCTGACAGACTGAGTAACATTTGTATTGTTTGTGGACTCTATCTTAGTACCATATGAGAGGTGGTCAATAGCCAGGACATCTTGCCACAGGTAAACAGAAGAAAATGGCAGGCTCTGGAACACACGAGAACTAACACGTAACTGATGGGTGCCCAGACTCTTAAGAAACCTGCCTGCAGATGGCATGACATGGGGGGCACAAAAACAGTCCTGCTCTCAATGTATCAGGTTTCATATAAAGACATGCTTTGCAGAAAAATGATCCCTAAGGTTTACCTAAAACGGAGCTTTCCTTTCTGTCAGGTTTAATGTGGCTTCCATAAGCAGTGATATGCAGTCATGGGGCAAACCTCAGGCAAAGTATCACGACTAACATCATGAAAGGTCTAAGCTGCTCTTCGCATAGAGTCAAAGCACCCAAAACTGAGAGAGCAGGAAACAGGCCCAAGAGGTTTAAAACACAGAAAATACTTACCAACAAAAGTAGATGGCGTGGGAGCAGGAACACCTTCCAAAGTGTTTAACTATACGTATGCACAAAACGATGACTGGACAAGGGACTGGCAGACACATGGAGATAAAGGAAGCTAGGGCTTTCAGTTAGGGACTTGGGACTGCCAAACAAGTAGGAATTAAGGCCAGTGGGAAGTACTATAATTTTTGTACAGCAACTTATAATAAGTAAGAATTAATCATGGGGTCAGGGTTATGGCCCAGTGGATAAAGAGTGTGGAGTACAAGCATGGGGACCCCCACCTGGAATCCCTAACTCCTGATGAAAAGCCTGATTCACTGATGCTTCTCAGTGAACAGGAGACTGGAGGACCGGAAACAGGCAGGTCTCTGGATCTCACTGGCCAGGCAACTTAACCAAGTTGATGAGCACCAGGCTCAGTGAGAGACCCTGAAACCCCAAATATTAAGGTGGAGAAAATGAAGGAAGACACTTGAACTCAATCTCTGACCTCCACACATGCGCACTTGCACACACAAACATAAACAAACCTGCCTATGCCATACACATAAGCCAAAGTTAACTGATTAATCGTGAAAATCAAGTATCAGTGAAAAATCCAGGTTTGCTTTAATCAACTCAGCTTTGAGAAATAGCACAAATAGACCTAAAAATCAAAGTCTCAATGGCTCTGGGCAAGTAGCTTCAGGCACACAGTCCACAGCGAACTAGTTGAGAATCCTAGGCCTTGCATACTTGCCGTGGATGTGTGCCTAGGATTTGTCCTACGATCACTTTTGGATTCTGAACTGGTAGAGGAAAATGTCGGAAAGCAGCCACTTTGTGATGTTACTTAGTCGCTTTGCAACATCCTCTCTTATGTTAAGTTTATCACATGCTCTGCAATGTCACAGGCAGGGTTCAGTCTTGGGGATCACAGCATACAGCTTACATCACCTGCACTGCACTACCATTTTGCTTGCAACCATCTTCCCAAGAACATCTCCACAAAGCCTGAAACAAGAACATCTCTTTCTCCACTCGCAACGTCTTCCCTGTACTTCCAGTTTCTAAAACGAACCCTCTGAATCTATGAAATCCTCCACGACACGGGTTCCTGTGAATCGTCAGGTATAAAAAGCATGAAACAAAACTTCAGTCACTCTTGGAACCCGAAGGCACTAAATGTGGCCATGGTTGCTCAAGAATGTTATCTATTTCCATCTTGTGCAAATTTAGGAGCAACTGTGGTTTCCTGTTCCAGGGTGTTGTCCAAAAATGAACCACAGAAGTCTGCAAAAATAATCCTGGGCGTTTTGTTTTGAGAGGAAGACTTGAAGAGTTTCCCACTAAGAGAGGAAATGGCGTGTCTTGACTGCAGAGCATCCAGCGTGTTCCGTACTGCCAGAACCAGCACAATGTTGTTTAACTATTGTTTCGTTCACAAGTACAGCAAGGGCCTGCTGTGGTATGAAGCAGGTTTCGTTGGCTTCTCACGCTACAGGACCTGCCTGGCAGCAGACCAACTCTGTTTGTTATCTATAGAATGGGAATGACTGCACCATCTATGTCTTTGTAAAATTGATTGTATGTCGATGGAAAACACCTCTCATTTCAAAAGGGCAGTAAGACAGTTTCTTCTGGAGCAGAATGTGAGTGCCTGTGGTCCAGGAACAGAGTCAGGCAGATTACACACCACAACATGTTTCAACGAGGAAACCGTTCACTGAAGTTTTTACAGTAAAAGAGCAAAAGGAAGCCATGATAGAGGTACTTTGCAAGTACTCTGGTGGGGCACTAGATAGGCACACAGAAGGGTATGAAAATGTGGGAGGGACTTCAGACACTGTATGATGACATTCGTAGCTTTAGGAACCACAGAAGCTGAGGATCTGTTAGTGCATCTCCAAAGGTTTCACATGATAGTTATAAGCATGTGGATTAAGAGTAGCCATTCAAGGCCCGAAAGGCAGAATTTGAGTTTGAATCTTCAGCGTTCTAACTCTCAAAAATTACAAATGGCTGCCCAGTGCAGGGACTTTAACACAGGTGTGGCTTCTTTTCCTCTCCCAGGGACTTCAGTTAATAGTAAAGATTAAAAATGAGCCCACTGTGTTTCAGGGGACCTGACACATAGAGTAGTAGTACTTAGAGAAATGTGCATATAAATATATACATATTTGCATATCATTTTCTTAGATATTAAATTGACTCAGAAACAAGCAGGAACATTGCATACTGGAGCTATTTGGGGAGATGGGGCCTTTATGTTCCATGTTCATTATAGGAATGACTTCATCTTTATCAACGGTTTTAGTCTGAAATAACACTTCTGCCACAGGAGGATACAATGTATTTTCCATCAGGAGCCATAAAAAGCACATTATACATTCTAAGGTGTAACCCTACTTCTAACTTGAAACAGTAACAAGTTCTGACTCACTGTAGGTGAAATTTGCCTATACAGAAATCTGAGGTCAGGAGCAAAGAGCCACCAGGATGTCAGGAGTGCAAATAACTTTTCTGAACCAATCATCTGACACCATGGTATATAACCTCAGGAAAAGAGGCAAAGACAGCAGAAGACAGGATTGTAGCCTCAGAGGGGGTCACAATAGCCACCTGTGGTCAAATAGCAGTCCCTGTGGAGAAGGAAGGAGACAGTTTCTGTCTCTGTATCTAGGAGGCTCTTTTCTGTCGGCCCCTTGTCAAGAGCCACTCTGAGGACAAGATCCCTGCCATCTGTGCTCCAGCCAAAGGCAAAGATGCAGGCCACAGTCGCACTGAACGAGCTGACATCAGGGAAGGCTTGTAACCCCACACTGCTGAGTATCCCTCAAACTGTGAGAGCAAACTACCATCTACCTCAGCAGGAGTTAGACAGCCTCACAAATACTTCATGGAACATGGAGGAAGAGACAGGGACAGCAGAGCAGATCCAGAATGAAGCTGTATATATAGTAACAATTACATAAGAGTTGACAGTGCCACCCAGCACGGGGACTTGATGGCTGGCTTGGCTGCAGTCTCTGCCTCCTTTGAACAGGAAGTCTCTGTGAATATGGGGCCCTCAGTTTCTGCGCTAGTTTGAAGGCTGAGATGTTTTTTTTTTCTCTTTCAAAGCATTTTTGCATTTGGCTTTGGGTTTCAGGACAAAGAATACATTTCACGCAACTCATTCAAGCCTCTTTTCTCTTTTCCTCTTTTTAGCTTGCACTTTTAAGGCTATAAACAGCCTGGAATCCCCAGAAGTCTCATCCACAGCAGTTTCTGCAGAGCTTGTCACATTCACGATCTCCACTCTTCAAGACAATGAATGCTCAGGCCCTAGAGCCAAGTATGTTAGAACAGCAGGGCTGCTGTGGATAAGTATCAAGTAGGTGTGCTCAGCTTAGAAGTTCAGGAGACTACAAGGCTGAGGTCAAGGTCATAGCAGCAGTGTTTGTTCTGGGGCAGGAAGAAGAGTGAGCTCCATGTCTCTCTAAGCTTCTGAGTGCATCTCCCTTTTCCTTATTGGTAAGAAAATGATCCTGGATCCCTGCCCTCAACTTCATGAGGCCATCTCTCTGCATGTGCATCTCTGTCCAAATGGCCTCTCATTATTTGGACAACAGTTACATTAGGTCACAATCCAGAACAACTTCGTATTATCTCCCTGTAACTTCTTCAATGGCCCTCTTTTTTATTAAAGGCCCTTACTAAGTGTTGGGGTTTAAAATTTAAACATATGTATTAGTATTTAAACATATGTATGGGGTGTATGAATTACTTTTTGGTGGCTGTGATAAACACCAAGACTAAGGCAACTTACAGAAGGAGAGGTTTGGGGGGTGTTGCACTTGCAGAGGGTGATTTCCTAATGGCTGGGGAGTGGGGGGATGGAAACAGCTTCGGTCAGGAACTAGAACTATAACATCTTCAAGCACAACCATGAAGTGGAGGGAGCAAACAGGACGAGGGAGCAAGCCATGAATTCTCCTGCCCCCAGCAAGGCTGCATCACCTCCCTGAACAGTGTCCCTAACTGGGGATTAAATAAATGCTCACATTCTTCTATGGGGGACACTATCATCCAAGGCACCACCAAAGGAGAGGGTAAAATGACACTCACAAACATTATCCACTGCGCTTCATTTTCATCTCATGGGGCTCTCTCATCAAGGTCCTGTCATGGTCTAGGCACGCTGGCAAGCTCTGCACATTAGAGCGACTTAGGTATCAAGCCAGGAAAGGTTGTATGTAATTGTCATCCTGGTGCAGGTGCCCAAAGCACAAAGATTGCAGGTTTGAGCCTCAGCTACATGGGGAGTTTCAGGTCAGTTTGGCTACTTAGCAAGGCTGTGTGACTGACAGAAAAACTCAAAAGGGCCTGGCACTATCAGGTACCAAGTTCAAGTTCAAGGAAGGTCAAGCTTACACTTCATTCAACCAGAAAGGTTTCTAAGCAGCAGGCTCAGTGTCAGGAAATAATTGCAAATAACTGTTTTCTAACCACAGACCCACGCTCTGACCCTTTCCCATGGCTGTGCCCTTTGCAATCTGTTAAACTGTCCTGAACATGAAATGTCACAGGCATGCCTACATTCGCAGCTGTGTGCTCCAGGAAGACAATTCATCAGTCAGATATTAATTGCTATTGTACGGATTAATTACTTGCTATTGTAACTTTGAGTCTTGACAATGTAACAATAATTATCTCTTAAACATTATCTGTATAAGTAATAAAATATAGCAATTCAAATTTTCTGAGCATTTACCTGGGGTTAGACAATGAAGTGAGCTCTTCGTAAAGAGTTTCAAGTCCCATCACTACCATCCCGGCAACACATTTTTCTTTGCTGAGCCAGGATGCCTGAGGAAATATTATTTTGTCTTGCTGTTTGCAGGGTTTCTCTCCAGTTTGCCAACTCTACTGCTTTGGGTCGGAACCAAAGCAGAATGTCATGGTGACAGGAGTGTGTGACAGAGTGAAGAATAACAAGAGGGGAGGTCCTCTGTCCCCTACTTCTTCCTAGTAAAGCCGCACTTCTCATTTCTAGTGCATTTCCATGGCTTCAATTATTAACCTGTCAATGGGGCAAACAAGCCAGGAAAGGTGGCATGTGACTGGCACTCAGGAGCCTGAGGCAGAAGGACTGCAGGTGTGAGACTGGACTACAAGGGGAGTTTCAGGCCGATGTGGCTACTGTGCTTGGGGCAGGCTAGTGCTTTCATGACTAAAAAAAAGAAAAACAAAAATCACCTCTCAATAGTGTCCCCATCTTGACCTCAGCCTTCAATACATGAGCCATTAGTAATATTTATATATGAGACAAAATGCAGGAGGGAAGTGAAGCTCCCAAGAATGAGCTGTTTGTTCCAGGTTGCAGAGAAAAATCAATGTTCCATGTAATCATGGACCAAACCATACAGGGGCTGAGAGTGCAAACCCTTCGCCGGCCTCTTAACTTAATAAACGATAGTTCATGCACTTATGTACCAGTAAGATCCATGGCAGGTATCACTTTATATGGCATAAAATATTTCACAGCCTCGGCTGAGACTCACCTTGTAGTGTCTACCCTCTACCACCTAGAAACCCAAAGCAGCATGCTTCTCTAGTTTCTTACAATACACATCCTTACACTGTTTCCATGGAAGAAACGTCCTGCTGGAGAGGTTTACTTCAAGTCATGGCTTTGCGTGAAAGTTTAAGGATGAAGTATATGATTTTAAAAAATGCCATTGTGGGTTTTTCAGGGGAAAAGGAAATGTTATTTCCAGTCCCTGGATAATAAGATCAACAGACGACTTCCCAGAGGAGACATTTGCCTTTGACGGCTGAAAGCAACAGTGGTTGCTGTTTGCCACAAGAGGCCACCCCACAGTTTAATCGTCTTCTCTGTGAGGTGATTTGTCCTTATCTATAGTCTAAAATTCTTCCCACCAAATTTCAATGTGGCATCTACTAGTTGCTCTCATAAATAATCATTCAGTTTCTGCCACTCATTTAAAATTTTTTGAAAGGTGAACCATGTATTCACGGGCCTCTGGTCGGGTATCTTCCAGGTGCCTTTAAGATCACAAATACTTTTCAAATACAAAGGAACAATATAAAACAGTGTTGGTCGGAGAAATGCTTAAGCTGCTAGGCAAAATATGACCAGAGGCAGGCCATGGAGGAGATAACATGAGAGGGGGTGTTAGGAGACACCATCACACACACACACACACCCCACACCGAATTCATTTCTCTTCATTCATAATTGCCTACATCAGTACTGAGCTGCCATGCTCTAAGCACTTAGAAAGAGCAAGAACAGCAAACAGCCAGACAGGCTCACATTGAATCATCAGTTACCAAAACTTCACAACTTCGGCCATTCCGTCACGCAGCTATCCACAGACCACATCATGACTATCATCATTACATCATTCAGATATCTACAGACTACCTCATGACTACCACCATTATATCACACAGATATCCACATACTACCTCGTGACTATTGCCATTATATCACAGAGCTATCCACACACTATGTCACAACTACCGCCATTACATCATTCAGATATCCTACCTCATGACTACTGCCATTACATTATTCAGATATCCACACACTATCTCATGACTGCCTCTATTACATCACGCAAATATCACACAGTATCCATCCATGTTATATCATTTTCCAGTTACTTAATGAGACATTTATCAAACTAAAAATACCAGGTTTAGCAAACAAAATACAGATGCCATTTTGAACTTCATAGTAATTTTTGTGTTAAATATATCTTTTGGAGATACAAAGTTTCATCTATCATAGACTATCCTGAAACTCATTATGTACCCAAGGATGCTCTTGAACTTTTGAACCTCCTGCCTCTATTTCATGCAGCACAGAATCATAAGTATGCACTACCATGTTGAGTTTGGTACATTGCTGGAAATTGAGCCCAATGCTTCCTGCATACTAGGCAAGCCCCCTCATGAAAATCTAAAATAATACATCTATATTAAAAATTAGGGTATTTTTAAAAAGGTGTTGAAAACAACAGGTAGGGCTGGCGAGAGCTCAGTGGTTAAGCCCACTAGCTCTTCTTCCAGAAGACCTAGATTTAATTCCCAGCACCCATACAGCAGATTCCAGCTGTCTGTAATTCTAGTTGCAAGATATCTGATGATCTCTTCTGGCTTCCACAGGCACCAAGCACGCAAGTGGTACACAGACAAATGTGCAAGGCAGACACCAATATATATAAAATAAATCAGAAAATTAGGTTGCTGGTTTTTAAAGTTTTTAAAACCAGGACCTCTTATCAAAAGTTCAAATATAATGACCATCCTGTATTTCACCTGGTAAGCCAACAGATCATTTAGTCAGTAATATTAAGCTGCAGGATAACTATGAAATACAAACTTTTGTGCCAGATGGATCTCTAATCACATCCCAATAATGACTTGAAGCAAATCACTACATATAACTCTCCCAGCGTATATATAAAAGAGTGGAATCAGGAGACCCAGGCCCCACAGAGGCCATCAAAAGTAAGGAACACCGCTGTTGGTGTTGTGTAACATAGCAACCCTGAGGGTTTGGCAGCAACAACAACAGAAGGGGGGGCATAGGAAGAGAGGTAAAAAGGAAGGAAGGAAGGAAGGAAGGAAGGAAGGAAGGAAGGAAGGAAGGAAGGAAGGAAGGAAGGAAGGAAAAGAAAATAGAAGCTGTAACTAAATTATTCTTCATGGGAAAGCAGTTCCTCGTTTATTTGATAAATATATTTATAGGAATCAATTCAGTGTTGAACAGGGCAAAGGATCAATACGCCTGTCTGGAGCATGCTGTCATACTCTGTACCACATTCAATCCAAAAGAGCCAAGGTTAACAGCCAGCTGCTCTGAGCATCTATCAAGTCCCTGTATATCCATCATACAGCTGCGGGCAGGGAAGCCTCCTACTGATTCTAGAGGAAATTGCATTCGCCCGCCTGAATGGTGCTGGATCTCCTGCAGCACATTCACACTCAAACACCAACATATGCACACTCACACTCAAACACCAACATATGCACACCCACACTCAAACACCAACATATGTACACTCACACTTAACAACTTATGTATGTACACCCACACTTAAACACCAACATATGCAGCACACTCACATTAAAACACCAACATATACATATTCACACTCAAACACCAACATATGTATACTTATACTTAACAACATATGTACACCCACACTTAAACACCAACATTTGCACATCCACACTTAAACACCAACATATTGTGAATACACTCACAATAGACTATGAGCATCAATCATGATGTTCTTGTCATTCTAGCCACGTGTGTGTGTGTGTGTGTGTGTGTGTGTGTGTGTGTGTAGACAGACCGATAGACAGAGAGACAGACAGACAGATAAGTAGATAACCAGTCCCTAGGCAAAGATAGTGACTATGTGTGTTCCTTGTATTTTTAAGGCTATAAAAGAAGGATTCTGAAGGCCCACATTAAATGAACTCAAATTTTCTTATAAACAGGATGTGTTTAAATTGTACTATAGTGGAGATGTCATGAAAACAAAATCTCTCTCCTTCTTTTATGACACAGACAAGCAACTTCCTCAAACCCTTTCACTGCTGAGTGAGGGTGCACAGATAAATGTCTTCAGGCCAATGGAATGTGGCATGCATAATGCACAGTACTTGTAGTATGACCTATAAAATTTCCCAAGCCAGACAAGTACCCAGAGCTACAGTACAAGAAACAACTGGGTCCCTGGATGACAGCTGGGAGCCAAGTCCACTGACCTACATAACCAGGACTGAAAGAGGCAGAAACAAACTTTTATTATGTTGAACTGTAAGATCTAAAGCCTGTTACAGCCATCAGCACTATTAATATATGTCCATGGCCCTACAAATCAAATGGAAATCCAAATTATATTTCATGAAATGTCTAGCATCTCTGCTGTAACTGTGTCACTCTGGCCTGATTTATACTGCATCCCACATCCTAGGAAAATGTCTCCATTTTTTTCCCCCTCAATTTGATATTGATTCATTCTGCAAAGAAAATCTAGTTCTGCTGCTCATGGCAATTTAAACTTCCACAAGCCACATGGCCACTAACATGGCAAGAGACTAAGGAACTAGTACAAAGAATTCAGCAATGCAGACACACGACAGACAGACAGACAGACAGACAGATTGGCCAGCAGGCGGGCATGTGTTTGAAATATAACAAAGAGCATACCCTAAAGATAATATGTAAACCAATGTGGTGCATAGAGATAAATAAAATATATACAGAGGGCCTAGAAACAGATCCATGTATAAAGGAAAAGGGAGAGAGATAAATGACTGAGGTAAAACTTGCCCTCAGGGAGTGGTTTGAGACAACTCACAGTAAGGGAAATTAATAGAAAAGTTTGGGTGGAGAAACAGCGTTTTAGCTGACTGGGCTCTAGGTCAGGTATTTTAGTAACTTTGGCAGTTCTCAAATTCTTCAGTCCTTTGCAAATCCAAGAGGCTATCTCTGGGGCAATGCTCCTCTCTGTTTTATTACTATGTGCCAAAATATTTAGTCTATCAGCAACATTCCATTGACCAGAAAAAGCTTTTCCTTTATAATGCTCACATGTTAGCTGGACTTTCTTCTTAGAACTAACATGAATGGTCTGTTAGACAATGCCACATCCAGTACCTGACATCTTCATGCAGAGCAATACAATAAAAATAAAGTCTACAAAAAAAAAAAAAAGTGGCATGTGTTTTTCTTTTTAAAAGAATTCAGCTACTTCACATGTTGCAAGACTTGGACAAAGTCTAATATAATACAGCAGTTAGTGTTTATCTTCATACCATCATTAGCTTAAGAAACAAATAACCTTTAAACACACGTTCCCAAATTTTTCTTTCAGTCATCATTTCAAAAATCAAGGCAAGAAAATTACCTTCTCCATTTTAGGTGGAGATAACTATTCAACCAGATATGTTCCTCAGGAGGCTCATGTGTTTGAACATGTCATGCCCATCTGGTGGCACTGTCTTGGAAGGTTCTGGAAACTTTAAGAGGTGAGGCCTTGCTGGAGGAAGTACATCACTAGGGGTGTTCTGTGACATTGGATAGCCTGGCTACACTTCCTTTTGCATCCTTTCTGTAGCTGATACAGTGTGGCATGCTGGCTTCCAGTTTTTCTGCCTTGTCCAACTTTAATGATGGGCAAGCACATATGGAACTGTAAACTCAAACAAACCCCTTCTACCCTAAGCTGTTTTGTCAGGGTATTTTATCCCAGCAACAGAAAAGAAACTGACACAAGGGATAATTGACCTTAAGTAATTCTATTCAAGAATAAAACTTGCTATAAATTACCAGCTGTTTCTTTTCCACCCTATCCATGGTGCACAGAAAACCTAAATTGATTTTCAAAAGTATACAGTAATCATCTTTTATGTGTGGCTTACTTTACTCAGTATGTTTGTTCCAAGACTGATCCATCTGTACCATGGTCAGGTTGAATTTCCATGTGTGGATGTACCACAAGCTATCCATCAGTTCATGGACTTTTCAGTTGTTTTTAAAATTATGAGCACTCATATGCATACGTGTTTCATGAACTACATGGCTTGGATCACCATCGCTCTCTACTGAGTCAGACAGACTGAAGTGTCAGCTGTTTTTGTGGGTCAAGTTTGTTTTGGCTTCTCCAGGTCAATTTAGAAACAGGCAGCCCATTCAGACTGCCCAAGTATGATATTCTAATAGCTTAGTAAAGACGCAGTACAATTTCTAGCTACAACACAATGTGTAGGTTCCCAGTTTGTTCTTCCCTCCAGTTCTTTTGTCTCCCAAGCAACTCGATATTTTCAAAAAGGTCCTAAGCCACTAGGCTAGCAGGTATCAAGAAAAGCTCTGAGCATCCCAGAAAGGTGTGCCTTTCTCATTCAGTTTCTACCAGTATGATAAGCTACAAGGGGCCTCGTGCCTACGAACAGTGATGCAGGTACTGGTTATTTACAACGCTGTCCTTGGCTGTACACAAAAAAAAAAAAAAAATACACATTCATCCCAAACGATCCCCAAAGGTTTCCCCATTCTCTGGCTTCTTCTGCCCAACAAATCTTGCTGGAAAATGGTAAGTGGAGCTCCATTCTTAACAACTCGGAGTTCTTTGTTAGTAACGTTCTAGTGGAGAGCATGGTGCACTCATCCTCCTAAATTTGCATGCTTACCTGCATCTGTGCGGTTTTACCCATTTGTAGCAGTGTCCCCTTCTTTTTGCTATTTCACTAAGTTAACTCGGCTGTGGAGAGAAGCTATGATCATTCTTTTGTGGTTCCACTTCTGAAGCATGAAAACATGACTTTAAGGTAGAGAGATGGACAGAGGTTGGTATGGAGAAAGGATAAATTTAATCACATCTTGTTGGACCTGACAGGGAAAGGAGTCACTGACAAGATTTTAAAAGCACCCACCTTGTATGTACAGGTCAATGCCCCATTAGTCAGAGTAATGACTTTATAGCTACAGCACAAAGGTCCTCACACCATCTTTTGTAAAAGAAAGAAGGAAACCTTACAAAAGTGAAATCTCCAGAAAGAAAGCAGTACACTCTTAATTTGTTTCCATAGGAAGTGCAGAGGCAGCGGGAGCCTGTCGTGTTCATGATCATCTGACTTGTGAGACTGAACATGAAGGTTCTTCTGTCCTCTGAGACTGAACTCTTGAATGCTTTTCCCTTGAACTCCTGTAACAGACACCATGTGCTGCTTCTTGTATATTTTATGATTTTCATACTTTGAACTTGAAAAAACAATCCTGAGAAGGGGTAAAGGTCTCCCTTTGGCCTTGATCAGACACTGAATCGTGTAAACAATCTGTGTCTAAAGCATCTTTTCTTCCCCAGTGTGAAGCCCAACACAAAGCAGTATATGAAAAGTGTAATCTTAGGGCTCAAACTGACACAGCCAAAGCATGAAGTTATACAGTTGGCATTTGTACATATTGTCAGCAGCTCTAATAAAACCTCAACCACATTCAACAGTTCACCCAGCAATTCGCTTACGATGTGAAAGCTTCACGTTTTGGGTTGCCTTAGAACAGCAAGACACATTTGCTTGACAAATATGTAAGGTATCCAATTCATTCATTTTAACAGATATACAGTCCTTATTACCTAACATCTAGAAGAATGAAGATCAAGAGGGGTCCTACATATATCGACAAATACTAACAAAATTTTTTAAAGAAAATTAATTTTATTTAGTCAAAACTTAAAACACAATCACAATAAAACAAAAAAGAAACCACATGTGTTACAAGACAAGCATACTAAGTTATATATGATTCAGCCTCTGCAAGTCACTAGACCTTCAAGCTACTAGGAAATGCTTATGATATAATGTCAAGGCGGAAATATAGGCACACATCTAAATATGTATGTGCATATAAACTGTAAGTATATACATAAATAAATGTGTGCTATATTCCCCAATTCTTAGACTCCATGAATTTTGAAATATGTAGTCATCTTAATAGCAGCTTTTTTGAAGGAAAAAGATATAGTGCCACATAAAATGCATACAACTCTGAGATGCACTGGGGTTACAGAACCAAGCAAATGTGTGAAGGCTGAGGGCTTTCTAACAGAGAAAATGCTGTTTGGTCGGTCTTAAAAGCATGTGAGTTGATGGGTAAGTCATGGGAAAACAATACACGAAGAAAAACAAACCATACAAAGAGTATTGCTTCTTACTGGAATTATATTATTTATCTAATTTTTCTTTATTTTATTGAAACTTCTATTTTGAACATTTATCATATCTATAAACTAAACTGCAACAAAAGTATAATTTTTTAAAAAAATCCCCAAAGAATGCAATATTGTCATTCAATAGGGTACTGTATATAAGGCAGATTCCTGTCTTTGCATTTCAAGCTCCACCTTCATCAAGGTTGGTTTGAAATGCTTTCAGCTATGCCTCGTGGAACTCACCTATCGTCAAAACTTCTTCTGAAGGAAGGAGAATATTTACCTTTTTACTTTGTTTTTATATTTCTCTTCCTTGCTTCTTTGGCACTTTCAGGAGCAGCTGGCCATTGTTTAAAGAAACCAACCAGTATCATGGCAGATTTTCTATTGTTTTCTCTACATCTAAACCAGCATGGTTTTTTAGAAGCCAATCTCAAGTCCAACAATAACTATTACTCAGATGCAATCAACCCAGAGGCTACCTGAATACACTGAATGCATTAATAAGCTAAAAATTCCTTATTTCTGTGATATTTCTTATTTAAATGAAAGGTTATCTCTTATCCTAAAAGGCCTACCTTGGTGGCTCTGGATTTGCCCAGAATATCATCAATTCTCCAATAACAACAAATAAGTCAGAAATATTCAGGCTTCCCTCAACACACACTGAATTCATAAAGTAT
Source organism: Mastomys natalensis (assembly GCA_021653895.1). Classification (NCBI taxonomy): domain Eukaryota; kingdom Metazoa; phylum Chordata; class Mammalia; order Rodentia; family Muridae; genus Mastomys; species Mastomys natalensis. Next base: position 163,591 of record JAJTUV010000099.1, read on the forward strand.
CAGTTTTGCAGACATTGTAATTAGCATGTGCTAACTTCACAGCCTTGTTCTGTAAAGACCAGCACATTCTGCAGGAAATGCTCAGATTTTATACTGCTCTTTTAAAAACTCAAACTGCCAGAATGCTGCAAGCAAAGGCACTAATAACACGCTATCAATTTTATTTACAGAAACACAAGACAAGAACTAATTCCAAATGACAGTGTTAGCAGGAGAAAGTGAATGAGGAGCAGCACATGCTGGGAGCAGGGCGAGTGTGCCCAGGCTCTCCCATTTTGTCCAGTCAGTTCTTGTGGGACATTAGGATGTAACTGAAATAAAACTTGGATGGCTATTCCTGGAAACTATTTCTAGTTGAAGAGCAGACACAAAGCACCCCTGGCCGAAATAATCACCGAAATTTACAGCCATAAAGTACTCAGGAGAGGAAAGGGAGAACTCACTTAAATCTCCACCTGGTCAGAATACTCATCAGAGATACAGTGTATCTATTCCAGACCCATTGTATAGAGTAGCAATTGCACGTACTGACTTCACCTATCCAAGCTCAAAGGAATCGCACAATAAGGGATCTTTAAAAAAAGAGCAACGATGTAGTTTTAGTGACGTTGTGTGTGTGTGTGTGTGTGTGTGTGTGTGTGTGTGTGTGTGTGTCTGTCACCAAATATGGAGGTCAGCAGACAACTTGCAGGAAGAGTCAGTTCTTTTCTTCCAGATATACAGGTTCTGGGCATAAAATTCAAGTCATTATGATTGGCAGCGAGGGCCTTTACCCACTGAACCATCTTACTGGCCCAGAACTATGCATTTAATTAAAAAACACAGTTCCTAGGTTGATCTTAGATGGCCCAACAGCATCACTCCTCAAGTTAGCTGTTTCTTAGATGATACTCGGCTCAAGACAATGATCTTGGTGAGCTCACCATCATCCCTGAAGTCACGTGATGCCTTGGCCCAGATGTGCGCCTCACCTATCTACACAGCTGCTGCATGACTAAAGGTGTTTCAAAGTCAGTTAAGCTGTACTAAAATGCATAGCTATTTCTCTATTTAAGATATCCGAAACCCTTTAAAACCTAGTACAAACTGAGAAGACCACAGACTTGCTACTTTGCTTTGTACTTAGCAAGTACAATGCACTTGCTACCTTGACCCTACCCAACCTACATCTTAGTGTCAAAGCAACCTGTAAAATTCCAATGGCTCCCCTCTGCTCATGGGTCACCTGCCCCTGCCCTGTATCACAAGTATGCTGTCAAACCACACAAGTCACCAGCCTCAAGAAAAAGAATCAAAATTGAAAACTCATAATCTGAATGTTTATCACTTTCCAGTAAAAATAAACTTGAACATCCTAAATGGCCATCATTGTGCGTAAGGGGACCCCGGACTGAAGACAGTGCCTTTTACAGATGTAATTACAGGTATAGTGAGGTCACAAGGGTGGGCCCATGATAAGAAAGGATAGACACTCTGACAATAGAAGAATAGAAAACAAAGACCATGTGAGGACAGCAAGAAAGCAGCTATATGAAAGCTAAGAAAAAAACCTCAAGAGACACTCAGCCTGCCAACACCTCCATCTTCAAGTTTGAGCTTCCTATACTGTGATAAAAATCTGTCACTGTGGCTTATATCACTGCTTGTGCTATGTCACCAGAGATTCCCTATGTGCCTAATACACCTGGCTTCACTTCTCTCAAACCCATCACTAAAAGCCTCAGAGTAGAAACTGCTGTAAACAAATGACCTTCCTCCTCTCCCCTAGGACGCTGAGTCCCTTGGCAAATTCAGACCACCTCTTGATTCCCATGATGCCTCTGACCCTCCCTGCAGCTCTGTTTTTATCCAGTGGCAATGTAGTACTCCCTGGACACCTAGCACTGAGACACAACGTGTTGTTACACATGGTTACCTGTGGAAATCAAATCCAAGGTATAAAGTCAAAGCAACCTGAGTTCAAGGTTCACTTTACCTATTTACTAATTACACTATCTTGAGCAAATTATGAAGAATCACCAGAGTTCTAAGTATTAAACTATAAAATGCTAGAAATACTTATCTGATGCCCTTAGTGTCAAGACAGATGTTCAAAATGTCTTCAAGGCTCTTTAGGCAGAGTGCCAGGAAAGTAGACAGGATATAAGCAAATAATATTTATATGTGTAGGAGGAGCTAAGGTGGGAGGAGTTAGGAGAGAAAGAGGAGGAGTAAGGAGGAGAAGAGGAAAAGGAAGAGGAGGAGCTAGGAGAGGAAAATGAGAGAGAGAAGGGAGATGGAGGTGGATGTTCATGTGTCTGTAGCAGTCAAAGGTAGTTGGTATATCTAGGTTGGGTATTGGGTTCCACTTCTGATTGTATGGGTATCTTGAACTGATCATTATCAAATATATAAGCCTTTGATTAATCTTTAAGTATTAGAGTCTCATCTTTCTACTGAGCCTGTGTGGATGGCGGGATGGCCTGGGCAATGCCCAGCCTTGCAGAGACAGGGTGGGAGATTGAGCCATCTCCCATGCTGATGTCTCGTGGGTGACAGGACTGGTGTTTCTAGTTGGCCATTTCTAGCTGCAGCACACACGTGGCCTCTGGCCAAGAAACATGGTGGCTGGGCTAGGCAGAGCTGATGCAGCTTAGATAGTCGGCCTGAGCCAGAGGCCAATTTTTAAATAATTACTTCAACATATATGTGTTACCATCAAAAACTATGCAAGTTGACAGGCAGGAGATAAGGAGATACAAGCTGACTGGATCATTATGGAACTAAAATAGCAATCTTTTTTTTTTTTTTTAAAGACATATCTATATATAACAGTCCTACCTGGCCTAAAACTCTCCATATCAACCAGGCTGGCCTCACACTCATAAGGATCCATCCGCCTTGGTCTCTGTATACATCACCATGTTAGTCAGAGATAATCATTCTTGATCAATACCAGATCCCAAAATGTTATAGCCTTAAAACATCGTTCATGTCAGTCGTTTCCAAAGACTGCATTATATTAGGAAAGCAAGACAGAAGGTGAGGAGTAGCTACACAGGAAAAATGATTTGGGGGATGAAACAGACAAGAGGTACATAGGATAATAAAGGGGCCACAAGAACACTGGCTTGGGGAGAGGAGAGGAGACAGGGACAGTAAAGACTCTGGGAGTTGCCACACAGAGGCTAGGGGTTCAAGGTCTGAGAACACCCATGGAAACTAACTTACAGTGGGGTTGGGTAAGCTTTTTAAACAAATGCTCAGAATAACCCTGCTAAAAGAGAAATGAGAAAACTACAGATAGAGGCTAACAAATGGGATCACCAGGGGCATACATGGTGAGCAGTGCCATGAAAAGGGAGAAAAACTGATTTCATTCATGGAAGTATCTAGAACAGGGAGAAGCCTTTGAGGCAAGAAAGTGGCAGGAAGCCAAGACAATAATCAAGGTCCATCTCTGCAACGAAGGTAAAGTCACTAAGGACCCAGACATCCCTATCTCCAACATTAGACAGTTGGAAGCAACACAGTCAACAATGTCATTCTGAACGCAAAACTAATCTTTTCCAAGAACTGACATTTTTCATCCTGGATCTGAGGTAAATTTGGACTTTAATTCTATATTTGGCTGAACTGAGAATGGCGAACACAGTAAAAAAAATATTATAAATACAAAACTAATTTTAAAAAATTAAGCCTGCTAAACTAAGCCTTCATTGGCTTAAACTAACAATCTGGCTGAAATAAAATCCAACTGTCTGCATGCCGAACCCTGAACTCCCAATATGTCCAGCTGAAACAATTGTGGGGATGGGAAGCCAAAATTAGTACCTCACATGTGACCCAGATTTTAAGTAAGGAAGGAAACTATCTGTAGTGTAAATTGTCTAACCCTAACAGCAGAGCTCTTTGAGAGAAAAATATTCTCCAGGCCAAATGGAAGGTTTATGAACATACCTGACAAGGTAATCTCAAGATCAATTTTTACTAAACCTCAATATAACACCATTAATATTTTATATATATAATAGTATTATATTTATGAAGAAACGACTCAAAGGCAGCAAGCAGCAGTCAGAGAAAGACAATGTGGCAAACATACTGCATTCAAGGACAAGGAACCTAAAGGGAGAAAGTGAGAACAAGCTACCAGAGAGGTTTGTATTCCTTTCTGAGCTCTGTGGCTCAATTCTATTTTATTAATCACGTTAAATGTCAGAGCCATAACTAACTGAAACAGGAACACAAAAAAGAAAAGACCAAATACTCATAACCCTGTAGACTTTGGACGGACTTCTCCTTTCAAGTAAGAGGTTCCCTAGAAAATCCCTCAACAGGCACTGTGGTGCGCAGTTGCTGTGATGCTTAGAAGAACGCAACAGACACTGGGTTTATGCACAAAACTGCTTAAACTTGGGCATGGTAGCTCTTGCCTGGAATCCCAGCATGCAGTGAGAGAGGTACTAGATCCACAGGTTCATGTTTGGCCACATGATAACTGTGAGGTCAGCCTGGGTTCATGAGAACTAAGAGGAGTGGTGCCTTCTGGGATATCCTTGCAAGAACTCTACATAATGTATGACACAAATGATATCCAAGCATAAAGGCACTTTCTCATAAGCTTGCTCAAACTCGGAAAGGCTATGGAGATTTCCTCTGAAATTTTACAGTTGACTTCCTGGGTCAAAATATGCATGCTTGATTTTGACATATAGCAAAATATACTTAAGAACTGAGAGCATTAACCTCTACATCCTACAGAATATGGAGAATCCATTTAAGAGATTTCAAAGGATTCTCTCCCCACCCCTAGCCAACTCTACTCCATGTATGCAGTAAGAATCAGGTATAGAATAAAGGGTGGCTCAGAGGTAGTGTATTTGACTGGCTTGGAGTAGGACCCTGGGTTCAACCCTCAGAACAGTGGGTGGGGGCAGGAGGAAGGAAACAAATACATGGGTAAACATGGGGAAAGTACCCACTATTTTGACTCAGGGGAATTATCTAGACTAGTCTCTTACAAGCTATGTGAACCAAGGCTAAATGTTTTATCTCCCCATGCCTCCAAATTCACTTCAGAAGGTGATAACAGCAGCTACCTCCTAGGGTTGTAATGGAAATTAAATGAATTATGCTAGCACAGGCAGAGTTTGAGCATACCTGACAAGTAATAATGCTAGTGGGGAAAGTTATTATTTTAGACAGCAAATGCAATATTCTAAGTTCTATTTCCAAATCCAGGCATTCTACAAGTGGAGCGTCTATCACCGCGTCAAAAACCGAAAGCACAGCTGTGGGAGAGTACGCCAGTTACAGCTAGGGAGAAAGACGAGCTCATTTGCATGGAATTGTGCATGCAGAGCACCTCCTTCTTGTTGGCTGAACAACATGATTACATGCATTTTGCCAGATATAATTTCTTGATTGACTCTTTCTGGGATATTTATAAGATACAAATGTATAAATCAATATATAAATATAATCCATTTAGAAATACTACAGAGATACTAAATTATTTTTTAAATATATCACCTAGAATAGTTACAACCAGCTAACACATGAGATTATCTTGTCTCTTTAAGCAAGTAATTATTTCAGTCTTCTCATCTGAAGCAATTACAACAATTTTGCCACCCCAATATCTACCGTACATGGGCAGGTAGGTATATTATGTATGCTCGCATTTAGCTCTATTTGTGCAGTTTGAAGAAAGGTGGTCTTATTAAAAAACATCTTCTTTAATGGGAAAACATGTCTCAAAATGCCATCTATGAGAAAAGAAAAAACCCTATTTTGAGTTCTGTCTGTCTCAAGGGTCTATAGAATTTTCTCACCTTCCCGTTTCTAAAACTCTCAAGGCCGTAACTCACATGAGCAACAGCGGAGACTTAACCAGAACCAGAGAGAGGGACAGATGGGAGCCGCTCACAAAAAGGAGCTGAACAGTATCTTACATTTAATTTCTTTTCCCACCTGCATTGAGCATCAAGCATTCTTTTAAATGAACAAAATGTTCTTTACCTTTTTAGTCTATTTTTAATCTGACAAAAAAAAATTATCCCAGTGATTTTATAAACGTAATGTCACTTATTGCCCACTGTTTTGTTCGCCATCATAGACAATGCTTTTAGGCACATGCTTCCATTACATACCATGTTCTTTCACAAAATTTGTGAGACAGAGGCTTATACATATAAAGGCATTTCAGCGACGAGGCCCACAGTATCGGGTCAGAACATGCTTGGTTTTGTAAGAAACCACTGCCTGAGCAAAGGAGAAGAGGTTCTCATATATCCTTAGCTCAGTGCTATGAAGTTGCACAACTATATTCAAGGACTACACTTTACCAGTGAATGTCCATCAAGTTCATACTGCAGCAATAACTTCAGAGTCCAAGAGTATTAAGTTAAGGCTTGACGTGTATAAGCTGAATGGATGGGTGGGTGGGTGGGTGGATGGATGGATGGATGGAGAGATATAGAGATGAGTGGATAGATATATCAATAGGGGTAAGCAGATAGATGGTTATGTGAGTGAGTGTCTAAATGGATGAATTGGTGGATTTCTTTTCCAGGTTTTATAGCTAGAATAACAGCCATTCAAGTAAAGTAAACACGATAGCGTGCAAGGTGGTAGCATTCGTTATTGTAAGACAGTAAATAAGAAGATTCACATCACTCAGGTCTAAAGCACAGCAGTCTCAAAATTCTGACTTGCTACACAGGTTGTTGGATGGTAGGGCTATGGAGGTTGTGCTCCATGACATCGCAGCATTCCTCGGAGCTGGATCTGGAACGCAATTTAAATGAACAAATCTGAACAGCATTTGCAGTAAACCTAACATTCAGGGTTGCTGTCCTCACACTGCAGGATTCCAAGCATCAGAAGCAAAGCCTTTTGCTTCTCTTTTTTCTCTGAGATGCACATAAAGGAACCATAGGACATTATGAAAATTATATAAAGGGAGTGATTCTCTCCAGCTCCTTGCAGAGCTAAGGCCACAGAGCAGATCACATGTAAGGAAATCTCCCTAAGTTCAGGACCTTGACATATAAACTAAACAAAACTGCTGAGTAATATTCTGTACTGTACATCTCTCATAGTATAAAATAAAAACAAACAAACAAATGATGGAACTAAACAGAGGGAACAGCCAGCACAGTGCCTGTCACATAATCATGAAGATTGGAGTTTGGAGTCTAAGAACAAGAACAACTAGTTAGGCATTGTTGGGCATGCTAGTCAGGCAGAAACAGGAAGACCCTGCTGTCCAGCTAGACTGGTGAGCTTCACACTTAGTCAGAGACCCAGTCTAAAACAAAAGATGGAGGGCTGAAGGAGAGCTCAGTGGTTAAGAACAACTACTATTCTTGCAGAGGACCGGGTTCCTAGCATCCATACCAGGCAGCTCACTGTTTCTAACTCCAGCTCCAGGGATATGATGCCCTCTTCTGGTCTCAATGGGAAGTTATACATATATGGTGTGTTCTTAGTTAGGGTTTTACTGCTGTGAACAGACACCATGACCAAGGCAACTCTTATAAGGACAATGTTAATTGGGGCTGGCTTACAGGTTCAGAGGTTCAGTCCAGTATCATCAAGGCAGGGGCATGGCAGCATCCAGGCAGGCATGATGCAGGAGAAGCTGAGAGTTTTATATCTTCATCTGGAGGCTGCTAGCAGAATAGTGGCTTCCAGGCAGCTAGAATGAGGGTCTTAAAGCCCACACCCACAGTGACACACTTACTCTAACAAGGCCACACCTCCTAACAGTGCCACTCCCTGGGTGGAGCATATACAAACTATCACATTGTGCATACATAGGCACATACATTGACATAAAAATTTTAATTAATTTTTAAAAAAATATATAAGAATATGGTCAAAAGTGATTGAAGAAGACACTTAAAAGCCTCTGGCCTACAAACACATGTAGATACACAGAGAGGAGGGAAGGGGGAGGGGGAACAGGGGAGGGGAGGGAGACGGGGAGAGAGGGAGAGGGGGGGGAGGGGACCATGTGTGAAAAGGAGAAAAGAAAAAGGAAGCTGTTCTGTATAGTAGCAATACAAGGACAAAATCCTTCAAGAATATCGGTGTTGGAAACATATTCTTGTAGAGGCATAAACTTTTCCTGACACCAATGTCAAGCAATTCTAAGCAAATTTTAATAGAGTAGGGTTAGGAGAAAGAGACTAGAGTAAAGAGACAAAGAAGAAAGAGTGAAATCATGTAAACTGGAGGGGTGTGACGGCACCCACTGTTGGAGTAGTTAACCCAGGAAGGTTTTCCTCTGGCCTGATCCTTTCAGGATTTCCCAGGTGGCATCCTTTTAGTGACTGGACCAAGTGATGCATGATAAATGGCCCCCAGCCTGCGCCCACCATCAACAGAGGCCCACTTGGCCCTGGCTGTGGAAACAGAAAGGTCATTCATTACCCAATGTGAACAAACAGAGTGCACGTTTGTGATAAATAACAGCCATTATTGAACTACAGGGCTCTCTGGGAATTCCCCAACACTTCCTTGACATTAATGTACTATTTGTGGAAGGCTCCGTGAGGCTCTCTCAATATTATTTATGCTTCATGTTTTATGTGGGACACTATGAGACATTTACTTCTTTGTTGGGATGCAAGAGTCTCAACAAATATTGAATACCTCCTTTTCTATCATAAGCCAACTGTGAAGGCATATGTCTGGGCACAAGGTTAGCAGAGGCAAATAAAGGCCACCCAGAACATAGAGGAGACGTGATCCAGTCAGGTTTGAGCTAATCAGAAGGTCAATAACAAGTATTACTGTCTTATACTCTGGATCAAAGAAGAAAATTGGAGCTGTGAAAATATACTACTGGGACCCACAGATCCTCAGATCCACAGGGACTTGAGAACCACAGTGGGCCTCTTTACTCACAATCCTTGCCATGGTGTTTACACACAGCTGCTGTCACTGAAGACAAGGATTCATCAAGGAGTTCTTTGGCCAGCCCATTCCAACTGACTCAATTCTAAGCCCATCCTAACTGGCTCTGTTCCAGTGCATCCCACCCCAGCCAGATAAAAGTCCATCCTCTGGTCCCCACAGAAGTTCCTCAAGAGCATTCTGGAAGTGCCCAATAATGCATGGCAAGTGTCTTGCCAAGCCTATGACTCCACCCTCATTACTCACTGTCAACCATAAGCCAGCACTGTGAAATGAAGGGGTCATATCATGCACAGAAAGACTTCATATGCCTTGCTTTAGTCTAGTGGCATCATCCAGTGGAATAGAGAGAGCTTAGGATGTCACAGTTTACATATTACCAAGTGCTGGCATCCACTCGAGCCAGATAGTGATTGTAAACACATGTGTCACTCTGTGAAAGGATGGTCATACGTACACACACATAGCAAACAGTATCCATACAGTTAGAAGGTCTGAGTTCCTATGGGAAAGCATTTCCTAAATGCTAAGCCTTTTAAAATAGGACAACTCTTTTGTCAATAGGAAAACATGGACTACAGAAACCATGTAGTCTGAGATGAAACTTCACAATAATACAGAGAGGTATAAACAAAACACACAACAGAATGTAGCAGTCACTTAATGCTAACAGGAAACTCAAAGCTGCTACATGTGGAACATAAGTCAGCAATGATGCCTGAGCTATAAGAATCAGCAACTGAAAATATGATTAAGGGGAAACCTATTGATGTTTAAAAAGAGAACTTGAATTTGCCAAAACATAAAAATCTGTTAAGTGGTATACATGAAGCGATGTACTATTTTATTACACCATACCATAAGAATTTTATAGTGTTTTACAATAAACAAGATATGAGCTATATTCAGGAAGCAAGCTTTTAACAAAGTAGATTATCCCTTATGTCCTAGATTTCAAATGCAGAGACAGCAGGGTCAGGTTGTTGTCATAACCTATACCTAGAATATAAGATCTTTGTATTTGCCTGATATTACTATTCAGCATTTTTATTCATATACAAACCAATGGAGCACAGCTTGAGGAGACAGGACAGATAACACCGCAGGGAGGAACATTACAGTGGACAGACAACTGTAAGGAATGTCATGGATGCATTTCCAGCAGTTAGACAGGATACAGAAACAGGTACCCTATGTTCTAACCTCCTTAAGGGGGAAGATGGAGCCTAATTATGTACTCAGGTGACAGGGAAACTAGAGCTGGGAAACCATCTCCAAAAGTTAAATTATGAATTAAACCTCCAAATGTGATTTTTAACCTAGTATTTGCCAGAATAAGCAAGGTTATTCATCACAAGAAACAATTTTCCAAAATAGAAACTTAAAACAACGTGAGATTTCTTGTTCACTGTCATGGACAGAATGTGAAATGTCCCAATAGGATCATATGTGTCCCTACCTGATGGCACTATTTTGGCAGATCCTTCGGAAGGATCACTAGAGTCCCCCATAGGAACTGTGCCTTCCCCAGCACTTGTCCAGGACACGGCAAAGCTGCTTCTCTGCCATCATGAGACACATAACCATGGAATAGTCTCTGAAGTCACAAGACACACACCAATCTCTTCCAACTTACACTGTTCCTATCAAGTATTTTTGTCATAGAAATGGAAAAATAAACCCAATTACCATACTTCCATCCCTCCTGTGTCATCTGTGGGAGGCAGTCTGAAAGCTCTCCCTTTAAGCTACTATGACTGCAGAACACAGAATAGAGGTAGAGAGAGAAGCATGCCCTCAGTCTGATGGCTTCCTCCCCAAGGCAGAGACCACATGAGCCACAGGGTTAGTAAGGACTGTGTGAAATAGCATCCCAGGCCCACTCCATGCGTGAGCATGTTCAAGACTCAGACTCTACGTGGAAGCAAGCAGAGGGTGAAATACTCTCTTCCATGTTAGGAAAGGGAGAGATCCAATGTACTTCCTGGAACATAGAAACCACCATATAAATCACCACTGGGCTTCAGAATAGGATAGGAATTGATACCATAAAAAATGCTTTAAAATTTAGAATGGTTTATGTTTCTGGAACTTATCATATAGACTCCCTACCGATGGTAACAGGCATAAAAAATAGGGTTTACTCAAGCATACACAAGATACAGTAACCATCCTCAGGAAAAATAAGCCCAACTCCAAGCCCTAAGTACTCAAGAAAAAAGGCAAGCCATTCACACGCTGTTAGCAAATCAGCAGTCAATGAAAGGAAAGAAGAGGACACTATAAAGACATCAGAGTTCTAAAGGATGCCCCTAAAAAGCCAGGGGAGGGAGGGCCAGGTGAGAAATACATTACCCAGTGATTTCCACTGACCTGATCAATCAGCGACAGCCTTCAATGTCATTCCAGTGTCATAGCCACTCAGCATCACAGTAGGCTAGCCCCTCATGCTTAGTGAAGTGTTAGGACACTTACATTGATATTCACTAAATGCAGTGCTCCCTGGAGGGAGAGTGGGTAAAAGTTCATAGTAGATACCCATTGCATCTCCAACAGATGAAGGAATTTATCCTAGCTCCATCCCAACCTAACACAAGCTTATTCTGATATATTGATTTAATCTGTTCTAAATAACACAGTTACTAGTGATAACAATATCTAAAGATTTTTCAGTATTGTTCTTATGTCACACACTTATACTAAGGAATTTACATGATTTCAGTGACATAAAATTGTTTCTACTCATTTCAATCTATTACTAAAATTATGAAATTAATGCCTAAAAAATGAGACCAAATCTCAAATCTTACTCCAATCTTATCAAGTTTATTTCAATCTTAATGTTCTCTTCTGGATATACTTCAAAATCTAATAACTAACAACTACTTCAGGTTTTATTTATGCATCTGTGTTTACAATCATGTGTGACAGACTCTTTAAAAATCTCAATAGTAAGTATGGAATAATTAAATTGTTCCTGTTTCCCTACTGTATCCTTCTCACCATTTCTCTGGATTATAACTACAAGCAAAGGCATCTTGTGAACGGCAAATTACTATCTGCAAATCTCCCTTATTTCTTTTAATACAAACAGCCACACATTGGAAATATTTAGTCACTTTGCTTTAAAATAAAACCAGGGAGGGCAGTTCTGATGAATAACCCAGAAGTGTTATTTTCTAGCTGATATGGACCCAAGAGGAAAGCTATACTGGTGCAATACCAATGTCTGGATCCTCACAAATTATCCTTGACACAGGCTCCAGGGCAGGGAGGTAGATCCTGGGCCATACTGGGCTAGATCTCATCTCTTATGCTGTGTCACCCAAGAGCTTTGAATTGTAGCCCTTGATTGTCTGTCAACCCAACAGGCAAACACTGAAGAAGTTGTAGTCTACTCCATTTACAATATGCTTGCTTGTGGGAAAAGTATAAGTTTACTAAAAAATTTCATTTAGACTGAAAATCTTCACAGTGGATTCAACCCATAGCTATGGTTTTTCCTACTGCAAAAGAAGCCATCTCTGCTGAACATTTTAGCTGTCTTCCATGCAGATACACTTACAGTAAAATTCCCCAGTTACCATCCACCTTATTTTCTCAGACCACGTGTCTCTCACACGGCATAGAATGTGTAGATCATGCCAGGCTGCCAGCCAGAGAGCCCAGGAATGTGCATGTCTCCACTTCCACAGCACTGGGAATACAAGAGCACAGGAACACATCCAGCTGCCCAGCCATTCTACTCTGGCTCTCATGCTTGCAAAATGAGCACTCTGCCACCTACTAACTAACCCACGAAGAGAAGAGTGGCTGGCAAAATTTTTCAAAGTCTCCAACCAAACCTGAAACCACAAACTCAGCCTCCAGCATCCTTACACCATTTCTATTCATCATTTCTGCACTTGTGGCAGACTTTCAATGAAAGTCTGAGCGTTCCTGCACTGTCTTACCTCACCAACTTCTATTCTGAATGGATGTGTATTTTACCTTCGTGAAAAAGAACCATTTTTTGTCTTCTCTTTAATAGTCTACAACATAAAATGAATGACCACAATATAAGCTTCTCACCATTTCTACTAAGTAACACTGAGCTCGCTTTAAATGTGCAAATTCTGTATGCCAAAAAGCCATAGCACAATTAAACTCATCTTGAACCTATGCATCGGCGATGTAACGTTACTGAGGAAAAAAATCCTTATACAACGATTTCAGCTTCTACAACTCCAATCACTCCCAAATGCAACCAAACTCTGGGCTGTCAGATGCATCTAAAAGAATAGAGAAAAGGTGAGAAACATTTATATTTCTGGGATAGTTATATTCATCAAGGGGACAGTGCTGACTGCCGATAGATAATGGACACCCACGTACTTCCCTTTCCCACTAAAGCATCAGGGGCCAGGAAACATAGTCTCATACACTCTGTATGTATACACAGTATAAAAATCTGTCCCAAAGCACACATTCCTACTCTGGCTTCTCCTTTCTAAGGGAATGCATGAAGGCACAGATAAGGAGATGCTTCACCATTCCATGTGGCTAGAAGAAAAAAGACGTTTGACTAAGAGAGTGAAGGTCATCACATGAAGGACCAACAACTATTTTCCGCACCAAAAATAACTTATTTGTTGCCACGTAAAAATAGATGCGTGATGGAAAATTCCTCCTAGCTTAAATTGGCAAGTGAGTCTCCAGACTACAAGAATCATCCCTAATTTTACTCTCTAAAGTCTATGATGCAGCTACTTCAAATGTCTGGTCTATTTTTCTGTGCACTTGCCTTTACAAATAGGAGGAACTCCTGTCAGGATGAACAGAGCCTTTCTTTCTCTCTTCCAAGGTCCATGTTCTACACTCTCTGCCAAGGCTGGCTATGAGAGACAGAACCATGTCTTAGGTGCTGGTCCTCATTAATGGAATATTTTGACTTGCGGTCATGGTCAAGGAATAAATTCTCTAAATGCTCGGCTAATATTCCCAGTAGACCAGAATTATTCCAAACTGACTTCCATCTTTTTCAATTGTAATGCAAAAATCCAACCTTTCCAGTATAAAAATGTGAACAGAAAAAGAAAAAGGGAACGGTTTGTTAAAAGGCACAGAAGTCAAAGAAACAGTGCTAAGGAGACAAGAATGTGGCCTCTGAGAAGCTATTCAGAAAATAAATTCAGTGAACAAAGCCCTAATGTGTCCTGGTTGGATTCTCTTCTCAGTTCTGCCATTAACTAAAATGTACCTACAGGGCAGGCAAGATGGCTCAGTGGGTAAAGGCATGGGCTCCACATGGATACGTGAGTTTAATTCCTAGAGCATGTATAAAAATGGAAGAAAAAAAAAACAGACTCAAAAAGTCATCCTCTGACATCCACACAAGCACCATGGCACACACTTATACCCACTCCAACATTTGTCCACACATACACTCACACAAACATAAATAAACACAGCTACTCAAGTAGCTTACTGAACATGCTTGGGGTGCAGTTACCTGACCCCTGGCAAATGAAGACGTCAACAGACAACCATAGTGATATCAATTACTAAGTGATATTCCTGAAGGACTATACCCAGGGCAAGCTACAAAATGTAGTGGCTCTGCTTATGCCTCTGTACAATGCAGGTTGACACCACAGGAAGTGCTTTGAATGTAGTGACGTAACACAAGGGAAACTGTACACACTTCCTGGGAGAACGCTCTCCATCACTGTCACATTAACGTGAGCCTCATTCATATTTGCTACTTAGCATTTACCTCACAACTCATTTCGCCCAGATTCTCACACCTCTTTAATCTTCCCGTCCTTTGCTCTTCCCTTTTGCCACTTTCTCGTACCCTTGGGGTTGTCCTGCTTTCCCTCATTACCTTTAGAATCCATCACACATCGCTTGTCGTTTAATTCTCTGTGTTCTGACATAAAATGGGAAAGAAAATAACCACCTACCACTGAAGATTTAATCTTCTAAAAATGTATTAGAGATGCCTTTGGTCAATTTGAGTCAAACATGCAAATGAGGACTGATCAATATGCATGATTCTGATAATCATTATGAATGAAAACATTAAGCTGTGTAGAGCTCAAGAAAGAACTAGAGATTCAGATGGAGGTATAGTTCAGTAGTATAGCTCATACCTGCTTAGCAAGAATAAAGCACTGGGTCTATACTCAGCACCACTAAAAGACAAACCAAAAACAAAACAAACGAACAAAAGAAACAGCATTAATAGCTACAGAAAATCTACACTGAAGTGAGTATTATAAAAGGGAACAGATTCCATAAGCAACACATCATACAAAAAGCACAAATGTTGGACATGCAGGAAAGAGTACACCCATCAAATGTTCATAGGTAATCAAAAAATAGCTGCATTGAATAAAGTGTTGTAAACATAAGAGATAATGAGGTTGCCCAGAAGGCTAGCGAACCCTAGGAAATCCCACCCACATGTAATTTCCCACCAACAGAATATAGAAAGTACAAAATCAGGATCTCCAGAAGATAAACACAGCTAGCTGTGACCTCAGGAACGCTAATCTTGCCTGACCCACTGCAGTAGCCTGTGATTTAACACTAACGCATTCCTGTTTGACCTTCCTACAGAAGATGGAGAAAGAAAGGGAGCAAAGCAATAAAAATGCAAATGATTGTTGTCCATCGTGATAAGGAATCCCATGGGTCAACCTAACCTGGCTTTGTGATGCCCATGTATCGGGTTCAATGTTATTTTTATGTAGGCCTGTGGATGCTACTACATGAGATAAGCAAGTGAATCAACTGACTGAGGAAAATAATGGCTCCCTTCAATGTAGCTGAACATTATCCAATCAGCTAAGGACCAAGAAGGAACAGATAGCAGAGTGGGCCCTGAGTTCTTGGGATGGGATCTCTCACTATTGACTATCTGGCATCCCTGCAGGAGCCATTTTGTCTCATAACCTTCGTATTCATCATCACAATCACACCAGGCAGTTCCCAAGAGATTGAACACTTCTTGTGGACACACTTGGGCTACAAATTTTCAGGTTAGGGGTTTGGGAGGTTCAACAATACCTGCAATGTAATTAAGATAGCTTAGGGACTAATTAATTTTAAACTCAACATTCATTTAACATGCCAGCTACATCTTACATAGCCCAAAGATAATTTCATGTTATTTTTATTAATTTGGGACATGTAACAATGTTTCATGAGATGTTATCTTCCACCTGCAGTATTGTATGAGAACTTCAAACATTCCAGTTTTGGAGTAGCCCAACGGACATGTCTCTTCATAGGTTCTGTATTTCTGTACAATGCTGGCTGGCCACTGGAGCAACGAAAAACTCAACTTGAGGCATTCAGTGCTTCAAGACCTTTTAATCTATTCTTTCTCCTTATTATTAATGAAAGCCAAAATACATGAAATATTTTAAAAGATATAAATTCTCTAGTCCAAAAAAATCCATTATTGAGATGTTCTCTCAATTACATAATTTTCTTCTGTTTTACAGTGTGTTTTGCCTGAATCACCATCCACATGCGCTCCATTCATTAAGATAAAACAATATACTTTTAAATCTCCTATAACCTCTAGATTCCCTCTTTATCTCCTTAACCCACTTTAATTCGAAATAAATTTTACCTGCTTTATTTTGGAAGGCTTCCCAAAATGAGCTTTATGTCTGCTCTACTGGCACAGACAAGCAGAATGGTTTGTGTGGTTTGAGCCGGCCCTTACACACTCGGAGGTGGATGGCTGCTTAACAGCCTAACTCATTGCAGCTTCTGTTTGGGATTTTATGCTTTAGTTCCTTAAGGCGAACTGAGTCTTCAGTAATTGGAGCCCTTTAGAAGTAACTGGTGACATGACAATGATTCTTAAGAAAAAGCCATCCAGCACTAGATTTTTCTTAGAAATAATAAAAGATCAACAAAAGTATCTCAGTTCCAATTGGGCATGTTAGCACATACTTATAATCCTGGCACTTGGAGGTTCAGACTGAGGAATAGCAATTTTGAGATGAACTTGGACTATGTAGCAAAACTCTGCCTCAAAGAAAAAAACAAACAACAAGTAAACTGTCTCCAAACCAATTCTCACATTCTCATTGACCAATGTTTTCAGTTAAACTGTTAAGTTCTTTTTTGTTGAGCAAAGACTTTTTAATGACTATATTCTACAAATACACTAGAGAATCTTGCAATGCTGCCTTCACTGGATGCAATCCTGGGCCACAAGTCTGCACAGTCCTTTGCAATTATACCTGTGACAGCAGAACCTTTCATCTCATCTCGCCTTTATTGTTTACTATGACCCTGCATTATCCTCAAAATAAAGAAACACCCCATCTTTTCTTCAATATGACTTTTGTTATCAAATTACCACTGCAGGATGTAAAGATTTTTTCTAAGCTCTGATTTGCCTTTCTTAATTGTGGCCATCACCATGTCGCCCACACCACCAGCAGGAAGTCTGTTCAACCATCCCTTGATTCCCTTCACAGAGATGATATACAAGTTTTTGGCTCCTGTTTTGTCAGCACAGTTGATCACAGCTCCTACCGGAAGACCTAGGGAAATCCAGAATTTTGCTCCGGAAGACCCACCACGTCCTCACTTTGACATCTTGAGTGTCTGGAAAGAGTCAGAAAGGCTAAACTGTTAAGTTCTTGTTTTCATCTAATCAATTTAAATAAAAAGGGTGGTTGCTTTAGCTTTAAATTATAGTCACATGTATATATATATCATTCCTCCTGTGCAGAAAATTATAGGATATAAAAGCAACTGAAATAGTTACTGACCAACAAGTTTCCTAGCACAAAACTAAACTTGATGTGATCAAGGAATTACTAGTTCCCATGTTCCAAAGGACAAGAGAGCTTCTCTTGATCCGCATAAAGAGAGGGCAGCAGTAGCTCACAAGCCCTCCAGTCTTCTCATGCCATTGCCTTTCTATCCTGTGTCCCTTTACCATATTTTCACCAACTGTCAATGAGACAACAGTCAGATGTAGGCCTCTCTGCAAACCATTTTCAAAAACAATACAAGCAAACTCAGTAAGTGTGGTCACGGGAACTTTTCTGGGAAGCTGATAGCCAAGAAACTCTAAGCCCTTAGAAAGCAGCGACACCCAAGTGCCCTGGTGCTGGGTTGATTATGGTGGAGGACCCATCCAGTGTTCAGGAATTTCCACTCTGCACCCTCACCAGGAGAGAAAACATCAGCAAGTCAACATTCCCACACAGAGCACAGCTTCTGTACTAGCTTAACCTTACCACTTCGGCCACCTTTATAGCTTGCTGAGAATTTAGGCTTTGCAAGAAAGTCCTATATCTATCATAGGACAGCAGGCAAGAAACACTTCAGGTTTACCATGCAAGTTCTACAATCAAAAGGTCTTCATTTGTCACTAATAGTTTTAGGCGTTCAAGAGATACCAAGTTATCGTTGAATTTAGGAAAGACAATAAACCTGAGATGAGGCAAAGGGAGACATAATGAGAAGTCTATTCTAGAATTTCCAAACACTAGTTATTTTCTGCGCTACATCAAGAACCTGATGTGCTTTATTTACTACTGTGTCTCCAGTGCCTATAACTGTGCCCAGCATGGAACAGGCACTTCATAAATATTTATTAGATGGATGCATGGAACTCCCTTGATCTAATAAACTTCTGCTGTATCTCTCATCATTGTAATGACTGAGACTATACAGCAGTATGGTTCTCAATAAGCACTTTCAATAAAGGATGGATAAACTACTTTTATTCAGTGAAACAATGAAGCCTCATCATCTGGGTACCTACGATTTTGCCAATAAATAAGCGTGCATTCTCTGATTAGTTCAAATGAGAGATGACACTGGGAAATGGTTATCCCTGTTGTAATGTATTCCATCTCCAAGGCTCTGCTGGAAACAGGGGTACAGCCAATTGAGACACTAAAATGAAACAATGCGATTTCTTTTAATAATAAACAAAACAAAATCAAAGCAAACAGCAGCCATTAAGGCCAAACTAGAAGGCAGATCTCACAGAAGCTGAGCCCAAGGCTGTCACGCTGAGGGGGACATGGACTGCATTAATAGCTCCACAGATGTGAACTTAAATACATCTGCAGGGCCTGAGGAGATGGTTCAGTTGGAGAGGTGGCTGGCTGCCCTGCGAGCAGAAGGAAATAAGTCTGGATATAGAGTACCAATCTAAAAAGGCAGACATGGTACATGCACTTGTTTGCTTGTTTGTTTAATTTAGACAGGATCTCTCGGTGATATCCTGTCTGCGTCTGTCTGTTTGAGATAGGATTTCTCTATGTAGCTCTGACTGTCCTGGAACTCACTCTGTAGACCACAATTGTCTCAAACCCACAGAGATCCTCCTGCCTCTGGCCCTGCTTCTCATGTGCTAGGATTTAAGGTTACACCAGCATGCCCAGTTTGTAATCCTTGTAGAGAAAAGTCAGCAACGGATGATCCCTGGGAATAGCTATCAAGCCAATCCAGCTAAGTCAAGAGAGAGAGAGATTCAAAGAAGAAATGCCAAGCTGGAAAGGTGCCTCAGTAGTTAAAACCACTGGCTGCTCTTTCTGGGAACTGAATTTAATGTCCAACACCCACATGGCAGCTCACAACTGTCTGTGTCTCCAACCCCAGTACCTCTGTGGTCACCAGGCATGCAGTGATACAGACATTTATACAGGCAAAACACCTACTCACATATAATTAATTAGCTAATTAATTAAGAAAATAAATGGAGATCAAGTAAGACAATTGTCATCATCCTCTGGCCTCTGTATGCATATAGGCATATGTGAACACATCAACACACATATATGCATACATATATCCATCTCTGCACTAGCCTGCTAAGCCTCAGTGTTTTATTCATAGAACAGACAAAAAAGCTGCTAGTTCCTTAACAGTTGCTGCTTGCTGTCAGAGTAAATGAGAACAGATACACAATGCACTTAGCAAGGTGTTTGGCACAGAATACTTATGTAATAAAATGTATTTGGCTGTGTCCTTCATGATCACCCTTCAAACAAAGGAAGAAAAACAGATAAGTTAGAAAACAACATAGACACCCTCCAAAGGCACCCACATTTTTAATAAAGGGTCCTTTTTTCTTTGCTCTCATGCATGAGCCACCCCCAACTAGCTAATCTTGACTGTACAAATTTCAAGGCAATCTTCAAAGTGACTCACATTTCCCCAAGGTCTGAAAGGACCTGAACAGCAGATCTGAAGTCATACGATCAAACAAGCAGAAAACAGGTTGCTAAAGAGAGTAGTGAGAGGCTGAAAGGAAGCAAGTCAAACATCAACACAGCAAATCACCACTAGACAAAGTCTCCTGGAGAGCAGACCAGCTCACTGTTGACAAACAAAGCCAGCCCTTCAGTTGGTTCTTTAGTACAAGCAGTGGGAAAATGCAGAGGGTGTTGAGTGGCAGCCTTTCGTCAGGGTGGCACAAGAGCCAGCTCCACGTTCAAACCATGTCTACCACACATGACTCAGGACAAGTGCCTTAATTTTCTTGCTTAATGTCTCATCATAAAAACAGAATCTAGCCAAGTTACTGTGAGAAGTAAAAATTAATTAAATAATTAGCTGGCACTGAAAGGAGAATTAATGTGGACCAGGGACGGTGTTGCACACATTTGAGTCCTGTATGGAAGGGAAGGAGTGTAGAGTCAGGATAATTGTGCATTTGAGGTTAGCTTTGACTACACAGTAAGATATGGTCTCGAAAAAAATCAAGATAAATAACAAAGAGTAAAAATGATGGAAAATTTGCACACTGTGTAAAAGACACAATCTAATACTACATCCATGCCTGGAACCGAAACTAATTTAAGACTTAATTTCTGCCGTGTGGCAACATCAGTAATGCCTTCCTCTGGGATTATTTGGGGATCACCGAACTTGATGCCCCATAGAAAAGAGCCAGGAATCTAGTACACACTGAATAAATGTTAAATGCTAATAGTACAACTGGATCTTCTATAATTAAGGCAAGCATCTCTAGTGCTGGCCAGTCTCAGCCTCAGAATCCTTGTTTGTAGAACAGCATTAAAGTCTCTTGATTAGCTGCATAATGGCTGCTGCTAAAGCACAGGGCAGAAGTTTTGCAGCACACTTTAGCAAGGTCCTGGACCATGCCATCCGGACTTCAACATAGTGCCTCCCATCCCCTACCAGGAGGTCTTGTTCTTGAACTTGTTTCTAAACCTTCCAGACCAGAATCTCAGTAAGTAAGTTGACTTACATCCCCAAACTATCTCATGACAGAAAAAACTTTTACTGTGTTCTGCTTCACTCCCCTGTCAAGATATCTCAAAACACTGGTCTTTGCTGAACAACAATCAGTGGAATGTTTCAAGTGGTAGAAATGATTATCCATTACACGAAACCCCACTGCTTACAGAAGTTAAAATGTAAAGATCTCCATGGAGCATGGTGGCAGTTTAGAGCCTGTGGAAATGATGAAACTTAGAGGAGTTTATATCTCATACCAGGAGGTGGATATCAGTCATCAAACCAGCACAACAGCTGCCATAGCCTTTCATCTGCCTTGATGTCCATCTTTGTCTATATCCTATCACTAGATGGACTAAGACCAGAGGAGTGTGTGCAGGGCTCCAGCAGCTGGTAAAGAACCCCGAGGGTTCCTGTCCTTCTTAACTGCTTAGACCCAGCTACTGGGGAAGGAAAGCAGCTAACTGGGCAACTGTCTAGAATCCATGAATCCTCATGATGAATATTAAGTTTTACAATAAAGTTAAGTTTGAACGAAAGTGTCTATACCCCTATTCAGGATGATCTGCAGGCTACGATGTCCCCAGCAGCTGAGATGTGCATTGTATAAAAATGCATAGCCGCTATTCGTAGATCTGAGCTTAGAACAGTGTGCTTTCATTTACTGCTAAAATAAACACGACCACGTTGGATGATATCCAATCGGTATAAAATACTACTATACATAACTCGAGCTTTCGTCTCGTGATTAACAGAACAAATATACATTATTAAACTTAATTTCAAGGTGTAATCTGCTGTGTCATTGAGATAAGAGAGAAAATGAGACTGTGGACCTTTTCCAAATTCCTACAGGCTATAGTAAAGAAAAATGGCTCATGCCCAGAAACGACAGTAAGAAGATAGGACTTGACTGGGTGACAGGTGCATTGATAAACTGAATAAATGAATGAATGAATATGTCAGCATTGTTCCCAGTTACCCACATGACAATAATCTAAGATCATTATTTTGACACACTAAAATGAAACAATCGTAGCTACCAGAAAGAAAATGAGCCAAGAAACTCTGTGCTTTGTAGGGAAGATGAGCTATATCAGGTTACAAGTATCTTAGCATCCCACAAAATCATCTGGCTTCAAAGTAGGGTACCTGCCGGTGACGTTCCCTCCTGAGACATCTCAGATTTGTCCCTAGTTCTCACACTGTGTCCTCACACGCAGTTTGAAAGAAATGCTTTTTAAGAAGATGAGCTTGCTAATAAATTGAATTATTTCTGTTGTGCCACAACTAATGGAGAGAAAGCGCAGAGCTCAAGATGAACAATAATCTAAACCGCTGGATCTGATTTGGAACCTAATGACATTCCCTGACTGGCAGAGAAACAAAGGAGGACAGAGCCGCAAAGCCAAGCAAGGTGTGCTGTCAGCACTCGGAAGGGATTTTTATAGTTGGAGCCTGTAGGAATTTGGAAAAGATCCATGGTCCCATTTTCTCCCTTATCTCAATGACACAGCAGATTACACCTTTAAATTAAGTTTAATAATGTATATTTGCTCTGTTAATCACAAGATGAAAGCTGAGTTGTGTTCTGGAAGGGGGGAAAAACAGATCACTTCATACTGCATAGAACTGGACAGAAAGTTCTTTTTTTGGCAAGCAGAGGCAGGTTGGCTAACCCCATAGACTATAGTGCTTCATCCCCACACCACTAAACATTAGGAATTCTCTCAGTGTCCTGAAAAACACACACACTGGGCAACTTGTCCCTTGCACAGGTCACATCACAATGTGTGATCAGAAGAAGGGTGGAAAATGTGGACCCATTTATTTCTTGCTCACTGGTACCTGGGCATACTCGATGAACAAAAGATCAGCTGAGCCCAGGGTTCCACACACCTTTCATTCGGGGACCACCAGCAACTACTGGTCACCGTGGTGCCTGTTCTTCTCAAGGTAGCTGGCAGAAGCTCAGAGACCAAGTCAAGCTGCCTGAGTTCCCTGTTCATCTCTCTTCCAGCCCAGAACAAAGAGGCCCACGGAGCCCAGCACACCGTCATGGGGTGGGGAATGTCCTCAGACAGCCCAAGCAGCAATCACAGAGGGGACCTGCTCTGTGGTGTCAGACCAGAATGAGCAGTTCTACTGTTACCCATTTCCACCGTGGCTCTCCATGTATCCTCCTGATGACTCTCCTTCCCCACCACAGTAAGCTAAGAGGATTATGGGAGGCAGGGGCATGCCTCCTTGGCTGGCAGGTGGCCCATTCATTTTCTGTAATGTCACCTAAGTGGTAGTCTGTGTTGGCAAATTCTGGAGCCATAATTACAGACCTTCTTGGGGACAGGGGCTCCATTTGTCCTCAAGTTACATACAATAAATTGTAATATATGCTGATCCTATCTGATTGGTGAGTGGGTATGTTGACCTGTCCATCAAAGGCCACAGTGGAAAAACAGAGCTTCTATACGTACAGGACAGAAAGCAGCAGTATCTGTGCAGAAGCCTGGGGCATGCAGTCTGGCGTTAGAAGCACAGGTACCTGAAGACCAGTGGGTCTACACAGCAAGTTCACGGTAGTGTTTCCTAACTGCCACACACCTACAGAACAGATGGCGGTTCTGTGCGGGTGCCTTAATAAGGAGTCATTTCCTTAGACTAGTTATTTGGGGCATGCCTGTTCCTCTCTAATTTTTCCTCACTTGGGATTCTCTAATTTCTCTATAACCTTCAGAGAGAACTATTCCTCAATCAATCCTGTGATCCTCCACTACTCCTGTTTACAGGTTACTTCCTTCAGGACAGCCTACGTACACCCCAAATGTGCATTGGTCCACTAGCTCAACATACTAGTCTGTATCTCTGCCCATCCTTTGTGTTGTACCTAAGATTATCACCTCTTCCGTGGCCCATACACATTCCCCCTGTAATACACTTGGTTTCACACATGTTACTGTATGTCACAGTGCAGCACTGTGTATATCACTGGCCACGCAGCAGTAGCCATTTGTCATGTGTACAGAGCATTTCCACCCACAGGAGCTTAAAAACAAAGGTGCTCTCTTATATCTCTGTGCAGGAATTGGGTAGACATGGACCCAACCTGAATCAGAACCAAGAGGGGGCTGTGAAGTAGGAGTTATCTAGAAACCATGAGATTTAAGAACTGCAGTGTCTATACACCTGCTCAGAAAGCTCCCATAGGGCTGAGGTAATCAATTGCCATACAAGCAAGAAGACCTCAGTTTGATTCCCCCAAATCCCGTTAAGAGTACTTGGCTTGGTGGTAGACACCTGTAATCTCCTGAACTCCAAAAATCAAAGACCAACAGGGAAAAAAAAAATCACTGACTATGAAATGAACTAAACAGTTCTGTAAATAGGATGTAAAAATGACTAGTGAGGACATAGGAAGAAATGTTCAAGATCCGTAGCCAGCAGAGAAATGTAAATCTAAACTACATGGTGACTGTACATCACCTGTCAGAATGGCCAGCATCAAGCACACAGTGAGTGAACCCTTAGCTACTAAGAATGTGGGTAGAAAGGAATTCTTTTATAGTACAGGCTGGATGCAGCCCACAAGGCCAACAAACCCAGGTGTATAGACACTGCACATGAAAATCAGTATGGAAGTCCTCAAAAACTAAAAATTATTATGTGCCAGAGTTACATCATAAGTACAAGGGACCCCAGTTAGCATCCTGCACACCCACACACTCGTGTTCATTCACAATACTGAAGCCATGGAATCAGCGTACAGCCCCAGCAACCGATGGAGAGACGAAATACAGAAGATGCTACAATATGATTGGCCACGAAAGACGACATCAAGTTAGCAGAAGACAAAGGATGGAACTAGAAATGACTGTACAAAGGGGAATAAGTCAGATTCAGAAAAAGAGAAATATATTTTTCTCATATAATCTAGAATTTTTTTGGTGTGCCTGTTTGTGTGTGTGTGTGTGTGTGTGTGTGTGCGTACACACTCATGAACGTAAGTGCCTGAAGAGGCCAGAGGCATCGGATGCCTCTGTGCCTTTTAACAGAGCCATTTCTCTAGCAAACAATCTACTGGGGGGGAGAGGGAGAGAGAGAGAGAGGGAGGGAGGGAGGGAGGGAGGGAGGGAGGGAGGGAGGGAGGGAGGGAGGGAGGGAGGGAGGACACAAAAGTAGATGTAGGAAGAGCTGGAACTAGAAAGTGGAATGGCAGGTGAATATGATCTAACTATATGATATACTAGAGAAAATATAATGCAACTCACTATCTCATACAATTAATACATGCTGACAGAAGGGTTCATTATCTGATGTTCTTATAATTCTAATCCACATGTCTCATCCACCACCACATAAACAAAAATAACTATTACATATTTACTTCCTATGGCCAGTCCTTCACAGCCAATGTCCTTACATCCATTTCCCAGAAATCAAATCAATTCATATCTCACTATGAAGAGCATGGGTCACCCCATCTCACCGCCTCCGGTAGTCTGTTTGCCCACCCCATCATTTAGGCTCAGCACAGAAAGCCAGTTCATAGAACGGATACCCTTCCCCGATGGTACAGCCGAACGCCATGGCAGCCAGGTCTACTGAGGAGGAAACACTATTCCCTAACTTTGGCACTGTGTGGTGACATCATTGCACCGTCCTTCTAAAACTTCCTACTACCCTCAGGACAAAAAGTGAGACCATGGTGACTTCAAACAGGAAGACGGCAAGCGAACACTGTACTCACCCATTCTTCCCTCCTACCATAATTTCTGTGGATTCTCTGTTCCCATTCTGCAGACAAATATGCAAAGTGTGGGAAAGTAAAGTCACTGTTTAAGGTCAGGTTTAAGAATCAGGAAAAACAAGGTGAAGGCAGCCTCTC
This sequence comes from Mastomys natalensis, assembly GCA_021653895.1. NCBI lineage: Eukaryota > Metazoa > Chordata > Mammalia > Rodentia > Muridae > Mastomys > Mastomys natalensis. The sequence goes on from JAJTUV010000099.1 coordinate 189,617, forward strand.
CAGAAATAAAGATACATATAAAAATGATATTTGTAAAGGGTCCTACACCCTCAGTTTCCACCACTAGGACACAGAGAGGCTACACTTGAAAGCACTTGGATTCAGAGGCTCCATTAGGAGTGGACCCAAGTTTTAAAGCACTTTTCACTGGCAGATGTGAACAGCATTGGTTTTAAGAGTAACCTTCACTGGGGCTCCCTTGCCAACTTCTATGTGGGAGAGCAGGGAAAAGAGGGCCATGATTCAATATTATCTAGGCCAGGGAATCTGTGCCCAAGGAACTATACGTTCCAAAGACTTTAGGCTCAACTTGAAACCTTTGTGTTTTGTAACAACGATGGTATGTCCTATATAATTCAATCTGTCCCAATATCACATTATGGAATTTAAATGTCTCAGAATTAAAATTGATTCCTGTCTGAGAATGTTCTGATGAGGTTGATAACCTACTTAAGATTTCCAAACTGGACAAAGCGACCACCTGCATAAGAATTAGCAGGTAGGGGCCGGGAAGACAGCCAGTAATGGCTGAGCATTACAAACGTAAGAATATGAGGTTGGTCCTCAGAATCCATGTAAATAAACAAGCCAAGCATGGTGGCATGTGCTCGTAATTTCCACACTGAAAAAGTGGGTAGCAATGGTGGGTCCCTGGTGGTGGGGGGGGGGCATGAGGGCTACAGGTGGTCCACAGGCCAGACAGTTTGGCTAATCTGGAGTCCCAGTTTCAATACATACATGTTAAGGATGCCTAAGGATTAGAAAGGGCTTAAACATGTCTCTTCCTTGTGACTGCAGCCACAGTCCTCTACGACACTGATCTTATGTGGTGCATGAAACTTGCTGCTCCTGTCGTCATTTTCCCATACAACAGAAAACAAGACCTTGACCCCAGTAACCAGCAATGACAGTGTACCCAGCCTCCCTGTCTCCCTGGCCTCTCTCTGGAAACCATTATTCTACTTGTAGCTTCCAGGAGATAGAAATTCCCACTGTGAAAAGCTGGGGCCTGTGAGCACTAGGCTGCCTGTGAATTTGATTACATCTACTCAGAAGACCTGATCCGAGGAACCCACGCTACACATTCTGAGACTCTCATCTGCAGAGTGCCCTGTTTGTATAAGGCTATCAGGACTCTGCCTGGAAAGGATTACACAACCGCAGGGAGCACATTCTGAGGCAAGCAGCTTGCCCTTCAATAATCTGATAAACAGGCGTTAGCTGCAGCACTATGAGCCCTGGATACTGGGGCCTGGAAGCCTTTGTTGATCCAGATGTCAGAGCTCAGGCCTCATCCTGCACAGACGGAATCACTCTGAGCTTCCCTGCAGGACAGAAGAAAAGAGAGGGCTCAGGTCATAAGAACGCTATGAACAGCCTCAAAACAGTTCAAAGTCTGAAAGGGGAAACATCATTTGGAGAAGACTGACAGTCACACAGGAGAACTATTCTGTCTTGAGCTGAAATTGTATTTACACAGTTACACGCAGATAAAAATGTATATTTTGTTAATTATTTCCAGGCAGACATAGAACAGGTCAACAATGTGAAGCAGTAAATAAGCAGATAAATAAAAAGATGTAAAATTATAAAATCCAGTTCAGTGGAGTTAGAACTAAGCAAGATTTATCGCGCAGAATTCAGCACACTTTAAAAATTCCTGTAAGATGAAAGCAGACAGGATCAAACAACAAGATGTGGTTTCTTAGGGTCAAATCCAAGTTTTGATACTGTCCGTTGCAACCATACACTATGTCCCCAAGGGCCATTAGAGCACACTGGAAGTGTGACAAGAAGAGTCAGCTAAACTGCTTCTGAGCTTGAGCTACATTCAAATCTTCTGGCTGCCCAGCCCAGGATTTCTCAGTGGAAGCCCCTTCTTACCAGTCTCAGGCAAACAAATTTCCTGTCATCCTCTGACCTCTCCTCCTCTGATTCACAAGTGGTGTCAGAAATTAGAAAGTAATGTATTGCTTGTATGATTCATTTAAAGAAGAGTTTGAAGAGCTTCTTTTTCCTCCATCAAAATAACAGCATCTTGGGCCAGTGAAATGATTCAGCAGGTTATGGTACCCTGCAGGCAAGCCTGATTACCCAAAGTTCGATCCCTGGAGCCTATATGGTGGCAAGAGAGTCTCAACCTCCAGAAGTAGTTTTCTGTCCTTTACATGTTCACTGTGACATGTTCCACATTCATACAGGGAAGATAAAGGAAGAAAATTTTCATACAATATCCTGAGTTGTCCTCTCTGTGTATATGGTCAATAACTCAGAAACCTAACGCAAGTTTTTGAATGGCACGGTAAAAGTTACGATTCTAGACCTTGAGTTTGGAAAGAGACTGCTCTCCGAAATGCTGATGGCTGTGTGCCTGCTGCTGTCTTCCCACCTGCAGAACTTTTGCTAAATCTAATAGAATGTAGAAGAGTACACGAGCCACCGCAGAGAAACTTAATTTCCATCTTGGTTCATTTGATTTCCTAAAATTACATCAACAGCAAAATCAGATACATATGGACGCTGGTTTCATGAGGCTTCTAATTGACAAAACTCTATTTTAGTGTTTAAAGAATAGTGATCCCTCTGTAATTGAGCCAGGGCCAGCAAAACGATTTGCCATTTCTTTTTCCTTCCTTGGTACACAGTACAATGTGCTCACTATTGTGCCAAACTGATAACTTAAAGAGAAAAATAACAATAAAATTATTAGGGTTCACTGTAAATCCAGCAATCATAAGACTATCCATAAATCAGAAACCAATGGGGTTGGGCGGTGGTGGCACACGCCTTTAATCCCAGCACTTGGGAGTCAGAGGCAGGCGGATTTCTTAGTTCAAGGCCAGCCTGGTCTACAGAGTGAGTTCCAGGACAGCCTGGGCTACACAGAGAAACCCTGTCTCGCTGTCTCGAAAACCAAAAAAAAAAGAGAAACCAATGGGGCTTAATCATTAATTCAACTTTCCATTCACTGACTGTATATGAGCTTCACAGGACATGTGTCAAAGAGGAAGAGGAAATGAAGTCTTGAACCCACCCATTTAAATTCCCTGTGACATTCCAGGGAGACTGCCTGGATCCGGGTGTGCTGAGTGACATCCAGGCTCCCTTAACCTCAAAACCCAACCCTGGGCTGCAAGGATGGCTCAATATTTAACGGGCCTGCTGTACAACTATGAGGCCTTGAATTTAATACCCCCCCACAAAAAAAAGCAAATGTATAGGGGTGCCCACATGTAATCAATGTGCTGGAGAGGCAGGAAAAGGGAGTTCTGTGGGTCTCACTAGCCAGCCGAACTCAGCGATTCTTTGAGGCCCAGTACTGGACTCCATCCCAAAATATAAGGTAGGTGGATTCTGAAGAACACCACACAAGGTTGATCTCTTGCTTCCAAATGCATGTGTACAAATGCTCCCAGATACACTGCATGCACCCCTAGATAAACAAACACACACACACACACACCACCCCTAATTGTTTAAGAAATCATTCTTGTTCTTGCTAATATTACTTCTTCCAACATCTATTCAAAGATCCCTGCATCAAGAATCCTTGCTGTAACGAGACCAAATCTGTCATTCCCTTTCTCCACTCAGGAAGAGCAAAATGCTACTCCTGAGCAGTCACTTCACCTCTCTCTCCCTCAGAGTTCAGGCAAACACTGGTATGGCAAGCTTCAGAAGACATGTATAAACACAAAATTTCTTTTATCATACAAGATACTTTCTCATTCTAAAGAAATCTGATCCAAGGACGTGTCTCAGAATGTTAGCCATCATCCCACCAGAATCTGTCACCAGAGACTAAAATCCACAAAGATGTTTTTGTCTTCTTAAATGGCAAGGGGGAAATATGATTGACAGCTTAATAGAAAACACAGTCTCTGATACGAAAACCAAAGGTCACATCAGAGCTTTGCGCTATGATATTTGTAAACCCATTTCCACCCCTTTACACTGACTAATATATGCCCTTCATGAGAAATAAAACACAAAACTAAAATGTAAAAAGGTTTACTCTGGGTCAGAATGACTAAAACATAGTTGTATGTTTTACCAAAAAAGTGACTGTAACTTGTGTCTGTGCATGTGCACACATGCAGGTGGATGCACCCGGGCATGGGCACCAGGTGTCAGGTTCTATCTATTGAGACAGGTTTCTCACTGACCTGAAGCTAGCCTGGTAGCCAGCAATCCCCAGGGACCTTCCAGTCTCCATCCCCACCAGTGCTATGGTATGGTTGCAGGTGTGTGGATGGTCAGGCCCAGCCTTTTCAGGTTCTGGAGATTCAGACTCAGGTGTTCTTGTCTGCAAAGCAATCACACTTGCCACTGAGCAATTCTCACCAGCCCCTGTAATTTCAACACATCCCCTCCACGACCACAGCTGAGTGGCACATCTGAGAGATGAACAGATGACATATATATTTTACCTTAGACTCATGATCTTCCAAGCTTTGTTGATTAAGGAAACATAGAAACAGACCTCAGGTGGAAATGTTACCAGTGGTTAAGTGGTAATAGGTCCACTTTGTTTTTCTGTTTTCCACCCTTTGGCAAATAGTAAACCTAGTATTTTCTTTAACATATAATTTACTATTAATAATGCTACAGTTATGAATTGTTGGCATTGAACAACAACAAAAATGGGCATGCAGACACAGCCACTTGACCCTAGAAAGTATCCCTTCCAGTGAGATTCTTAACCCAGGCACTCAGGGCTCGCCACAGAGCAGCACCACCCATGTGTCTTCCAGGACACAATTCTAGTGGATCCCAGTGAGATGACCAGAATAACCAGATACCACCCAAGGGAGTAAAATCACCTCAGGGTAAGATAAAAACAAAACAAAATCAAAATAGCCATTAAGAGCAAAAGAAATAGCCTTTACGAGTACCTGTCTCAGCTCTGGCAAAGGTTTGGAGCCACGATCAGTGACACCAACAAGACACTTTTATCTTAAAGGGTCCATGAAACTCTTCATACTGTGCTCTCATAAAACTCAAACCCCCAAGGGGTCTTTGGGGGAAAAGGAACAAGATTCAGCTTTCAAAAACTAGGAGGAGGGAAAAATCTTGGCTTCAAAACTGCTGCTTTGCGAAGTGCCTGATGTTAGGAGACCTATTTTTAAAAGTTGGGGGTGGGTAGAGTCTAAGTATGCTCACAGTAGCTTTTCATCTTTTTGACATATCAATAAAGTCTTTTTCTTCTTCTTTTTGGGGAAAGGGAGTGGGAAAGTCAGTGAATCCTTCGGTAAAAACGAAAACTGAGCATGTGCACAAGGCAAGCCGTCTGTCAGCACTTTCACTATCTCCTTAAACAAAAAGACACAGAGAAGAAAGACTCATCTTAACCCCTCAGTGGAAAAGGTTGCCAGAAATGGTGTGCTGATAAGTGTCACCTGAACAAGAAGGTCCCAGCTAGGGGACAGAGATGCAAACTGAGTCACTCACGCAGATGCAAAGCTGAGCCCGTGGTCCCCCCTCTTTGTGAAGCAATTGGGTTGCTCAGGGTCTGAGGCTTGTACCCAAGAGGATACCAATGAGTTCCCACTAACTGTATGTCACTGTCAGCCTTTTTCCAGTGGCAGAAAGGGAGCCTTTATCTAGCAACTGACAGAAGAAAACAACAGGAGCTGAGATCAATCCAAAAAAACGTTTAATACAGTGAGCTAGCCCAGCTGCCTGGCCTCTGTGAGCGAGACACTAGAAGAGTCACGCAGAGAAGAGCAGGTAGCCCACAGGAATTTCACTGGCCCAACATCTTTTGCCATAGTCTGGGCAAGCAATCTTTTTTTTTCTTCACTCAGAACTCGGCCTGCATTCTCTCCAAGAAGGAACGTAGTCTTGTTTCCTCTAAGCACTTTCTAGACTTTTCTACCAAACCGTAAATCAAATCCAAGGGAAAGGGAGTGATTAATTTAACAAATGGATCATGGCAGGGTGGATTTTTCATACCTGACAGCTGCATCCCAGGAGAGACAGAAGACCCTGGAGTTGCATCTTCGCCTTTCCAAATGCTTCCTGATTATTCTAACAGACCCCAAAGATCTAAGACATATGTAGACTTTAGAATCTCATAAGGAATAATGCACATGATCTACAGGAGATATACAGACTGGTGCTACATGTCACAATGAGAGCCAGGTCAGCCACCTGCCCATCACCTCAGAAGTTCACATCTGAACACTGGTTTACATGAGGCACAAAAATGCACACATGAATGCTAAGGATGGGTAGATCAAAAAGAATAACAAACCCAAGGCTACCCTGGGCTACATCAAGAGAGCCTGTCTGAAACAAAAACAGAAACAATAACAACTTAAAATAAATATATTGGCATCCTCCTCAAAGCAAACTTTAAAAAGTTCTTTGGGAGAGATTTAACTCATCTGGTGTGAAATAAAACAAAAACAGAAATTATCAAAGTACTCTGAGTCCTCACAAAACTGCTAGGGGTGTACCCGTGTGCACCACACTACAGAATGTGGTTGCTCCTAGCCATACACGGCCAAATGAACACTTGATTCAGTGGCTCGGTGGAAAATGAAATATGCTAATACTGTAGAAAATGCACTGGGCTCCAAACACTGCACAGGACAGAGGCGATGTCAAGCATCGCACTCACGGTTTCCCCAACGACATGCTAAAATGGTAACAATTTGGAGAGAATGTGTTAAAGAATATGAACTATACTCAATTGTTTCTTAAGTTAGTGAGACCACAAGACAATGAATTGCACACTGTAATTCAGAATAATTAAACTTATACATATACCAACATACCTTGCAGGGTGGTGCCTTCTGAACATCTGGGTAATAGAGACAGCAGGCAACTGCCCAACACCCACTTTTTCCTCTCTTTGGTTGGCCTCTCAAGCTCTATTTTGCCTTCTGAGTAACAATCATGGGAACCCAACTCCATATCCAAATCATGAACTGATTACTTATTTCAATTAAAATTAAGAAAAATTAAAGAGCGTTTCTAACAATTTTTTGTAGACTTGTTTGTTAGGACAATAGTATTCCACAGTAGGGCTTGCAAGCTTTCTCTAAGAGATGGACAGAAAATAGTTTAGGCTCCGTTTGTCTCTATTGTACTGAAGCAGCCAATGACAACATAGAGAAGAAGTGTGACTGAGTTCCATTAACTCTCCATTTGCAAAACAGGAGACAGATGAACTTGGCCTCTGTGCCCTTCTGTGCCTATCAGTGTTACAGAATATTAAGTTTCCTATGAAGAAAAAGATGAATTTACTAGTGGCCCCATAACTTGGAATTTTGCACACACACACACACACACACACACACACCAGAGATTTTGAACACATCTTGAAAGGCTACATCTTGAGACTGAACATGTGAGTTCCTGAGCACTCAGTGCTCATCACTGCCAGACTCTAAATGTCCTTGTGTGCCACAGCATTCCTGATGTAGACTTGGTATCAGTGCCAACAGAGAAACCATCTAACCTGTATCCCCATGAGTCATTGAGAAATAAGATGACCATATAACTTACTGTCCAAGCTAAATCAACATTCAGAATAAAAGGCATGACATAATTAATCATTGTGTCTGGCTAACAGGCTTTGATGGAGATGTGTACAATAGTATCCTACTGATAAAGGATGTGAGGCTTGCAGTGAAAACAGTCAGCAACGAATCCCAAGACACAGATGTCCGTGTTAAGGAAACCTTTGGTGATATTTCTCCTATGATATGTTGTATTAATAGTAAAGACATTCCTAATATCTTTCCTAATATCTAATAGGGTTGGGCCTCCTGAACATGAGGTAATGAACACTACAGTCACTTCCCAACATCATCTTCAAACTCTCTTCAGCCTCCAAAGTTCTAACTCTGGGCAGCAATTATGGTTTTAGTCTAGTGGTCACACCGCCTCTATCTAAATCATGAATTGACAATGTATCTTAAAAAATGTCACCCAAGATACAAAATGAGTAGAGGCTCATTCTATGCTTCCTCTGGCTTGTACATATTAATGAAAACCATAGGTTTAAAAAAAAATGGTTCAATTCCCTAGAGTACTCAGGGTTGAACCACTGCAGCTCAGGCTGAAGATGACCATACGAACATATAGCAAAGCTTGGCTACAACAGATGCAGCCTGAAATTCCAAGGCTCTGCTTCTCCTGCAGAAGCTCTTCCCTCTAACAGTCCCTGAGATGTTCGATGTGCAGTGCCGTGTGCATAGGCTGATGATAGCAAGGACACAGAAAACAGCCCACTTGACAGGCTCCGGATGCTGTACCAACCAACATCAGCCCAACCCAAACTTTCATCTCTGACCTTTTGGCTGAGACCAATGTGCACCTGCTGCTTGCACCTCACAGAGGCTATTCGTTGTGCGTAGCCTGACCTTCCTTGCTTGGTGGCCACGCACTCTTCTACACCCTCTTCCGTGTATATGTGTGTAAAATGCTTGTACAGTGGCAGATACCTGAAAGGTGTATGTAGGTGTTTGTGTGTATGTAAGGCCACTGAGGAGCAATCATGAAAAGGTGTGTGTGTGTGTTTGTGTGTGCATGCATGTGTGAAGCAAAATTAAGCAGTCGAAGCAGTTTCCTACCTCACAAGCACTCCCCTAGGATGCCAATGCATCTGTTTTTGCAGCAGCAGCTGGTTACATACATACCTTAAAAAAAAAAAAAACAAAAAACTCCCTAAGAAGTCATTTCCCAGAGGGAAGGTGAGGCAAGCAAGGATGTCATAGGAACCTCACTCCTGAATGCAGCAAACAAAACTTCCATTTTGTTTCTTTTCTTCTTGTGTAGGGAAAGCAATATGTATACCTGTATATAGCCAGAGGTAAACTAGAGGTTCATTCTTTAATCTCTCCCTACCCTTATCCCTTTGAGGTAGGGTCTTTCATTGAACCTAGAGTTCACCAATTTAGGGACTAGTTAGTCAGCAAGCCCCAGGGTTCCTCTTGTCTCTCTGCCTCCTAGCAGTGGGATTGCATGTGGGCATCACCATGCCTAGGATCCCAGGGATCTGAAGGAAAGTCCTCCTGCTTGACCATCAAGCACAATGCTAACTGAGCCACCCATAGCCCTCCTTCCTGTTTGTCCTTCAAGCACCTGTGCAGAGTTTGGTCCATTTTAACCCATTCCTACCTCCTGAGGCAGACAGACAGCTTGACATGCAGATCACTAGACTGGTTAAGAGCTAACCCAGGATAGTGGAGAATTCTAGAGGCAACTTGGACGTCACCAAGTTGGACAGCCAACTCCATCCTTTGCTTTGGAGAACCTCACCTGTCCCCATACCACCAACAATCTCACAGAAACTCTGCATTCTCTGCCACTGCTCAGGACACCTAGGACCCACACTTCTGCTATTTGCTTCAAGTTAAGAAACTGCTACAGTCCTAGTCATGTGTGTCAGACTCATTGGGACATCTAATACCTCAATATAAACCCTGTAATGCTTCTGCTGCCAACAGCCCAACTAGGTAGTTTATATGATCACAACAATATTTACTGAGCAACTAGAACAGAGTTCTAATATTATGCCCCGGATTCTCCTCCCATTTGCTTTTCATTATATTCCAGCTGCCATGCCCATCTTACAAATGAGAAGACACAGCTTCTCCAGGGTCCATGGCTGGCTGCATGCTTGGCTGGAATCTACATTCAGTGTCCAGGCTTCTGGCTAAACCATATACTCTCTTTAGCATGCAACACCTTGTAATAAACTCACACTGCTCTGAGAGGAAATGTTACGTCCATGACCTCAAGGGAGGGTAGGAAAATGACTTCCATTCACAAATGGCAGTGTGCAGAAAGGAAAGGACAAGGAGACAATAGAGAAACCTGAATATCATGCAGCTGGGCATGAAGACACACATCAAGAGCCTGGGTATCCTGGACAGGATGTGGTGAAGATAGCACTTTATATGTCTTTGGTATCTTCTATCCCAAAATCCAGAACTTCGTCTTAACACACTTCCAGAAACATCAGACCAGTATTCTTTAAAACTGTGTCAGGGTCATCTGACAAAAGACACCCATAATACACACATGCACACAATCACACACACACACACAGAGTCACACACATACACACATAAAAGCACGCATGCACACATACATGCATATGCATGTACACATAAGCACTATAAGATGATATACTGTGTGCAATGCTAGAACAGCACATAAGAAAGACATAAAGAAATCTGAGTGTGCATGTACTGGAATTAGAATTTTCTTTCAGTTAGTGTAGTAAGCGCATCAGCCTGGTGGGATGGTTAACAACAGGTAAAACTAATTATGAATCACACAAAAACCCTGACCTCTGTACAATAATGCTTGAAAATAAAAGGGTTACTGTATTTTATTGCTATATTCATTTTATCGTGTGTATGTATGATGTAGACACACATGTGTATGTAGTTGCACAGCCACACATGAGAAAGCCAAGGAAGATATTAGGTACCCTACTCTACTATTTTCTGCCTTCCTTCCTTGAGTTCTTAATGAACCTACAGTTAAGCTGGCAGCCAGCAAGCCCAGGGAACCCCCCCTGTCTCCACTCCTCACAATACTTGGGTAAAGGGCATGTGAGCAACCACCCCCTGCTCTTTAGGTCAATGCAGGGATTTGAACTCAGTTCTTCAGGTATGCACAGCAAATGCAGTTACCTATTGAACCATCTCTTCAGCTCCTAAAATGGATATCATAACGAGGACAACTCCCAGAGCTAGAAGAAAAGTGTAAGGACAAGCAGGCCTTCACAGTTCCCCCACGCAGCCATGAGAAGTAATCGGAGGACAAAAAGAAGGCTGGCTCTGTTCCACAGTGCTCTAGCATGGTAAGTAGCCAGCCAGCATGCTTTGAGTTTGGTCCATAAGCCAGTGTACTCATCCATAAAACAGGTGATTTCATTCACTAGTCCTCAGGTCCAGTTCCTGAGTTACCACAGGGTTGCTTCTGAGCCATGATTACAAAAGGCACTGAGAAACGAAAACAAAACATGAAGGACCGTCCAACACAAAGGTAAAACATGAAAATATTTAAAACCACTCAGACTTAGAAAGAAAATCCAGCCACTTGCCACCTATCCTGACACATTCTGACTGCCTCGGGAGGCTACTAAAGAACACAGTTATTAAAATGCAAAGCAAGTGAAAAACTACGTTCCTTCTTGGGAGATGTTCTCAGCAGCTGCACAGGACACCGAGTGGCAAAGACAGAATCCAGCCAGCATCACGCAGAAAAGGTGACTCGCGCCAGGTATTACTTCAGTGATAAGGATTCCTTAGCACACAGAGAAAATGATTAACTTGGGGTCACTTTAATGTTCGATGTAATATTTTGCGGGACCCACACAGTGGGTTGGGTGAAAATTAAGGCATTAATACTTGAACGTTCACAGCCACAGCTGACCTTGGGTCCCACTTCTGAAATCATGCGTTCCAACATCGAGGTCCATACGTTGTGGACAAAGCTGATCTTACTATAAATAATTTCTATAAAGGAAACCTTGAAAGTTATAATCAGGCAAATACTAAGAATGTCCAAATTTACAAGAAAAAAAATCTTAGGTTTTTTTTGGGGGGGGAGGGTGCGGGGGGGGCTTATGGGTGAGGTCACCTTCCCCAAACTATAGTGTCTTTCTCATTCTTTTCTTGGTATACTATTTGTGCCCATTTGTTCTTTTTCTCTTTAGATGTGGTCTCACTAGGTGACCCAGGCTGATTTGGAACTTTTGATCCTCCTGCCTCAGGGCCAAGTGCTAGAATTACAGGTGGACATCAGCCATCTAGAGCGAATTCCTCCTTCACTCTCCATCATCTCCGTTCCTTTGATCCTTCCCCTTCATTCTTCTCCTTTTCTGTTTTGACTGAAAGTCAGAGTGGGTGACCAGGTGACACAGAGGCAGAGACACAGGACCCATTCTTGCATGTTTCCTGCTAGGTGGCTAGCTCGTCACATGACCAGGCACTGAACAGTGTACCTGCCAATGGCTCCAGGGCTTAGCTGATCAGTTCATGAGAACACAAAACTCCATCACTGGCAAAAATGATAATAACAGAAAAGAAGCCTGTTCCTCAGCCTGAAGGGGAAAACAAACAAACAAACAAAACCGAGGCTTAGCTAAGACCACAGGAAGTGGCAAACTGAAAAGTAACCCATGGAGAGAGCTGTTTGGTAACCTGCTTGCTGTAAAAATGTGAGGACATGGCTTCAACCATGTTGAATCCCAGCTTGGGGGTTTGGGATGGGGGTAGGGGACAACAAGCAGATAGCCCAGGCTAGCCAGATCTAATCAGTTAAACTCCAGGCCTAAAATTAATGACAGGTTCCTGGGCAGTGATGCCAGAGGCTGGCCTCCAGCTTCCACATGAACATACACCTGCACCTGCACACGTGTGAACATGCACAACATACATAAGCACAGAAGACTAAAAAGATCCCAACGTCTCAGAGCAGGGATGGGCTACCCACAGAAGGGGCGTCCTCTTCTTCATAGTAATGCCTGTGCAAACACTTTCCTCTCCTTGGTTCTGTGAGGGGAACCTAACATTTATGATACCTAACTCCAACATACTGCCTGGCATAAAGCAGACTTCACTGGTTATCAGTCTCATCCTAATTTCAGTGATGCTCAAAGAGAAAATGAAAACAACTTTTAAAAACACCCAAATAGAAATGGTGTCCTTATTTCAGAGATTTCACCATGTGGTAGAAAGCCCCTCAGTGTCAGGGGAATTGAAGCCTCGAGAAACATGTGATCCAGCGAGGGAAGGCATGCATGTCACAGATGAAGTGAGCTGGACTCAAGGGCCAGCTCATGAGCAGCCAGGCCCAGGTATGTGAGACCATTAGCCTGGTTCCTGGCTTAAAGAACCCCAGAGGTCAGAAGCAGGGCTCTGCCTTTACCTCCACTGAACTTCTTATCTGTAAGCATATGAAAATGGATCCAAAGAGGAACTATCCCACCAGGAAAAAAAAAAAGTCATGAACACATTGGTTTCACAAAATCATAGGGCACAAAGACGAATCACTTGGTGATGAGGACCTGAAGTGAATACCTAGAGTCAGGAGGAAAAGGAGGAGAGAGAGAGGAAGAAGAGAGGGGAGGAAGAGGAGGAAGGTCAAGGAGAAGGCAGCTGTAACTAGAAAAGGTGGCCAGTGCCTATAATCCCAGCACCAGAGAGACAAAGACAGGTGGAGCCCTGGGATACCAACAAATAAAACCTGATCAGCCAGCTCTAAACCAATGAGAAACCTTATTTTAAGAAAAAAATATATGCATGGTACCTGAGGCTTAATCATCAAACTTGTCCTCTGGCATCAAAACACACATGCTCACATGTGCACCTACAAACACAGGAACACATATGCACAGAGAACATACCAGAAAAACATGCCATGAGACAGTAACCAAGGTTTGTTCTAAATACCTGTGTATAATTAATATTCATCATAAGCCCTGTGGTAACTCAGAAGAGATGGGAAAGAGGCAAACAGAACCTTGGCTTTGGTGTCTGAGGAAACAAAACAAAAGCAAGTTAACAGCAAGAACAGAGAGAGTAACACGTTTAGGAGATATATTAAAATTCTGGGAGACTGAGATTATTCACCAGTAAGTCCCTTGCAATACAAGAGAGAGAAACATTGAGAAACATTGAGAAGCAAAGAAGAAAGCAGAGGGAGATGTGGAGCAAAAGTCCAAGAAATAGTCCCCAGCACCCACGCCACCCTCAGACAGGCTTGCACATTTGGATAGAGCTCTGCTGACTGCTCCCTCACACCCACACCCACCACAGGGAACCAAGTTATGCCCACTTAGGATCCTGCAGCACAACTATCAAGTCAGTGGGATTTGAGGGCTTCTATTAACTAAGCCCAGCATCAGTTACTAATCATGAGTCTTATTCGACTCATGGAAGAAGAAAAAATACCAATAATCTGTTTTCTAAGACAATTTTCCAAAGTCTTCCATTCCTGCAGGGAAAAGTAAAGGGTGACAGACACTCAGAAACCTCACCAGGAGGTACAGGAGTGCAGACTGTGAGAACAACACAGGCCTCTGGTCTTTCAGGACATCCCTCTCTTCAATCCTGCTCTGTCAGTTACCAAATGGGAAACACTCTCTGGTCTCCCAGACATGTTATCCATACAAAAACAAATTTGTCTGTTATCCCAGACAAAAAGTCATCCATATTCTGATCAGATGAGTCTGAACCATAAAAGATGAACCAGAAATGATCAAGTGTAAAGTCATCCTTAGAATCACCCAGGAGACAGGCAGCTGGGCATGCCTGTGGGGGGACTCATGAGTGCTTCAATGGAGATGAGAAGGCTGGCCCACTGTGGGTGGCCTTGTTTCCCCTGAGACCCTGAGCTGTCTGTGTAAATGAAGAAAGGATGCTGAGTAGCTTAAGCCAGCCTTGCACCATTTCTCCTGACCATGGAAGCCATATGCTGTGACCAAGGCTTCTACCTCCTGTTGCCTTGCCTCCCCTCCACAGCAGACAGAACTCCTCACCTGGGACCAGAATGAAGTCTTTCCTTCTTAGGCTGCCTTTATTGAAGTATTTTATCACAATACTGAGAATATTAACCAAGATACTCTTCCCCACTTCCCGTTCTCACAGGGAAGCCTCCGTCATCTCCAGGTGAGCTCCCATAGCTGAAACCCGGGTTGAGGAATTTCAACACCCATTTCAAAAGCTACAGAGAACAAAGCCGTCATTATGACCTTATGCATTTTCTCTTTTTTTTTTCAGAGCACACAACCTGTAGATGGTGGTTAAAATGCATAAGGGAACAAACACTCCATGTTTTAAAGACGTTTGCATATTCCACTTGGAAGCAGCAATCTGCTGTGGTGTAAGCAAAGCATGCTATCACTGACATCTTATATTTCAATTTCCTTTCCGCCAAAACAACAAAATATTGAAACAGTTAACATCTGCTCAAAGACCTAAGAGACGAACAATTTCAGAAGGCATAGGCAGTGTGTTGACTATGGAAAAAGTCAAATTCCATGGGGGCCAGATTTTTGAAAGCCTGACCTCTTATGTCAGGAAAGGACAGACAAAATGCCAGAAAATGTATGGAGGGGAAGCTTAAATCATAAACAAACTGAGAATATTTAAATGAACAGATGGCAAGAGAAAAATAAAAACAAGAATTTCAAAAATAATAGTAATGCTAGCGCAGCCTTTAAAAATACACACAAACAGAAGCGACAAGAACTAATCGTGATAAATTCTGTTCTGATTTTTAAGAAAGAATGAGGAGTGGGGGAGAAACAGTGAGAGAAACAGGACTGAGATGAGAGATTAATGCAAAATAATTTGCAGAAAAGATGAGGCAGTTGGGCTAACTCACAGAATAAGCCTGCAGCACAGACCAGATATCCAGATCGGTGACATTACCCACCCCTGAGCCTGTCACCTCCTCCCCTGCAGCATCAGCTTACTCCAACACGGTATCTGGTAGAAATAACTGTAACATGCCCGAGAAAAATATCAGATTAGCTGAAGAATCAAAAAGATGTTTGTTTATGTATGGCAGGGAGAAACAGAGCAGATGATATTCTCGGCGGCTTTCCCACATCCTAGCCAAACTTGGGATCGCACTCCCTTGCACTGAGAGGAAAGGAGAGAGGGATGGCTGTGAAAAGGTCTGTGAGCCACATCCAGGAAGATGCACTGAAGACCCCAGTCATCCATAAAGGAAGACTCTATGCTGGCAAAAGTAGCTTACCATTTTGTTTTGGGTTTGTCTTTATGGTTTTGTTTGTTTGTTTATATCACTAGTTAACCAGAGAGATGACTTAATCAGTAAAATGCTCATTCTGCAAGCACGAGGACCTCTGTTCAGGTTTCTAGCATTCATCTTTTTTACGGCAGTATATGGGGCATGCACCCGTAACGCCATGCTGGGAGGGCCCAACAAGCAGAACCCCAGAGTTCAATGGCCAGCCTGTCTAGCCAATCAGTGAATTTCAGATTCAGGAAGAGTCCCTGTCTCTCCCAGGGTTAAAGACTAGGCATAATGATACATGCTCTTAATTCCAGCACTGAGAAGGGAGAGACACATTACTCTGTTACTCTGTAGCTACTAGGGGCTACAGAGTTAAACCCTGCATCAAATAAAAATACAAAGCAAACAGAACTGGAAACATAACTCAGTGTTTAAGAGCACTAGCCCCTATCCCCAAGGACACAGGTTCAAGTACCAGCACCCACATGGTGGCTCATAACCATCTGAAACTCTAGTTACAGGAGACCTGATACCTCTCCTGGCCTCTATGGGTATCAGACACTCAAGTACCATGTAGACATACATGTAGGCTGAGCACTCAGATGCATAAAATAATTTTTGAAAGTAATAAGATAAAAATGAAAAAAAAAAAGGGAGAAAAATTTAAAAGAGAAAAAGAGATGGAAAGTAATGGAGAAAAATAACCAACCCTGCTCTCTGGCCTTCTGACACACACACACACTATCAATCAATCAATCAATCAATCAATCAATGACATTAGCTGGGTATGCTGGCACACAGCTGCTTTCTCAGAACTGAAGACAAGGAGGCAGAAGGACCTTGAGTTACAGATGAGCCTCGGTCCATAGCAAGCAACTATCTCAACAAACTAAAGTAATAAAACAAAATCCAAACATCCTGTTGTGGCCACTTTATCAGCTTCTCAACCCCTCCAGAAAGCCAAGCAAACAACCCACTGACCATGGAGAAGAATGAAGAGAATTAAGGAAAATTTGACAAAACACACCTAAAATTTCAAACCCAAAACTCTGAATTCCCCAATGAACACAAAGACATTAGGGGTAGGCTCAAGACACAGTAAAACCAGAGGCTCAGAGCCCACACTTTGATGACTTTCTACCAGCTGTAAGAACACAGATCCTCTTGGCTCCCTGCTTGCCCTGATTCAATGGTCTGACATCAGAGAGAACCCTATGCAATAGGAGGTGGGAGTTCTGAGCACAGAGGAAGCACAGGGTATCCTAAGTTCCACTTACTATAAATAAATATACATGAATAGGTGCTTCTCTGCCTTCCTCTTCCCTTAAAGGATTGTAAAACATTAACAAAACCAAAATTGAGATGAGAGTCAAGTAAACTAATGAATAAATAATGCCTCTGAAAGCAAGCATGAACCTCAAACAATTCCCCAATTAACACCGACTGTGTAGTTTTCAGGATAGTCAGTAAGTATTACAAACATTACAAATGATTTTATTACATGTGTAGCAAGCCTGGACCTGTTATTGCCAACCTTGGGCTCAAACAGGTAATCTAAGGAATAAGATCATCTCTGTCCCCAAAGTCACTTGGTGACACTAAATCAAAGGCTCGAAAAACAGATGTCTAGGAGTTTCATCTCTGCATGAGGGAATAATTTCCCAGTCTCTGTGGGAGCAAGCCTGAACTACAAATCTAAGATACAACATATTCTAAACACCCGAGGCAAATGTTGTCTTTGTTTTTCCTGCCCACTGAGAAATTATGGCTTCTGACTTCTCAAAACTCTCCTCAGAGATTGAGATCTAACAGCTCAGGATCAATTACAGAGAAATATAAGAAGACGCCAAGTCAAATAAAAAATTACAACATACTTCACTCCTGTTTCATTAATAATTTAGCAATATCACAATTATTGATTAGACAGTTGTTATTTGAAATGGATAGCCAATGTCTTATCTTGACAGAGTACGAGGGAGAATAAAAGAGATGTTGATTCGTCATTCATTATAACCAAGAATTTCCTTGCAAATATGCAACAGATTAAAAAAAAAATCAGATTTTGCATATACTTCATCTAATTGGCACTCAGACAGTTATCAACAAGTCAATCACGGCCACATGGCAGAGATAAACAACTTACCCAGGCATACGTTTCTAGATAAAATAATTGAATCATGATGTAATGACTGAATTATAGATGGAGAAGAAAATCAAGAAGCTAAAGAGATTCAGAGATGAGAGAGACTCTAAGACTGGGGTTTAGCCCACAATGCCTCTGTTTGAGTTCTTCATTGCAAGCACGTGGCCGGGGGCAAACAGAACTGTACTTACAACCCTACACATGAACTCAGGCAAAAAGAGAAACTCACATGGAAACTTAGGCAAAAATTAAGAGGTCACTTTATCTGTGAAGGTCAGCATCAGTAGTAACTTTGTGTTCCTGGCTCTTATCTAGCTCTACAAGTTCTAGAAAATTCGATATGGAGGGTTTTGGTAAAACAGCACACTTAGTTTTATCATTGAGCTTGATTCTCATCCTAATCACTGGAATTAAATACCTTTTGTTCAACTGCGAGTTCTGTAATCAATAGAGAAGGGGTAGTTTTGCAGACATGATGGTTCTGGGATGAACCATACATTGGGCAGAGGGGGAAACTTATGGGCTCACCATCCCAAGAAAGCTCTGCAATACCAGGAGACAAGGACTTTCTCAACAGAAGAACCATCTCAGGGTTCCCGAAGTGTAGGTATGGGCTGCAGCTGTCCTCAGTAATCTTTCTTATTTTCCATGTCAGAAAGTGTTAAAGGGTCGGTCACACAATCACCCTCAATGAGTGCAAATAGGGATAGTTAGTTCTGTACACTCGGGTAGACACCATCTGTCAAACACACATTAAACACAGAACATAAGACTCATTAGCCATGCTGGCCTGTATTTCCCTGGGTTAGTGGACTAGGTTTTAAACATTATTTTTATCTCACTTGACTTGCGATAAGCTAATCAACTAACAACTACTTCATTTGAGATGGGGCAACCAAAGTCAGTTATCATTATCTGCAAGTAAATGCCTATCATCAAAGTCTAACATTTATAATTCCTGACCTCTGCACATTTCAAATATAGGCATAGTAACCTTTATATATACCAGATCCTGAAAGGAAAAGAAATCTAAAACATTTCCCTAGCAAGTATTGAATGCAAAGTACTGCCATCTTCGGTGTTCAGTAACAGTGTATGCTTAATGATTGCAGCAATTACAGTCTGTATGCTTGTCCATACATGTCTACTCAGCCAGGAGGAAGGTATCTGAGAACAGGAAGGATCTCTTAATCGTCTATGCATTATATATCACTCAAGAAATAATTTATCATAAACACAATATAGATGCAGTAGAGAAAGTAGCCCCAAACCACTAGGTGTATGCAAAATAACAAAGAATGGCAGTGCCGGGTCCCAAAGTGACCACATGCCAGCCCAGGTGAGAGAGAATGTTAGAGAGAAGAGCCTTCACCTAAACAAGATGTGAGCAAACTAGCGACCGGAGTTCAAAGCACTCTTCTGCGTTTGTCAATGAAAACACAGTCAAGAACACTGTTTAAATGTTATCTATGGCTGCCTTTGCTGGGCAGGCAGAATGAATGCAACAAACACCATCTGACTTACACTGTCAGAAACAGTTCCCACCTCACTCTTCATGCCAAACCTCTGCAACTCTTGGTCTCGAACGAACTCGATAGGATTCTAGGGACCTGTGACCCTGCAATGATGTCAGACTTGAGTTGCTGAGTTTGATATTTAGCAATTGACCACAGGGCCAGTAGCAATGCTTAGAAATGCTAAGCAATGTTATCGTCAGACATCTCTCATGTTGTAGATGATGCTATTTTTCTCAAGGGGTCACAGGTACACATGAAACATAGTAGCTCTTGTAGATGTTAATAAACTGCTACCATATTGCCGATCTTAAATTATAAGTTGTGCTATCTTGATGTAGTTAGTTTTCTCTGTAATTCTCTGTGCTCTGGTTGATATAGTTACAAATAATTCTTTTCAACCTAGTAGTAATTCTGGGGATCAAAACTTAGTCCTTATACCTAAGAATAAGCTCTTGTTTTGTTAATGAGAAGGCCCTATGTTAATGAGAAGGTGTGGAAACATCTGAACTATTTGAATACATCACTAGAGCTGTGGGCCCATAGTGGTCTAATTTAGCCGATTCTAAGGAAGAAACAAGAGGCAGGAGATTCTAGAAACTGGAGGTTTCCAAGACTTTCCTTTGACATTTCGAACCTACAAGTTGGTAGACACTTCTCTATCAGGGTCCGCCATCAGAAGTAAAGTACAGGAGAAGAGTCAGAATCCTGGGAGAACAGGTTGGAAAAGAGTCTCATGGAAGCCATCGTGGCCACAAATGCCTAGCTAAGAAGGTAATTCTTGCCATCAATCAGAACATCAGGTCAATAAAACAGCCTTACAAGAAGTTTGTAGGAACACATTGACTTTAACAACTCCACAGGAACCCACTGTGGTAGAATGGCTCATCATATTGGGCATTAAGGTCCAGACCATGCAAATAGAGACATTGTGGTGTTCAGAGTCAATGACCAACATTTCCAAGAGTTCCAGAAGGGCTTGATCACAAGCAGACCCCAGCCAGCATCTTCTCTCCATGCCTGTCTCAAGTTGTTCAGAGCCTCTTGGCTTAGGGGAACACAGAAACAGAAAGGAGACAATTTGTAATCTTAGAGTTTCACACACACAACCCACCCACTGAAATGGGGCACAGGCATGTTTTCCAGCAGAGGCTTTGATTTAACACAGCTGCCTGAGAGCCACTCAGGAGCAGCAGAGAAGAACATGACAGCATGATTTCCCTAATTCCTGCTATGGGGTCTTTAAAGTTCCTGGAATTGGTCCAAAGTAATTTTCCTTAACTTAAACCATAAGTAGAAAATACAAATGAACATTCAAGGTCGCTAAAAATCATCACTATAATTCACTTGCTTCTCTTCCTCTCTCTCCCCTTCCCTCCACCCCAGACCCTGCCACACAGACCCTAATGGGTCTCTTGAGTGTCTTTGGATCTGACAGTTGAGAGCATTTGCTCTGAAGAGCACTGGCTAGCCAGACAGTTAAGAGCACTGGCTAGCCAGCTCTTTTCTTCTTGGAGGTCAGTGTGCTGTCTCAAGAAAGCAACAAGTCTCAGACAATGAAGACGGTGATTTGGTGATTCGGGAATTCTAACATCATCTGTTCCCCATCTTTTTGGCAATCCGGGAATTCTAACATTATCTGTTCCCCATCTTTTAAGTTCAGGTTCTGTTCCCAGAGGGACATTTCAAAGGTGCAGTGGGAATTTTCCTTCATTTTAGCATATTCTAAATCTGCACAATCTAATCAGAGAGTAATTATTTTAAAATATAAAGCTCCTAAAGCTGATAGACACATGTCACTTCTGATGTTTTGGGAAAAAGAAAATCAAGAGATAAGGATAAAAATAGAAGGACCATACAAGCAAATGGAGCTTCCCTCCCAAAAAAATAAAAAATTACTATACTTCCATGTTCTTGACACAACCTAACATATACATCGAGCTTCAGAAGGGATCAGTTTCCTTTTTCTGAACTCTTCATAATCTTGACTCTTCAATTACACTTACATTTGTATGGTAATTGTAAGAACCAAAGCTTTTTAGAGATACAACAGTGAACTGGAAAAGTTGAGGCACATCTGAGGTGGCCCATGAGGCCCAAGCACTGCATTCACTAAGATTCCCAGCCCAGGCCATAGTGTCTGCTCTCTTCTCAGACAGGCAACGAAGAAGAAAAACAGAAAATGAACTCTGTATGCTCAAAGGAAATGCCAGTTGCCCACAAGCTAATCCTCCTCTTTTCCCAGTCTGAACACCCGCTGTGAGGCACCCATCTTACACCACCCACTTCACACCCCTGCAGATTACAGGGAGGACATTTTTTTAATTTCATAAAGAATGGTAAGGAAATGCCAAAGCCACACAAGGCTTTAAGAGAGCCTACACTTGACATTCACCTAAGGTGGTATCCATTTATAAATACCAGGGCTGCAGCTTTCAGTTTTGAGGGAATATGGAGAAGGGCCAGATTGGGGAGAGGATATGGGAACTTTCAAATCAGAGTTAAGTGTAGATTTCAAAAGAAGGGAAGTGGAGATTGAGAGCTGTAGGGGCATCTAAGTAGATATAGGATGAGGGTTGGAATTGTGTACCAAACTCAGGGCACTAAATACACATTCAATCTCCATTTCAACAGTTTCTAATCAATCTTCATCATTGTTAAATGTGTCTGAACATAAAGACTCTTTATCTTAGGGCTGGAAAGATGGCTCAGTCTGTAAAGTGTTGGGCATATGCATGAAGACCTGAGTATGTCCCTCAGCATCCTCTTTAAAATGAAACACTGAGGGCACAGAGGCATGCACCTGTAACCTCAGTGCTGGGGAAGCAGATGCAGGAGGATGCCAAGGCCTCACTGGCCAGCCAGTATAGCAAAATTAAGAGAATTCCAGGTTCAGGGAATGAACCAGGTTTTGTTTGGTTTTTTTTTTTTTTTGTGTGTGTTGTGTTGTGTGTGTGTGTGTTGTGTGTGTGTGAAGAGCTGAGGTATGGTTTTTTTTTTTGGGGGGGTTGTTTTTTGAGACAGGGTTTCTCTGTGTAGCCTGGGCTGTCCTGGAACTCACTCTGTAGATCAGGCTGGCCTCGAACTCAGAAATCCGCCTGCCTCTGCCTCCCAAGTGCTGGGATTAAAGGCGTGCACCACCACCGCCCAGCTGAGGTATGGTTCTTACAGATGCTCTTATAGAGAACTTGACTTCAGCTCCCAGCATGCACTCGAAAACACTAGTAACTCTAACTTCAGGGGCCTAAGGCCCTGTAATGTCCTCTATAGTTAACTGTGGGTGAGCAAACACACACACAGGTATGTGTGAAAGCATGCAAGGGGAGAGAGAGGGAGAGGAGGGAGGGAGAGAGAGAGAGAGGAGAGAGAGAGAGAGAAGAGAGAGACAGAGAGAGAGAGAGAGACACTTTTTTAAAAAATAATAGATTAAGGAAGACATCCTGTCAGCTCCTGGCCTTCACATGCATGTCAATAAAATGTTATATTAGTTAGAGTTCTTTAAAGGAACAGACTGTGGCCTCACTACTCCAATGAGGCTATCTACCAACAGAAAATCCAATGATCCAGTAGCTGTTCAGTCCATGAGGCTGGATGTTTCAACTGGCCTTCAGAATACATCAGAATCACAAAATAGGCTCTAATGCCAGAGAAGAAATAACTTGACAGGAAGAGGGAAGGCAAGCAGGCAAAGGCAAAAAACTTCCTTCTTCCATCCCTTTCATATAGGTTGCACCCAGAAGATGTGAGCCAGATTTAAAGATCTTACTTCAAAAGATCCATATCAAAGGTGGGTCTTCCCATTTCAAATGATTTAATTAAAAAAACTCACTTTGCAGGTGTACCCAGCCTCTTGGGTTTTAGTTAATTCCAGATGTAATCAGGTTGACAACCAAGATATGTGAGCACACACACACACACACACACACAAAACCACACACACAATCTGCTTTTATATATTATAAGGATTGCACACTGAGATTTGTCAGCATAAGAACTATAATGGTATTTGATGCCTTCCCACTTTATTTGTCCCTACAGGACATCTGTTTATCAAGTACACATAGTCAGCTGAAGCAAGGGCAAAATAGAACGAGGATACTTTATACAAATTATAGAGCTAATTTAACACCAAAAGTTCTCTGTTACCAGAAACAGGCGGCTAATGGAAATCTAAGGATGTGGGGAGGACTTTAATTAGCCTGAATTATCTGGATAATTACATTGATTTTTCCTAACGTAAATCCATTCTTAATTGGCGAAGTTAATTATATAAATATATATCTCTTCTACGGTGTTCTAGATTTTTCAAACCAGAGTTTTCAGTTTAATTTTCCTAGGTAAGTGCTAAATTACGCACTCCATTTTACATTTGTATAAACAAACCCCCCTGTGTGGACATGACCTAAAAAAACACATATATCTCCTGAGCTGTTCTCCCTCTAATTGCATCATTCGCAAAACCAAACACACCAGAGGTTAATGTGCAGAACCTATACTTAATTCATAGACGCGCCTTGGAAAAATGGTAAGCAGGTGCCTGTTAGAGGCAGAGCCATGAACACTGCTGTTCTGTTCCTGCATGTAATTAGCCTCTTCCCCCACCCCAAGCTATTTATAAATGCATAAATATACCTGTGCTCTACGTAACAATGACAGGCGGTGACAACATATTGATATAGAGTGCCACTTCAGAGTTGGAAATGAATATTTCATTAGCTGAGTTATCACTGCTGGGTTACGACCTTCAGCTCTCTAATTTTAAATTCATCTGCTTTCAGACTATTAAGCTGTTCTTGAACACGTCGTAGAAATTACACAGGTAGAGGTACATTTTCAAGATAATTTCCAATTCCAAAAATGGGGTCAAGGATGAGCATACTAAATTCCTGAAAAGAACTGCAACCTTGCGATGAGAGCTAATGGATCCTTGTGGTTGCTAAAGGTGGTTGATTCTGTGTGTGAACATGGGAAGGCAAGTGAAACCGATCACGGCAGCCCAATGGAACTATCAAACTTCTGATTCCTGAGTGGCTACTAGAGGAGACTTAATAAGGGCCACTGACAGAGATCCCCACTTGAGTAGGCCAGGCTTATGCATGTCCAAAGCTGAAGCAAGACAGAGATGTCAGCTTCTGCCTTGGCCTCTATCACCCGACCTGAAGTATCCTGCCAAGTATACAGGTGATTTCTTATAACATCTTTAGTTACTCCTCTCTCCTCCCTCATTCCAAATCTCTTATCAGCTTGCTCCTATTAAAAGCACATCCTTGCATAATCAAAAATATCCACATGTGACCATAGATATGAAGAAGTTACCTGGAAGCAGCAAAGGAGGAAGAGAAGGCCACCCCTTGACTGATAAGCACTTCCTGCTCAGTCAAGCATTGCCTAGCCCTGTCCCCAAGCCATACCCACTCAGTGGCACTGTTTAGATCTTCTCTGGGAACAGAAAGACAGATAGATACCAAGGCTTGTGCCTCCAATCACAGGATCCACTCTTGTGTTCTCTAAAAGCTTCCAGAGCATGACGCCAGTTGTCATTGTGCACATTTGATCACTCCTTGACCCCTCTGCTGTGCACTGTTCAGCCCTTTCTGAGTCCTGAAATCCCAGTGTTTCTCCTCAGTTAATGTGAAATTTCTTCAACAGCCAAAACTTCAACAGTCAATAAAAGGCAAGACAATTGAATAACCTAGGAAACAAGCTGCACCATCTCATGGTTCTCCATGACAAGCTCAAAACCCAGTGTGAATGATCAACCCAAACCCTGCAGTCTCTAACAAGGGCCCTTAGATCTTTTCCACTGATCATGACTTCCCTATGGAACTCAGCATGAATTATATAACCATTCTGGTCGCCACCTGATGACTCAAACTTCTCTGCTGCCGGGAACACAATGTCATCACCATCTCCAATCTTGACATGACGCCAATGTCAACACTCAGCATCCACCATCCTCAGCCCTCTTCATCCATAATTCAGCGTTACACACCCGACAGAAACCCTCCAACAACATGAGCATTTCCCTGTTCTCACCACCTTTCAGGATGGAGTACTGTAAAACAAAACTACAGCATATATTCCTTCCATGAAAACCTCAATGTACGCTAATTAAGAACTTCAGTACCCGGAAGGCCTAGCACGAAGTCAACAATCAGTAAGTGAACAAGCTGAAGACAGTGAACTACAAACTGAAATGAACGGCAATAACACTGTGAAAGGCAGGGCAGACATGGAAGCCTCAGATTTAAGCATCCTGTCTTCAAGGGAAGGTCCTACTGCAACTGATGGATGGGGCTACACTTTCCTGCCCTCATTCAGTTTCTGTGTGCTTTGCACTGGATTAGCTTCCTGTGGCGCTGGGCACAGAACCCAGGATTCCCACATCCCTCATGAATGCCATAACAAGGGACTGCACCCTCAACTCCCATTTTATATTTTATTGTCCATCGGGTCTCACTAAATTGCTGGGGCTGGCCTTGAATTTGTAATCCTCCTGCCTCATCCTCCTGAGAAGTTGAGATTAATAGGCCTGTGCTACCAGGTGTGACCTATTCAATATTCTCTTTTAGCCTTCATTTCAGTAGAGTACTTTGCTTCTATTAACAAGGTCACTTACTCAGCTCCTTCAAATGTCACACTTTCTGGGTCATTAAACACTCTTATTTACCTACATATCAAACTTTATATACATCACACTTTGAAAATCAACAACTGGTGAAGGATTCAATGCTTAGTACCAAATGAAATTTAGGAAGGCTGCGTTCATCTGCCTGGCTTAACAATTCCAATTCAATTTGCTGATTGATACAGGACAAGAATATCCTGATAAATAATAAAACACTGTCTTCAGCTTAGCATTGATTGGCCTGTCAGTTCCTCAAGTACTTTAGTGGAAAATAAACATTTGACATTGAGGACACAGAGGAAGCACAAACAAGGCTGTAACCAAAACGGGGGGGGGGGGTCGTCAAAACAAGAGGTTTCCCTCGTGGCCTTAGAAAGTTGCAGAGAACCGTACAGCCCTGCCTCTCTATTTCAGAGACCTGAAATAATTACTCACGAGTCACATTGAGGCATGGCTGGAATAGTGTTGACCCAATGAGGCAGCATGGTCATTACAGCCTGGACAGAAGCCCTGACAGATTTACATTATGTTTATTTAAAAAAGAAACAAGCAGATCAATGAAATAATGAATTCAGTTAATTGAATAATTGACATCTTTATAACAGTGCAATTGAAAATCAGCTGCCTGTCAACAGTTAGGGATGGTACTATTAAACCAATAAAAAGCCTGCTAACAGACAAAGGGTCACTCTGAAGGGAGGGGTAGTAAGTGGGAAGCCGTGATATCCATTTCAAAGTCATTGATCTTCATTACTCAGAGTGGTATGTGCCATTACAAAATAGAATAGATTGGAAATAGTTGACTGAAAGAGTCATCAAGCCAGTTCTGGTTTCTGTCTACCATTCAGCCCTTGAACCTGAAAAGTGCTCACAGCTAAATTATTACATATGTAACAATTGGCAAATTCCCTCCCGCTTATGCTGAAGTCTATGAAACCCACCTGCACCTAACACTGCATCATTCAAGGGGATCTTTTGCTTGTGTTTGTTTGTTTGTTTGTTTGTTTGTTTGTTTGTTTTAGACAGTGTCTATGTAGTCCTGACTGTCTGGGACTCTCTACGTAGACCAGCCTTGAGTCTTGAACCCACTAAGATCCATCTGCCTCTACCTTCTGAATACTGGCATTGCTAGTGTGTACTACCATGGCTCAGTCTACACCTTTTAAATATATACAGAAGGAAGGATGTCAATGCTATCTTACTGTGTCTAAAACAGCATCCTTGGTTCAAAAGAGACTTCCTATGCAAATTCTTTTCATGTCCTTCAGCTGTCTGTTACCCTCAATTAGCTAAGAGTCCAACAATATCCACTAGCAATTCTAAGAACTCCAGAATTATAAAAGTTCTTGCCAGCTCCTCCTGGAGGCACTGCAACAAGAGCTCCTGCCTCTGTTTAGTTATCAAAACAGGTTTGGTTAACAAAAATCCAATTAACTTATCATTAATAGCACATCCTCTAGTAGACCACCATCTACAATAAAAAAAGGTGGGCATACACTCACATTTTAATTTCACAGGTCCTTTATCTTTGGATTTAAAGCTAATTGACTGCACTGTCTAAGAATTGAGTCAAATAGTTAATGAACTGAAAACAAACTCTTAGATCATACATGCAAATTCAATTCTCAGAAGCATGAATATGCTTGATCAAGTTCAAGATTATTATGAGCAGTAGGGACCCCACAGACAGAGACACTGGGGATGTGAGCCAACCTGGGTCCCTATCCCTCACTGCTTCATTCCACTGTGTCTTCTCAGATGTGTACACACAGTAGGACATACAGTATGTGTGAAAGTATTGACATTGCATTTTTAAAATGAAATTTTAAAATTTTTCTTAAATTTTTGAATGTTAGAAACCAGTTTGGAGGAAATAAAAACTCAGGGCAAACAAAATGATTTGGAGACCAGATGCAGCCCAAAGTTAGAGAGAATCTCACTTTGTCAGGAACTGCATTAACAATTCCCAAGTTTCACTAAGCATTCCAAAATCCTTACAGAGCGTGCAACTGTCCTCCTTTACCCTACAACAAGGTTTGGATATTTTCATGTTCGGCAACTCCTTGTCACTTTATTATACTTCTTAATAACTCTACCATTGTCTTGTTTAGTGAAATACACTCAGGTTTCATATGTAACTCCCGTGCATGGCAATCACGTTTTTGGGATTAGCATTACATCCTTCTATTGCGTTTTTCCACAGGTGGAGTGTCTTAGCATAGGGTTCGGTAGTAAAGAGTCAAGTACCAGTATGTTATGTAGAAGATGATTCCACATATGATCGGGGTAGAAGGAACAAGAGGGATGGGACTAATCGGCAACTATGACCAAAGGCTGATTGACACATTCTGAGATACAGCAGTTGTCTAATCCCATAGTCTCTGTGGCTTGGCAGATACGGGTTCCTATAGCCCCAGGGTCCTCAAAGATGGTTGTGATCGGAAACGAAAGAGGAAAAGATGAGCCTGAAACTACCAGCAAGACACCCACTTCTATCTGAGAATACTCTACTGACAATGAATGAGCTAAGGCTAGAGAAGTTAAGAACTCAATTTTCTTACTGCAAGACGGTTTTGTAGGCTGTCTACTTTCTACATTGTGCCTAGTCTTCCTAGAAGAGCATTTACATAACCCCATCCCTCTCCTTCTATCTGCATCTCTGCTGCTGGAGGGATGTGAAAATAGGCTTACCTTTAAGGACGTATTTTAGTCACAGCTCTCCAGGGACAAGTCAATTGTGATGTACGGTGCCAAACCCAGGCCTCGGGCCCCCAACATCCAAGTGTATAATTAGGAAGGCAATTAGGAGCAATCACATTCTTCTGGCCAATTACTGCTTCTCCCAGGGAGTCTCACTCTTAAAATTAGACCAGGAGTCAAAACCTACTTGTGCAGGTTTATCCCCTCCACACAGGTCTCTCCAAGGATCTATCAGATGTTCCCCTAGTTTACTTAGCTTCAAGCACTCTCTGGAGAATGTAGGACTCTACACAATCTCCTAATGGATTTACTCTCTGGCCAAAATGGAAGTATCTGAAAATAGCAATTGGACTGGCCAGAAGAAGCAGTAACTTCTAAGTTGGACAGAGTTCCAAACTTCTGAGATAGAAGCTTGTTCTTGAGCTGACGAAAACTAAGAGTACTGTTGATTGTGGATGCTTGCTGCCCAGTCTTAGGGCTGTTTTCACTTTGGTACATCTATCAGACAAGGCAAGACCCAGCTCCTCCTTTCTCTAAGGCTCATCCCATATCACTGCCTTCTCCCTCCACTTTATTCCAGCTTCTACAGTTTGTCATCAGATGCTAGGGATGTCCAGGTCTATTCTGTATGCTCAAGATTATCTTTCTCCAACTGATTATATGACTGTGTGACTCTTGCCATAAAACAGTCATTCACTGCCATTATCCATAATGGTTTTCTTCACGGCTGCACTTCATCCATGCTGTTCTTGCTTCCCTCGTTGACATAACATAAGATGTGTTTCAGGGAGGAGTATGACAAGCATTTGTGGTATGAATGGTAACACAGAGGCTTTCTTTTGAGTGTTCTGTGTGTCAGGTATTTGCAGGAGACACTGGTGATCCAACTATGAATGGTACTTGAAATCGTAAAAATCTATCACATTGGTACTTTGAGAGAAAAGAAATAGACAAAGTCATGGCCTTCAAAGCTCTTTCTTTTACAAGAACCTTTCTTGAGAAATAAGATAGGTTACCAAAGTAGCTAGGCAATCATGTCTCATAAAACTGATCAACTGTTAGTTATCTCCACACATGGTTTGGAACACATTTAACTCCAGTGACCGTCCTCAGGAAAATTCACACACTCTTTGACCTATCCTTTTTTCGGCTGGATGTTCCTAATTTGCTGCTGTAAACAGTCCTGGCATTAAACCTCTCTCTTCTGTATCTCCCAGGTGCCTGCTTGCTCCAGCTCATCACATTTACTGCCCTGCCTTAAAGAGCACTGGGATCTTGTCAGTCCCTCTGCAAGACTGTCACTGCCTCTCCAATCCTGGAAGAAGCCGATGTGGCTTGATATCTCCAGTGCTTTTAAAAAAAATATTGCCACACTTATAGATACTTAATAAAGTCTGCTGAAAGCAGAGGGAGAAGATCAAGATGGAAACAGCAATTTCTCTGCCTGCATTGTCAGATACATGAGTCACTAGCCACATGTGGTCCTTAAATTTAATTTTAATCAAATTAAATCCATTTCCTTGGCCACATTTGTTATATTTCAAATGGTCAATGGTCACATGTGGCTAGTGGCAACTGTGTTAGCCAGCAGAGAATGGCACATCTCTTTCACCATAGAGTTCTACTAGCGTGTGCTAAACAGACCTTTATGAGATAAAACACCCAAATAAACATTTTATTACTTATTGACTAGAAGAGATGGAATTTCTAACATCCTATAGAGACACTTGATTCAACAAAGTGCTTCAAATATTTATGTAAGAATTTCTGTGTATGTGTACCACGTTAAGAGCAACAAAAGAATATAGGCCTAACCCTGACCCATAAGAATTTCACTAGCAACTGTGCAAAGCAAGACAGCCTACCCGTCCACAGTCAGCTAGGTTTCAGAGGCAAAGTAATGCACAAGGAAAGCAATAGTGGCACTCAATTCTGGAGAAGGGAGTTGTATTCATATTTTAGCAGCATTTAAGCAAAGAACTACTTTCTGCACTACTCCTTGAAGACAAGTAAGATCTTAACAGACAAGCTAAGCCCATCCAAGATTTAAAATGTGGTAGAAAGATTCAGCGGCAGAAATATTGGGAAGAATAACAAATGTCTTTTGGTGCTAAAGAAAGAAGTTGGAAAGAGGCTGTGGCAAAGCCTAAGTATACAGAAAGACAGAATTCCTTCCATGGAAAGATTGGTGTGAGCCTACAAAGGTCATAGGTCAGAGGGCATTTGCCTAGTTTACCAATGGTACCTTCTCTACTTCCCTATGAGTACAGGAGCTAATCTGATTAAAAGAAAATGGTAAGAACATAGGTCATCTGGCCCTCTCCATAACCATCAGGTATTAAATTGACAAAGAAGGATGGGAGATCTGTGAAGGAAGTTTTCTATTCAACAGAACTGAGGTGAAAATCCAGATAATGAGAAAGTCAGGGTCACAACATCATGGAACATTTAAGGATGTAAACCAAGCCTGTGACTTTCATTCAACCAAACAGAACCATGACCAAATAGTTAAGGACTTGCCAACAGTGCCATTTTCTCAGCAGAGAGCATCACTGCCCACAGCACACCTCTAGCAAAAATGCTGAATGCATGAAGTCCTCAGACCCACCTGACCAGTGGCACACTTGGAAGCTGGACTTCTCAGTCAAGAGCCTTTCCATAGAAGTGAACTATTTATGGGGAGGCTATTTTTTAAGATGGTTGAGCATGAATGCATTACTTTTTTTTTAGACAATAAATCTCGCTTTCCAAAGGTATAAGGAGCCAAGGAAACCATGAGTGACTGTGAAGAGTAGGTCCTGAGTAGATAGGCACTGTTGACATGGGCAAGGCCATATCAAGAACCAATGCCTCAGACATATGGGAGCCGCAAAGCCTTCCTCAGGTCCAGTGTGGCAGTTACTGCTACTCCTTCAGAGAGCACACAGCCCATCTGCCCCAGCTTTTCTGTGTACTTGTGCCTGTCCTTTCTCCATTCCCATGTGGCCCTAGGCTCTAGGAGCATGGACTGCTAGACACAGCAAAGGGAAGAATTTCATTATGAGACAGACATTTCTCATGCAATGTTAGAGGAGAAGTAAGAGGAGGAAGAAGAGGAGGAGGAGGAAGAAGAGAAGAAGGAGGAAGAAGAAGAGGAGGAGGGGGAGGAAGAGGAGCAAGGGGAAGAGAAGGAGAAGGAAGAAGAGTAGGAGGAAGAATAGAAGGTCAAAGTGGAGGAGGAAGAGGAAGAGGAGGGGAGAAAACTAGACCAAGGTTCAGCATGTGAGGCAGGCTGGGGAAATCTGCAAAGGTTGCTACAGTCTCGCAAATTTTAAAATGTTGAAAGAATCTTCTTTTTTAATGTAATACATAATCATAATGTGAGCAAATAACTTCACAGGTGGGGAAAGAACTCATCTGCTAGGAACTGAAAATTAGGCAAAGCCTAAGAAAAGTGGTCTTGTTTGGAAATAGAAGAAGTGGGCCTTGATGAAAGAAAGAATTCTTAATTTTGGGACAGGTCAGTAGAATGGTTAGGTCGTTTGGGCATCGGGGCCAATCTTGTTTTAGCCAGTAATCTCTGTGGAGCTCTGTCATTTAGGTTGCTGTCTGCAGTGATGGGAGCAAACTCATGACTCTGCTAATGCTATGCAAACCTTGTGCAACTGAGCTGTAAGCATCCTGGCCCCGCCTTTTTTGAGGCAGAGCGCTGCTATGTAGGCTGGTCTCAGATTCACTTTGTACTTTGAGTTCCCTAATTCATTATTTCTGCCTCGGCTTCTTAAGAACTGAGATTACTAGAGTGAACCACACCCAGATGCTCACTTTTCTTAGAATTCAGTAACCTGTACTATACACAGGTGGCAACTGAAGCAGACAGCTCCCAGCAAGCATCCTTCTGAGGTACCCTCTGCCCTGACTCTAACACTTTCTAATTAAAAAGCAATGATTTTTACCTTTGAAATCTCCCAAGAGAATAATCAAGACACAGCTACACTTAAAAGGAGAAAACCAGGGTGATGGCCTAGAGGGCCTCATCTCCCTTGGGGGTGGGGTGTAGAGAGCCTCATCTCCCCTGGGGGGTGGGGGGTAGAGAGCCTCATCTCCCCTGGGGGTGGGGGGTCGAGAGAGCCTCATCTCCCCTGGGGGTGGGGGGTCGAGAGAGCCTCATCTCCCCTGGGGGTGGGGGGAGCACAGCATGAGCGTGAGGCTGCAGAGATCTACTGCCTTCCACAATGACCGTGACTCTTCCACAGCACCTCTAAGACGAGTTCCCACATGTTTCATCTAAAAGCCCAAACTTCAAAGGCCAACAGAAAAACAAACAGACAGACAGACAAACAGCAAACAAAACTAGAGTTAGAATCTATACATCAGGCACCACCCAGGGACACTCTGTAGTGTACTGGACAGACTAAGATGAAATTCTCATATTCTGGGACCTCTCAGTCATCAAATACTTAGTACTTTCCTTGTCACTATGAATTAACTTTAAAAACAACAACAACAACAACAACAACAACAACAAAAACACATAAACTCCTTCTTGAGGGCCAGCAAAATGGTTCAGTGGGTAAAGTTGCTTGCTGTCAAGCCTGTCCATCCAAGTCCCTTTGCAGGGACCAGCACAGTGGAAAGAATAAACTACTCCCAAAGGTTGTCCCTCCACAGGTAATTTAACTATAAATGTTTCTGTAAATGGCACATTTTGCTGTGCTGTGTCTGGTTGAAAGATTCAACTTAGTCTCTAAGCCACATAAGAGAAGATGTGAAGCATTCACAGTGTGATGGACCAAGCTCTTTAGAGGCTGCAGGGTTGCAAGGACACAGCAGTAAGCTCTGGGCAGGCTACTTAACTCTGTGGCCTTTGAAGTCTACACCAATATCACAATGACCATCCCCTGCTCTCACACGAGCCAGACACCATTCCTTAAAAACATTTAACAAGAAGCAGTGCATGGAGGCTCAATGACAACCTCAAGTTCCAGGTATCAAACCCATAGTGTGCCCAGAACATTCTACTCAAGTCTTTCATTAGTTTGTTATTAATGATCCATTCTTTATTTCTCTTCCTCCTCTTCTTCAAGTCAAGCAAAAATTGACTTTCAAACCTAACAACAGTCCAGAAGACAACAAACAAGACAAACATTCTCTCTCTTAAATACACCAACTAGCAAATATCCTATCTCCTGGGCACTACGGAGATAGCTCGGCAAGTAAGAGTACCAGCTACTTTTCTAGACAACTGAGGTCCAATTCCCAGCACTCACAAGAAGGCTCACAAGCATCTGTAACTTAGTCCTGGAGGTTCTGAAACCCTCTTCTGGCTCTGTGGGCACTGCATACACATAGTGCAGGCAAAACACCCATACACATAATACTATCTCCTAAGTCTCTAGTAATATTTATCATATAGTCTTTATCAAATTTTTGTTGAAAAATATTTTGGTTGCCAACTTTTGTCCAAGACCCTTACAAAGATGTTAGAGAAATACCTTGAACGCCCTTAAACACAAACCAGCATTCTACTGAATACCAACCAATGAGAAACTCACTCAGGAGACTCACCTGCATGCATTTGTAAGCTTGGGAGCTTGGTAAGCTACCAAGTGTTTTAAATGTTGTCTCTGTCCATACAGCCAACAAATCTGAGGGCCTAGTCTTGAAAGTTATGAAGAAAACCACACAGCATAGCTGCCTCATTTTTCCAACCATCTCACATACAAAATTAAAAGCACACAGATATGAGGATGGTTCTTGTAGTGCTGTGGGAATACAAGAATCTGGATATAATGAAAACTTTCTCATTATAAAAAAATTCTCCAGTAGCCTATAGTGATGGATGGATGATATAAAGTCATTGTTTAAAAAAAAAGGGGGGGGATTATGTACTGACTCAGGGGGTATCTACACTATATCAATAAAATATTGGTGTCCACAAAAAATGTGTGGGGGTGTGTGTGTGTGCCACACACATACCTGTGTGCATGTATATTATGCAAGGATGTTAGAATGGATACCCTGGAGAAGGAGGACAAGAAGACATATCATGTTGCCCCTTGTCCCAATGATTAATAGAAGCATACTAATAACAAAAATGTTTTGAAATTTAGAAAGCTGAAGATTAAAGAAAAGAAGGATGTAGAAGGTTAAGCAGATCAGTGATACATTTTGGTAAGCCTACAAATCACTGTGTTGGCAGCAATACAAGACAGCTGATGAGCCAGAAGTGTAGCTCAGTGGTAGAGCACTTGACTAGAATGTACAAGATCCTGGAGCTGGGAGGAAATGAAAGTGCGGAAGTCCCCTCCAAACTCCTCAATGGGTGCTTCAAGGGTTTAAAAGGACCAAGACTCTCTTTGTTCACTTCTTACCTGAATTATGTAACTTCTCTGAAATCTAGCATCAACCTTGATGGAGAGCATTAGAATCCCTAAGAGGAAATTCATGAGGACACCAAAATCACCAACATTTCATATTTACTCAAGCTACTCAAAGCTACTGTGACTCCAGGTGGGCATGGGAGGACATGGAAGAAGTATCATTTTCTATTGTTTATCATTATTTCAATCACAAGACATTCACAGGAAGATATGAAGCTGAAGTGGGAAATAGGAATTGTGTAGGCATCATTAAGTCTTTTGGGGTATTGGCTTTATATCTGATCTCCATGGCAATTAAACTAAGAAGAAAGCAAGTTACCAAGGTCCCAAAGGCTCAAGTAATAAATTGATGGCATCCAGTGCTCAGGCAGAAGTCACGTGAAAAGATTGGGTCTCATGGGACAAATGAAACTCAAAGGACTTATAGTCCTTATTTTAAATTCCATAAGAGGTTTTGTTTGTTCATTTGTTTTAAAGACGAAACTTAAGGAAGGGAGAAAAAAAGGAGAAAAATCTCAAGAAGTCAGGGCAAGCATGAGCCAAACACAGAGTAAATGGCTTGGCATGCTCTCTGACCTCCACTCAACATTATCGGAACTGAAAGCTTCATTTTCGGAAAATGTCAAAGCTTCATCATCATGCATCTTATTTTCTCCGTGTTCTGTTGGGGGAAGCGCTGTATACAGTGTAGAAGAAACAGATTCCATTCTCTCTCAGTTCAACTCAAGCTTCTCTCCCTACACCGCAGTGAGCAAACAAACAAACAAACGAAAGACCTGAAGAAACAAGAAAGGAATCCACTGAAGAGCAAGAGCAACTGAGGTGTTGTGTGCACAAATCACAGCCAGGAAGAGGAGCTCTCTCATGGTGGTGTGAAGGGTAGATCTCACCAGGCAGAACTGAAGAACCCACACCACATGAAAAGTAAGCAGAGGTGTGACAAAGAGGACCCAGTCATCAGCAAGGGAAGGTGAGTCCCACATAATCAAATGACAGTAAAAGGGTATCTTTCATTTTCTCTGACCCCCTAAATTTAAGCAGCCAATTTAATTGCATTAAGACAGAAATTCACAGGGCTGGAGAGATGGTTCAGTTTTTAAGAGCACTGACTGTTCTTCTGGATGACCCACATTCAATTACCTGCAACCATTTGACAATTCACAACCATCTGTGGCTCCAATTCCAGAAGGTAACAGGGCAGCAAAGATAAGATTTAGGTGTTAAGCCACGAATGTTGGTAGTGTGTGCTTGCCGTGGGGTGGTTTAAAAGTGCCCAATCACTGAGCTAGTTGAGGCGTATCAAAATTAGCTGGGGTGTGAGAGTGTGTGTGTGTGTGTGTGTGTGTGTGTGTGTGTGTGTATCTGTGTGTTTCATTCATGAATCCTGACCTCTTGGGCAGGTGCAGGGCTTGTGACCTGCTGGGAGCCAAAGCAGATTAACTACTCACTGCTACAATATTTGTTACAGAAAATGGCTAAAAGCCCTGCAAGCCTGCCAAACTAGCATAAGAACCTTTTAGAATCACTCTATAGAAGTGTCAAGTCAGGGACTGCAGGGATAGTTCAGGGCTTAAGAGTACCTCGTGCTCCTGATGAGGACCTAGATTCAGGTCACAGCTGACCGTATAGCAGCTCACTGTAACTCCAGTTCTAGTGGAACCCCCGCCATCTTCTTATGGTCTCCCTGAGTAACCACACTCAAGTGAATATTCACACCCACAAAACACATGCACACGCACATGGACACGCACACACAAGAATTAAATATATCTTTTTTAGATTTAAAAAATGAAACTGAAAATGTGTCAGGTCAAGTATCACAGTAAGTGTAACACCTAATAGATCTACCGCATGCTCCATTATTGTTACCTATTATTCTTTCTGTGTGCGTGTGTGTATGTTCATGTATGTGTGAGGTAAGTGGTGACAGTCTTGCTCAACTGTTTCCACTTTTATTTTCTGAGACAGGGACTCTCTCCCATCCTGAAGGCAATGACTGAGCAAGTGCAGCTCACCAGGGGTCAGGGCTGCTCACGTCAGTGGTACAGAACCACGTGGTCACATGAGTCCTGTCCCAGGGATCCAACCTCGGGTCCTCAAAGCTGGTGTTAGTAGACACTGAGCCATCTTCCCAGCCCTATTAATGGCTCAGACTTGTCATAGAGTAATTACTCTCGACAAAGGTAAGTTTTCCTCTGGAAATATCTGAAACAAGTCTGACTGTCCACTTGAGTCTGCGCTATTCTTCACACTCAGAACAAAGACCAGTGAGAGAGCCTCATCTTCATGTTTCCTCCTCATGACCCCTAAGCTCATCCTTTTCCCTCTTAAAACTGAAATCTCCAAAGATACTCTTCCCTGACACCCTCATGGACCCCCACTACCACAGCCTAGCCATGCCAGATCCGACTGCTTGTTATGACAAACTGTGTTCTTCAAAGACTTCTTTCCTTCCTCTGATCATTTGTGAGTGAGGATTCTGTTATTTCTGAACTCAGCATGAAATACAGTCACCCCACACTCTCATAGGAATCACTGCTCTCTCAGGTTAGGTATTATATACAACTCACATCTGTAAAATTAAAAGTTGTTATTTCTACTAAACATGTACATGTATGTTTTCTGAAACACGCATTTTTTAGCACAGGAAACTAACTAGCATTTCAGCACTATGTTCCACTTCCTTTAAGAGGAAAAATAGGAAGATACCTTGAAGGCTCTTGAGCATGGCTGCTCCTTCTGCTGGGTCAGAATGGCTGAGGGGGGTCTCAGGAAGCTCACTGTTAAAGATTGGACGTTCCCAGTTGTCACAATCCACAAGACCTAGCACAGTTTCCTAAAGCTGTCAGGAAATCAATTGCCACATCAGGCAGATGGTGATCTCATCCATCAGAAACCACCTCCTACCCTTATCCCCGCCATATGCTTTCTACACATGGATCTTGGGGATGGACCTTCATTTAGCCCTTGCCAGAAAGTTCCTTCACTGAGAACTGGCACTGGGATGGTCAGAGGGCCCTTAATTCCATATTGATGAAACTGTGTTCACATAAAGAAACTGTGGTCCAACATCGATAAACCAATAGAGCTATTTAAATCTACGAAATTAACAGTTACAATAGCTGTAAAAGCTTCCCAGTATCTGAAATTAATTCCTGCATTAAAACATCCCCTTCAAAAGACATACATCACACCTGTAAGTTGTAGCGAGATAAATCCGGGACTGGTTGTGATAAATGTGAAGATTGTTGGCTTTTTAAATTAATAACTCTGTCTCTATCAAATTCTAAGACCATAAACAGAAATTCTAATAAATGTATATCCATGACCACTATTTTACAGACAAAATCTAAAATCAATTAATATAATTCTTATTATTATATCTCCTGTCCTCCAGATCCATAAATCTCTTTCCTTTTTAATGTGATCTCTAAGGACATCACATTATTCCCTTAACTTGCATCTTAAGTCTTCTATAGTGCACTGCTGTGCCTGTATGAAAAGTGAACATGGGGGTTTCCACCTTTCATACAATAGCCTAGTTTACGAAATAATTTAACCGTCTGCCTATGAATAGAAAGATACTTTAAATGCTCTTCATACAATATGCAGTATAATCAACAAAGGTCAGAGCTCATTTGAAGCTAAATATAAGTAAATTATTCAAATAAAAATTTATGTATTGGGGGAACTTCTCCATGAGGAAAACATTTAAATAATTTAGTGTAAGAATATCAACATGTGCCGGGCGATGGTGGCGCACGCCTTTAATCCCAGCACTTGGGAGGCAGAGGCAGGCGGATTTCTGAGTTCGAGGCCAGCCTGGTCTACAGAGTGAGTTTCAGGACAGCCGGGCTATACAGAGAAACCCTGTCTCAGGGGAAAAAAAAAA
Source organism: Mastomys natalensis (assembly GCA_021653895.1). NCBI lineage: Eukaryota > Metazoa > Chordata > Mammalia > Rodentia > Muridae > Mastomys > Mastomys natalensis. The sequence continues at coordinate 228,594 of JAJTUV010000099.1, forward strand.
AGAATATCATCATGTACATAAAGAAATCAAAAGGAAATAAAGGTCAAAGACCACGACTCAGTACTCATTCCACTGAACATGGGCAACTTTCAGAACAGGGAAAGCCAGTTCTGGTAGTAACAGCCTTTAATCCCAGCTACTCAGCCAGCAAGGCAGGAAGATTGCAAGTTCAAGACAAGCCTTGACAACTTAAAAGGGAGATTTGTCTGAAATCAAAGAGTGAAAAGAGGGCTGGAGATACAGCTCAATGGTGATGGTTTGCCCATCACACACAGGATCCCTAGCAGCTAGGTTTAATTCCAATTTTAAAACAAGAAAAAGAATGTAGTTTTGCAGTCTCTGCTTTCTAGTGCGTATGTTTTGACAGTCAATGGTTATTTCATTATTATTTTTAAGTACAGAACATTCCTGTGTAATCATCACGCTAAACAATGGATCTGGTAGGAACCTAGCTTCCTTTTCAAAAAGCAGACTGTGCTTCCACCACTGATATCACGAGGCTGGACCCATAAATCCCAGCAAACTTAGTGTAAAAATCATCCTCGAAAATATTGAAAATCCTTTTCAAGAGGACTGAATTTTTTTTCTTTTCTTTTTTTTTCTTTCTTTTTTCTTTTTTTTTTTTTTTTTTTGAATAATTATAGGACTGAGAAAGAATCCAGAGGAGGGATAAGGAGAGCTAAAAATAAGATTAACGTCCTTCTGGGAAGAGAAGTGTAGTTCCCACGGCCTTCGCCATCAACAGCTTCTAGACTTGAGTTCTAGTCACCAGGAACATGGGGAGATAGGCCACAAACAACACACAATCAGAACCAAGAACATGAGGAGGAAGGTGCACAGTCAACACACAATCGGAACCAGGAATATGAGGAAGCAGGTACACAGTCAACATACAATCAGAACCAGGAACATGGGGAGGCAGTCACACAGTCAACATACAATGGGAACCAGAGTGACAAAAATTTTACAAGGCCCTAGAATTCCAACTGCAAGAAAATCCACACTCCTGAGTGGCCTGGCATCCGAATGATCTCACCCCTTCTCAAGCTCCTCGGAGTCCTGCAGGCACACCTGGAGATCTACAATGGAGCTCAGGATAAATACATTATATTACAGTATGCTTAACCTGCTCTGTGAGTGGCTGCCATAAGCAACAAAATTTCACTTTCCAAAGAGAAAAGAAGATGGAGTCAGAGCTCCACAGAGTCAGGGGCTACATGAATTCAACCTTTAAACTCAAATTTGTACATGAGAGCTGAGGACTGATCTGGGAGAGAAACAGTGCCCTGCCATGGAGGAAGTTGAGGGCATTAAGACATGGATATATAACCTAACGTGGACTTAGACCCATTACAGTGAGGCTCTTGTTGATCTGCATGGAGGTGAGGAGTATACTCCAGGAGGTACCTGTGGTTGCTGCTGTGTATATGTGCATGTGTGTGGATGAGCATGTGCATGTGTATAAGCATGTTCATGAGCATGTGTATGCACATGTGTATGTTCATGTATATGCACATGTGTATGAGCATGTGTATGAGCATGTGTATGCATATGTGTATGAGCCTGTGTATGAGCATGTGTATGAGCTTGTGTATACACATGTATATGAGCCTGTGTATGCGCATGTGTATGCACATTGTGTATGAGCCTGTTTATGAGCATGTGTATGAGCCTGTGTATGAGCATGTGTATGAGCTTGTGTATACACATGTGTATGAGCATGTGTATGAGCCTGTGTATGAGCCTGTGTATGCACATTGTGTATGAGCCTGTGTATGAGCCTGTGTATGAGCATGTGTATGAGTATGTGTATGAGCATGTATATGAGCATGTGTATGAGCCTGTGTATGAGCATGTGTATGAGCTTGTGTATACACATGTGTATGAGCATGTGTATAAGCCTGTGTATGAGCCTGTGTATGCGCATGTGCATGTGTATCTCATCAAATATAAAGATGCTAACACTTGATGAAAAGCTGGATGGTGCTGGCCTTTCATTCACCATTCTCAGCCCTTCCCTTTTCTACTTCCCCTCCTACAGGTGATCCCAAGAAGCTGCTATTCCCTTCTCAGCCCTACAGTGATTTGAAAGATTGACAACTGGGGCACTATCATTTTTCTCATGGTGCTACACACAGTCAGTTTACTCTTCAGGGACCTTCACGGTTAGTGATACTCACATGGCTATTATCTCCTAACGACCTCCTAGAGTAAAGAGTTGACACCTGAAAGAATCATCAGGGACCTTGAAGTAAAACAATAATAATAAAAGCAATCTCCCATCTCTCTGCTGCAGATGCCCTATCTTTCATTGCCCTATATGTCAGAAGAGGTGGACGTCTCACCATAATCAGACTGAGATCCATGCCCTTAACATTTCACAGTAGAGTTCTGGAATGGTTCACAAGCTGTACTGCCTACTTGTACTGCCCAAGTTTCAAAAAGCACTAAGCGCCCTGCTACTCGCTAGACTGTAAGCATCAGCAATTCCCTACATTATATAAATCTTGTTAGACAGACAAGATAGGCCAACCAGTGGGGCTGGTGGGAAAGCCAACCCTGACAAATCAAGAACTTCCAAGTTCAGTGAAATTCTCTCTCAAGAAAGTAGACAGAGAGAAAGAGAGGAAGATAACTGATATCAAACCTCCAGTATGTATATGTGTGCATCCATGTACACACACACACTCCACTAATAAAACATAAATCTGGGTGGATAACAGCCTACAGAGTTAAAGTCACAATATCATGGTGACTGATAAGCTAAAAGCAATGTATCCTGAAGCCTCTAAGAGAGGATTGCCCAACTCTTGTCTTACTGCATTTAAGCCAGGTCATCCTTTCTTGTGGGATTTATCTGCTGTAGAAGATGGAAGATTACACCCTAGGTCTCCATCTACCAACCACCAACTACTCAGCAAACCATTCTGAATTGTAACAATCAGCATCTTCAGACTTTATAAATGGTCCCTAAAGAGATGGCTGGAAACTATCTCCATAAACCAATGAAAAGCTCCTATTCTAAGGCATAATGTAGAAGCAGAAGGCTCCCACTGAGGCTGAACTAAAATTAGGAGAGTTTTGGGGGGTACATCCATCATTTAACCCTTCTGAATGAATCCTACTGCCTCCCCTGTTTTGCTTTTGCCTGGAATGCTTAGCCTACATTCACACTGGGCTCAGCCAATTATCCAAACCCACTCTTCTAGTCAGTGATTGGCTGGCTGAAGCATGAGTGTGTGATACAATCTAGGCAATGAAATATGAAGGTTGACTGGCCAGGGGGTGAGGTGATTTGAGAAGCAGTTTACGATATTTGCTTTAAGAAAGAAGACATGAAGGGCTGGGAGAAGTCCTTCTTTCTTGCTGTGCAAATGTGAAGACCTCAGCTTGATCTCCAACACGCATGTAAAAACCCTGTATGCAGGGTGAGGAATCCAGGCAGAAAAACCATGATACCGTCTGCAGCCATTCTAGACAACAGGCCAGCTTTAGGCTCAATGAGAAACATCTCAAAAAAATATAATGGAGTTAGACAGAGGAAGATACTCCTTCTGGCTGCTGGCCTCCATATGCACGCGCACACACGTGCGCATACACACACACAAAAGAGGTGCAAGTTAGGAAGACTTTCTATTCATTTCTGTGCCCTATATAACTCTGCCATTAAACCTCTGCAACTGAAGCCATATCTAAATCTTAAGACAGTGACCTAGAGGCATGGAGACAAAGCATGGAGAAGTACACCATGCCACCAAGGTGGCAGAGCAGGATCAGAAGGTACTCTGTACTGCAAGACATAACAAACTACCCTTACTGCTGAGCCCCGCAGCTGTGGTCTTCTGAAGAAGCTAAAACCTCCTACCTCATCCCCACAGTTTCAGATAGTTAAACGTGCTTCTGGAAATAAGTTCTGTGGGATTGGGAGGGTGGGGGAAGCTCGGTGATACACCAGCCTACCAGCTGCAGGGTACCACAATGCCCGCAGGAGACAAACCTCGACCAGCTCCTTCCTCTACCTTAGGTGAGCTGTCCAATGGGCCTGAGTACAGAGACTTCCTTCTCACACCCTAGTGGATGCTGAGAGAAAAGGCCACCATACAGGAAAAGGATGTCGTAAGACAGCTCATTAGGAAGTGGTGTAAGAACTAAAAGCCACAAGCCTTTCAGAAAGTGTCAAAATCTCATGTCAAGAAGAGACTGCCAAGTAATTATTTAACAACAAGTGATAAGAAAATACTTCCCATTATCACAGAAAGTTCCAAAAGCAAAAACCCTCCAAACTGGCCTGGCTCATCTTTAAACAGTGCTTATCAAAAAGCCTGGTAGAAATTCACATTTTGTTCTCCTTCTACAATTTCCCGATGGCCAATCAATACTGACTATACTAATAGCACTGCTAAAAGGAACAACAGTGTCTGAGTACTAGGACCTAGGAAACGGGAAGAAAGGAGAGCCTGCAGGAGGAAAATAGGCCAGCGAGAACCAGAGCGGAGCTTCCAAATGATGCCTTTGGGAACAGGAGTTTCATGTAGGTTTGGGGAACTTTTTCATGCATTTAAAAGAAGGGCCTTCAAGGTAAGAATGGGAAGAGACATTCTTAAAGCTCAGGAAGTCTGGATCTGCTGCTTTCCGCACATCATGGAAGATAACAAGATCAAGTGAAGCAATGTAGTAGCCCCTCATGCCCCCAACACCTCTCTCTCTCTCTCTCTCTCTCTCTCTCTCTCTCTCTCTCTCTCTCTCTCCCATCTCTCTCTCTTTCCACCCCCTGAAATTTAGCAAGGCCTCAGTCAATAAAACACTTGCTGAGTTAGTTCACTCATTCCTCAATGCCAGCACAAAAGTGTGTGTTGGTTGGAAGAAGGTGGATCCCCTAGCTGACTACCCAGGTCAAGGAGAATCCTTTATCTGCAAAGAAAAAGGTGCAGATCAGTAACATGACGCCCTAGGTTGGCCTCCTAACTCCACACATGCGCACATACCAGAGATTCACAGGGGCTGGTAGAGGCTTGGTGTGGAGATTTACTGCGGGAGCCTGGGGACATCCATGTTTAAGGAAACATAGAAGAAGCTCGAAGGTAGTTGGGAAAGGGGACTGGACCAAGTGTGAATCGTAAGAGGTTGAGCTATTTATAGGACTGAATGAGGTCTACACTGGGAATTACATCAAGAGTAATACTGAGCTACGGCTTCTGAATCAGACCCTATACATTTCCCCAACTTTTAGCACAGCTCCAGGCAACCCTGTCCCTATGACCTATCCACCTTACAGTCCTTTGGTTGTTTGACAGCTGGTTGGCTGACTGTTTCAACTTCTCTGTGACAGCTATACTCTCTCCAGAAGAAGGTTGACTGTGCCAGGCTAGAGCAGTAGTTAAACTATTGTTTAGATGAAACTGCTCCGTTTAGATGATTTTTCTTTAAATTGACCAAATGTTTATAAAAATCTTCAATGTACTTTATAAGGAAGTTTAACATATCCAAACAAAATATGAGCAGTTCTGCCAGATAGGAAAGACACCAGGAAATTATGGCATCAACATTATAAGATCCAAGGACAGTGTTCACATATGAATAGTTGGAATGGAACCTTCTGTCCTGTAGGCTGATTTAAAAAGATAAAGTGGCGCACGCCTTTAATCCCAGCACTTGGGAGGCAGAGGCAGGTGGATTTCTGAGTTTGAGGCCAGCCTGGTGTACAGTGTGAGTTACAGGACAGAGAAAACCTATCTCGAAAAACCAAAAAAAAAAAAAAAAAAAAAAGATAAAGATTCAGACAAGGTTCTACCTTATGCAGATAGCACTGCTGTATTTCTTAGCCTATCCTCCAGATTTCAGTGGCATAGGACGGAATGAGGTCTGGTGAAAGAGACAGCTGGCATGCTTTAACACCATGAAAGACGAGAAAGAAGGTACATGACTCTAACTGCAGTTTACTCAAACAGGCTCAGGCACCCTAACCGCAACCTTGCAACTTATTTTGCTTTTTGAATTGAAGTAAACTAAGAGAAAAGTCAGTCTGGAGGAATACAGCAGATATTTAGTCCAGACCAGCCTGAACTTTCCTAATACAGTGAAACCATGATACCTTATCTGACTGCGCTACCATGACCACTTCTCTAGGAAAGGTGACAAGAAGATATGGAATGGAAGTCCAAATCTGCTTAATAACCTCAAAAAGAAAAGGTTAATAAAGCGGTGCTCAAGATGATATGAGCCAACAATATGTTGTCAATGAGGATGCTCTAAACCATACCTAACAATGATGTGCAGGGCGAAGGGCAGGACAGTTGCTTTCTCTCATCTGACAGTGGGTTTATGAGTTGAACTGGTAACGATAAATGGGTGTGTGTTGTTAGGTATGAAAGGCAAACCTGTAGCCTTTAAGTAAACCTCATAGCACATGTGAATCCCTGCTGTGTGGTTATTAGGCGTGCACTGGGCTACATGTACTTTCCTTCTGAGTGATTAATGAAATCTTCCCACTCACCCACAACCACCCCCTACCCTGCCCCTCAAGGAGCCAGTTTCAAAGGCAGGAATACCATTCTTTCACATTTATAACTAGGAGAAAAGATGTATGACTTTGATCTATCACAGATATGAAAAGTATATACTTCTATATGACCCTGTGCCTTGTGCAGGCCTACTAAATTTATGGGCTAATGAATATAAGGATTTATGTTATGTCAAAGTAAATATTGACCTTAGCTCTGCCCCGTCAATATTTACTGCTTTACTCAATAAACCCTGATGTTCATTTTTGAGCCAAGTCAATATCAGTTCATTAATTTCTGCATGGTTCATATCAGCATTTTATAAAATGTTTCACCTAAAAAATTAGGATACAGACAGTTAAAGAGACCAAAGCAGTGTTGCTTCCCTTATGGCTACATTTATTTCCAGGCTCTTCCTCCTTACTTTGTACCCTCAACTGTTACTAGCAAAACTGCACAAATTTAATACAAGTCAGCAATCTATCCTAAGACACAATCTTCCTTTAAAATATGCGTATATTGACATAAGAAATTGAAGCACTCTCGAACTATTTCCATAATATGCAGTATTTTCAAAACATTTACACAGAGACAATCTCATTCATTTCTCAACAGGAATGTGTGTAGTCTCCACAGTTCTCAGTCTATTCACAATGGGATCGCATTATCTATACCACAGCAGTACACACTGTGGTTTAACCTTCTTCATTTTGGTGGCTACTTGTAAGTATCTCTGCATGAGCTCCTACTGAAGGTCATAGAGGCTGTCTTAACCTTGGAGACATGCACAAGTGGTTTACAAAGGTAGGTTCCTAAAGCCAGTTGCAGGAATGAAAGAATGGCATTACTCTACCTTCCACTATAGTGAAGCAGTGCTGTGCTTTCTGTCAAGCCTGACTGTGTAAGTTATATCCACAGAGCCCACATAATTGTCTTCCACACACACACACACAACACACACACACCAAAACCTTAGGGATAATTTAATATTTTATAGACTAGAGATGTTCCCCAAAGTCCACCAAAATACTCCATCAAAACTGGGAGCTTCGGGGTCAATTTAAAACTGAAATCTGGACTGGTATATACCCATGTTTAAAGAGCCATCATAGAACCAAATGAAATTTTCAACAATGATATCATTTGACAATAAGGCAGCCCTGGAAAAATGGTTCATCTTCCTCGGAGTCCCTCATGAGCATAGTCATGTTCACTTCTGATGTTCTACCTTACGAACTCTTACAGAGCCATCTCTGAAGAGAGGATACCAAGAAACATTCGGTAAAGGGGTTTTGTTGTTGTTTGTTTGTGTTGTTTTAAGAAAAAAGAACTCAAAAGTAAAAGAACAAAAGAAAAATATGAGTTGAAAAAAAAAAAACTTCTTTTAAACAATCAGAGGGGAAAAGCCAAATTTGGCCAATGTTTGTAAACCCCAAGCATTGGACACCAGATTTGCCTTTAAATAGGAAGCCAGTGAACGTTGGACCATGTGCGTTTGTGCTCACTCCATCTTGTAGCCAAAGATTAAACAAAAAGGAAACACCAAACACATAAGAAGACACAGTCTGCCTATAAGTTACTTGCTACTTTGAGGGCCTTCCTACTCTAAAACATTTATTTGAGAACATGAAGATAATTGCAGGTGATGGTGGTGCACGCCTTTGATCCCAACACTCAGGAGGCAGAGGCTGGCAGATCTCTGAGACCAAAGTTGACCGCTCTACAGAGTGAGTTCCAAGACAGTCAAGGCTACACAAAGATAAACTCAACCCACCCCAACCCAAAAAGATAACCAACAAAACCAAAAAACAAGAACACAGAAATAAAAGGATTATTCAGTTTTCACCCAATGAAATAAAAATGCAAAATACACTAGAAATATGGGGAAAAAAATGACACACCTTGATAAGATTAAATCCAAGATTTAAAATCATTATAACCAACCCATCCTCTCCTTCACATTCACTCATTTTAAATTAAATGTGATGCCATCTTGAGTGACCCCTTGCATCATCCTAGACAATTCATCTTGCTTTCTCTCCTGTGTCCAAATAGTCATGGACCTGAGGTGGTTTGAATAGGAATGGCCCCCATCAACTCATGTGTTCGAATGCTTGACCCATTGGGAATGGCACTATTAGGAGGTGTAGCCTTGTTGGAGTAGGTGTGGCCTTTTTAGATGAAGTCTGTCAGTGTGGAGGCTGGCTTTGATGGACATCTCATATGTTCAAGCTAGGACTAGTGTAACACATTGTCTTCTGCTGCCTTCTGATCAAGATGCAGAACTCCCAGTTTTTTTCTCCAGTATCATGTATGCCTGCATGCCACCATGCTTCTAGCCATGAACAGAACCTTTGAACTATAACCAGCCCCAATAAATGTTTTTCTTTATAAGAGTTGCTGTGGTCATGGTTTGTCTTCACAGCAATGAAAATCCTAAGACTGACTCTTCAGAGTTCTTTCCTTCTACTTTCCAAAGCCCCAGTGATAGGCCTCCTCATGATGAACACAGTCTCTTCTTCACATATAGGAGTAAAAGAAACAGCCTCTGGAGTCTGTCATTATAGCCCAACACCTGGCATTCAGTAAGCAGTTCAAAATGGAGCAGAACACAAACAAACAAACAAGCCAACAAAACGACTTAAGAGCTGCAACCAAATTAACAGGGGTGTGTAGAAAAGATGGAAGCTCACTGTCAAGTAAGGAAGTACTGTGGGAGAGGTACATCAAGGCTGTGCTGGGAACCCAAGGCTGATTATATCCCTGCTCAACTCTGGCATTGTTTCAGCCAATCAGAAGCTATCTACTGCAAAGATGAAGTCTAGGGGAATTACTCCCTTAAGAGACTCTGTAGGAGGCCTCAGGAGAGCAGTAAATAATACAGCAATATTAACATTAAACCTCTACGTTCTACAGCGCCTTCCATTCTTCCATGACAAAAGCAGCCTTCTGTAGGCATGTGTATTTTGATTTACCCTGTACAGACATTCTTAAAAATAGGCATGGAAATGTAATTTTAAAGAAGTTAATTATATCCTCAGTTCACAGGGAGCTCATTACTTAAAGGGCTCCAACGGCAAAGTCTTCTGTAAATCACCCACTCTTTTATCTGAATATCAGAGCCCGTTAGTGAGCACTGAAGCACTGGGGCTCTGATGCAGAGGCTCTCATTTGTCTGTCCATCCATTTGTCCAGCTAAAAAAATGGACACTGAAGCCTGTGTGGAGGCACATTCCTATAATCCCAGACTCGGGAGGCCGAAGCAGCATGCATTCAAAGCTAGCTCTGGCTACACAGTGAGACCCCGTCTCACAAAGAGGCATTGAATCTGCAAAATCAAATGAAGCACAGTGCATGACAGAGGGAAGAAAGCTAAAAGCTATAATCTCTGTCCTCAAAAACTGTACACTTAACTGGGGAAATAAGCCACATACCTACACAGAGAGAGACGTGCTTGTGGAGTAGGGTGCAATTAAGAGCCAAAAGAATACCAGGTCTTCCAGTCCAAGGTAAAAACCCAAAATTCTTGTATGTGCTGCAATGCTTGACACCTGAACCTCACAGCCATCTGTAGGACAGTCCTTCATTTCCGTTTTACAGATAATTTTAAAAAGATCTTCACTATGCACTAGCCAAAAACACAGATGCAATATCTGTTAGGATAATCCTGTCTGACCTTCAACTTCTCAAGGACACAACTCTCCACAGCGAATTTTGGCAGTTAAATGTTTTGAGTTTGGATTCCTCTGACGATGGGTATCACTGCCACCCCTACCCTGACTCTTTAATTTCTTTTTACCCAAAAGAAAGTATCAGAGATGCAGAGAATCCAGAGTCAAAGATCACACAGCCTGGTTTGTTTGAAAGGGAAGAGCAAATACACATAGGTTTAGAAAGATACTTCACAGTTCCACTTGGACTGCTTCCAGATTTGTTTCTTATTTCTCTTTCTTGACCTATCCAACATATGGTTTTTTCATGTAAAAAAAAAAAATTACAGAAGTTCTGGGCACACTCCAGAATTCATAAACTGTCATCACCTGAAGTTCAGAGAAATTTCTACACCTTCTTGGACTAAAACTACAGAAGACAAATTGTTTTAATATTTCTAATGAGATACTTGAGAGGTCTGCATTTTATTCTCCTGGTGTAATCCTTCATGAAATTCCCCATAAGGATAAAAAAATCCAAAGATATAACAACATCCTGAAATGATAATCTTAGTTCCACAAGTAGCATCTAAAACCAATGTCTCACTTTTGATGGATGAAGTCTTCACTTACTGTAGAAACCTTGACCTTTGCTACAATAAACTTAGCCAAGAAGAACCAGAGGTAGAGACCATCTCTGAATGACTATAATCAGAACACTATGGGCTCCTCAACCATCAGTTCTGTGTGCCAAAGTTGAAGGAATTCCACAAGCCTATCAAAGGACAGTTTATACATCAAATATAGAGGTCTGTAGTATTCCAATGAATCAGTGGAAATTAAGTAATTATGGTCACCCTAGAGTGAACACAGAAACGTGCACATTCTACTACTGAAGTTCAGTAGTGGCCCTGGCTTAAGAAGAGGCTAACCCCAGCTCAAAACTCAGCCTCTGAAGTGACTGTGCAGGACAGTCTGGGATAAATCAGTACTGTGCCAAACTGCACCCCACCAAAGGCCAGGGATGGAACCCAGAGACTGTTTCCTTGACCCTCCACAAACACAACCCACCTCATTCACACTGTCTCCTCAAAGCCCTAAAAAGGAAGATGAAAGGCCATCCGGAAGAAGAGATCACAAGAAAAACCAAAGATGGCTTCTGCACCCTGGGTAGTTCGAAATGGGACAAAGACAAAGCTCTGCTCAAAACTCAAGCTATGTGAATGTGAGGAGAGCCTAAAGAATTGTTTTCTGTGAAGGTTCAGATAATAATATGCTTCATTTTTCTACCAAAGGTCCTTAGTTTTAGGAGTTGGTGAGATGGCTAAGTGGGTCAAGCACTTACTGCAGAAACCTGACGACCCTGGATTCCATGTATGGTAGAGGAAGAAAACTGACTCCCAAAGTTGTCCTGTGACTATCACAGATATGGAAGCAAGCGCGTACACCACACACACACACACACACACACACACTCGTATGTCATACCCACACACAATAACTATATGTCTTAATTATAATTAACTAATATTTTATATATGCATACATATATATATTCTTAGCTCTGAAGCTGGAGTGAGGCATCACAGACAGTACACAAAGTAAGTAACAAATATGGCTATATTACAATGACTCTCATGTACAAAATTGGGCGACGCCTGCAGCTTCTCCACCCCTGAGCTCACTGATCTTTTCTAGAAACTTCAAGGGCAAAGCATGTAAATCTGCGCATGCTTCCTTCTTCTCTCAGCCCTCAGTACTGCCTAGTGACTACCGGGAAGTGTGATGGCTCAGGAAGATCTTTACGAACACCAACAACAATGAGTAAAAGAGAAACAGAGTCAAGAACAGCCAAGTACAGTTGGTCCTTGATGACACAGACTTTACTAAACAACTGACACAGGTCATTTCCTGTCACGTGCACAACACCCTAGAAAGAAACTGTTGCTTATTCCAGCTTCCCAGAGGGAAAACTGAGGCTCTGAGCAATTAAAAGTCCCTCCAAAATCAGACTTGGCGCTACCAGTTTTTGACACAGGTCTATACATGTATGTAAGATTCATACTCTACATACTATATCCACACCCCGCCCCAAGGACAAATGGCAATAACCTAGGAGGAACTAAATGGATCACAGAATTAGAGGCATGATGTTATGATCTGATCCATTAAACTGATCTTTCAGACATGGCCTAATTTACCTTTGCTAAATTTAAAAATGCCATACAACAAAGAGCCTTACTTCTCTCAAGCCAATATTTTAAGCAGCATTTATACCTCAAAGTATATCCCAGGAGTGAAAATCCCACAGTCTGCTGTGGTTTTAAGCACCAGCCTAAAGTGTGGAAAGTTAACAGATGCCAAGTCTCACTGTTTCCTGCCCTTCCTGTATCCATGGGCAAATACTGGGCCGCATCTCTGATAATCCCCAAATCTTCTTGACATGAGAACCAATCCTGAGCCGAATCCACAAAAGAACCACTCTGATAGCCTTGGAAAATGGTTTCAACAACATATATATAGATGAGCATTCTGACTCAGATGAGTATGGACACAGTGTACAAGTGAAAAATTCTACAGTCTAAACTCTGAATCTTAAAGGCATTGTATAAAATCATTTTGGGGTGTTCCGGCTCAAAACAAACCACATACCACAAATCGGCTCTACCTACAGTATGAAAGTCTGAGACCACAATCAATGAGTGCTAGTTGCACTAACGTAATGCCAGGAAGTATGATCAGTTGCCTACATCAACAGCTAGCTTATATCATGATTGTCTGCTCTCTTGAGAAACTGTCTGAACTCTAGAATATTTATGACCTACATCTTTCCAGATAAGTATAAGTGTGACAGTCCCTAAATGTGAACCACCAGCCTTCAGCAGAAGGCAGAATCCAAATCCAGACACATACACTCTGCTACACCAGAAGAGAGGACTGAGCCCCACCAGAGGTAAGGGAATCAACAATGGCCCCATTTCACTCACCTCCCCCTGGCCATACTTAGTCATGGGAGAAGTTTGGCTTCTTCATAGCTATTTGCAACAATGCCCTATAACTTCCAATTTCCTGACTAACTGCATTATTACACTAAATTGATGAACTGTAAATAACAGGCCACTTTACGCCCCTCCATGACTGATCCCACGCCAGAGTACACAATGATAAATTTTCTTTGCATGTCTTGGCAAGAAGCTGTGTGTCTATAATTTTGACCTCCGTCTCCCAATTTCCTTCATTTATCAGAAAATGGTGAGAGAAGGCTCTAATTGGATAATTCGAATCACAAAGAAGGAGGTGGGGTGGAATTCTTCACCATCACTGTCTGTGAGCAGCCAAACAAAACAGATTCGGCCACTCTCCCTGCAGGGGTAGGAGATTTATCAGCAGACAAAAGAATGCAAACCGCCAACAGATAAGGGGTAATTAAAGATCAGGTCTATAAATTTTACACTGACATAAATTTAACAAGATTTGCAGGAGGAAATTTGGGATTGAAAAGGAAGCCCTGACTCTGAGGAGAAATGCAGCAATTCCATATGCAACAACACTGCACACTATATAGATTTATTATGAAGAGTAATACCCAGGCCTCCAAGCTCTCTCAAACAGGAATTTGAATTATTCAGTGCCACAGTAATTTCAAAGTGGCCTGTCTTCTTCAAGTACTCCTCCTTAATTTTCTATGATCCGTTTTCCATAAATTTTGAGTTTTAACATCTCTTTTAAAAATAACAATCTACCTAGTGTATTTTTCTAGTTACTAGTTAGTTAGTGCATAATCCAGAAAGGTCTCTAAAGGTAAGAAGTTACTTCTAATGTAATATGCACTAAAATTATAACAATGCATTCTCATTTCACTGTCTCAAAGGTGCAAAGTAAAACCGAGCTTGGAATATGGTCAAGAATAGCAATAAGGTCAACTGGTGAGACTTGAAAATAATTTGAATTTTTTGGGCGATGAGAGAGACCCCACTGGCTATCCAATGCTTTATGATGCTTAGCTGGCCTTCAGGGTTATCACATGTCCTAAAGGCAACACAGTCTCTCAAAGAGTTACAAGTCTGGTACAATGACTCATTAACAAGAAAACTTCAGGGACAAACACATAGTGGTTGCCATGCGGGGTGTGGATTTTCCAGATTGAGAAAGCAGGTAAAAACTTTCAGGAAAAGCAGGATTAAATATTTCAACTTTTAACAATGCAAAGATTTCTTGAACAAACAAGAAACAAGACTCAGGAAAATCTTGATTCTGATTTTTTTAACCCTTCCAGGGCACTAACCAACACAGCTGGACTCACCAGAGTACGCCCAGTACGGGTCTCCCGACGCCTTTCGCCTGCGGATCTGCACTGAGCTGCCCTGTCTGCTCTCTTGCAGGGTCCCCACGTAGCCTTCAGTCAATGCTGGAAGAGAGGGAGAAGACAGTAAGACAAGTCATCAGGACACAGGACCAAAAAAAAAAAAAAAAAAAAAAAAAAGGATATTCAGACTCACACGGCAAAGGTAATCTATAAAACCACAGGCCTTAGGGGCTGTCTAAAAAAACCTCCTTTTTGTTTTGTTGTGAGGTGGCTTGTGCCTATATCCCAATATTGGGCTGAGGCAGGAAGATTGTTTCCTGTCCTATGCTGGCTGGGTTACAGAGTAAGAGCCTGTTTCCAAAGAGGAAATAAAAAAAAAAAAAAAAACCTAGAGAGAAACCCAAAGCAAGGCATTACCACATTTACTATTCATATTAATAACATTCATGAGGTTTTATGTTTGGATTTAGGTTGCAGTTTGTTTGTTTTGAGATAGTATCACTCTGTAGCCCAGGCTGACCCGCAACTGATCTTGTAGATCAGGCTAGCCTCAAACTCACATCCTCCCCACTGTGATTATAGATGTAGGCCCCAGCCAAACCTTTACTAGGTACTTGACATACATTATATTATTAGTCTACACAACACCAAGCATGGATACAAAAGTCTTAGTGATAAGAAATACACTTCAAGAAATGAAGAAACTTCCAGTTGCCTAAAGTCAGATATATATTTTTTTTTCCGAGACAGGGTTTCTCTGTGTAGCCGGACTGTCCTGGAACTCACTCTGTAAACCAGGCTGGCCTCGAACTCAGAAATCCGCCTGCCTCTGCCTCCAAAGTGCTGGGATTAAAGGTGTGTACCACCATTGCCCGGCCTAAGTCAGATCATCTTTAGAATCAAAATGTGTGCATTGGATTCTAAGTATCTGAATAAATGTGTGTTCAGGGTGTAAAAAGCCACCTGGGCACATGAGTTCTTCCTTGTTATCTGTTACATGTGGGAGGAGGGGTGGGGCTTCAGGTCCAGGGACACTCACTAGGTTTCAGTGCAATAAAAAGCATATATGAGAACTGAGAGCCAAGCAGATGCAATCAAAACCAGGGCCTTTACACTGGAGCCTCCTCAGAGTGAATACCCATCTTCTACACCCTTCGGTCCACAAATATTCCCTGTGGTCCTGAGGACTGCAAAGTACAAAATCCTCCACTACCAATGCTCCAAAGGAAATACTGCATAATGGATACCCACTTCTGAAAACTCAAAAGGAATCCAATTCACCCAACAAAAGCCAAAGGATTCTCTACTGCTGTGGAGAGCTTCCATCTGCCGACTCCAGCATTCAAAACCCATCCTCCTATCCCTTCCATCCAATGCAAATTGCCTCTGGTGATGAGCCTACACCTGAATGCACAGATGTGTACAAAGACGAATACCACAGGTGCCCAGATCCCAAAACAATACACACCACGCACCTATATTAATATTCAAATGCACCCAAACAAAATCAAATCTGCTTTCAGGAAGAAAAGAAAATGGTACATTTGCTTGGAAACAGAGAATCACAAAATGGGAACTACTGTATGTATATTTTCTCTTCAGATTAGTCAGCAATGAGGGCGCCCCAGGTATTAGATGTGATGAGAATGCGTTGGCCAATGAAAAAACACTTCAACTGCAAAGACAAGCTTAAGACTCGCTCGCAACCAGGGCTGGAACACAGATGCTCCTAAGATGAGCCCTTAAAGAAATGTGAACACAAGAAATTCCAAATGCAAATGGAAAACCTGTTAGCACTTCTGTGTTCACTAGTCCTGAATGACAAAGTTAAAAAAAAAAAAAATTCTGTCACTGCTCACTGTAACCTGTAAGGAAAATGTGGCCACTCACCATCCACTCATCTGTGGATGAGCCACTCCGAGCACCCGTGAGTCCACAGTTCTTAAGGAAGATCCTCTCTGCTCACTCACGCTTCCCCCACTAAACCACACTGAACAGTCAGGGGTTTTTTTGTACATATGATAAATATTTTAATGTATCTGTGTACTGTGTTTCCTATAATGCTTCAAACCCTTCCTCTTTATATCAGGACAATGAGTATAGCAGCATCCTGACAATGTGAGCAGTAAGTGCCCATTCTCTTGGGGTTTGCAGTGTTATCTCTGTTTCCTTGTCTGTAAAATATGAGCTGTAGAGGATATTCCGGAAGATAACAGGACTCGCTGTGAGCAGAGCACCTAACTCAGTTCCAAGCCCAACAGACCAAATGATATGGGAATTTACTCTTAACTGACCTCTTGCTGGATGCAGAAGAACTTGCAGGAAGTTAACTGTTTAGAATTAAGAAACTGGTGGACTGCCTCAGCTGTCGCCCATTAAGATGACTTTGTTCATTTGTTTGCCTGTATTTGTTGAAAGAATAGGTCTCATAAAGCCCAGAGTGGCCTCAATCTTCTGGTCCCCCTGATGCCATGTCCCAGTTTAGGATTACAAGTGTGAACTTCAAAACACCCAGCTTATGAGGTAATAGAGAATAAATTCTATGCATGGTAGGCAAGTGCTCTTCTCCCTGAGCTACATCCTCTGGCCCATGCCCAGTTGATTTCTAGAGCTTTCCTTCCTTTCTCTGTGAATGACATCTGAGCCTGTTGGTGGATGGATTCTCAGAACTTGTCCTGGCGTTTATTGGGTTCCCGCCTGGTTTTTATTTTCTTCAGCTCCAGTAAACTCTACTTACTGAATTTAAATTTGAACTGCTCTAGAGGCAATATCCTCAGCATCATAAAGATAGAGATTTGCTCAGTGCATAGTCACTGTTTCAGTAGCAACCATAACCCATTCTATCTATCAATCTATCGTGGAATGAACAGCTACCCAGGCACCTCTATCTCTGCCAACACATGGGCTGGCCCTTTCTTTCCTTAAGCCATTGAATCACCAAACCTCAGCATCCATAAAACAAAACAAAAAACAAAAAAACAAAACAACAAAAACAACACAAAAAAAAAAAAAAACAGAAAAACCAAAACAAACAAACAAAAAAACCCTATGATGACATGCAGGACAGAAACTGAAGGAGGGGCCGTCTGGAGACCATTCCACCTGGGTATCCATTCTATGTGCAGTCACCAAAGGTAGACGCTTGATGTGGATGTCAGGAGGTGCATGATGACAGGAGCCTGACATAGCTGTCTCCTTAGAGGTCTGCAAGAGTCTGACATACTCAGAGGCAGATGCTCACAGCTAACCATTAAACTGATCAATGGGTTCCCAATGGAGGAGTTAGAGTGAAGACTGAAGGAATTGAAAGAGTTCGAGACCCCATGAGGAGAGCAACAATACCAACCAACCAGAGCCCCCAGAGTCTAAACCACCAGCCTGGAGCACTTAGGGAGGGACCCATGGCTCCAGCCATATATGCAAGGGAGGTATAGGTGAGAGAAGAGATCCTTGGTCCCATGAAGGCTGGACGCTGTGTGTGGGGGAGTTTGAAGGTGGGGAGGTATGGTGGGGGGTAGGTGGGGGCACACCCTCATAGAAGCAGGAGGAGGGGGGATGGGATAGGGGGCTCCTGGGAGGTGGGGGGGATGGGGTAAGGGGAGAACATCTGAAATGTAAATAAAATATCCAATTTAAAAAAAAAGTGCATTGGTGAATCTATTTAAAAAAATAAATAAATAAATAAACCCACAACCCTGTGATGAAATCAAGCACAAGGGTATCAGGCAAGCAGTTTTCTTTGCTTGTGGGCATGCTAGACATAAGCCCCTGAAGATGTTGGGATATGATCCCCAAAACAAAGGGTTAGATGAAGATCAAGTATGGGCTCAGCAGAAGCTAGAATAACAACAGAACCTGGAGCTAAGCCAGGAGGTAAACCATAGCGATCAATTCTTGTGATAGCATTAAGTTCAGACCAGAGCCAAGAAGAAGCCAGCCTAACCTGAACCTGTAGACTTGGAGAGCTACAGTAAACTGACTGGAAGACAAAACTGTCTCCTGTCATTATGGAAAGAGTCGTGTAATGACAATATTTTATACTTTAAACCAGAAGTTGCACATCAGCTGCCTTGCATATCAGATATTTACATTACATCTCACAACCGTAGTAAAATTACAGTCATGGAGTAGCGATGAAAACAACTTTATAGTCGGGGGTCACCACAACATGAAGAACTGAATTAAAGGGAAGCAGCATTAGAATGTTGAGAATCACTACCTTAATCAGTCACTTCAACTTCTGATCATCAATTTATGTATCTGTAAGTAGCCTCTTTGCTAAAAGAGGTATGATTCTCAACACAAGGGTGAATTGTTTTCTAAAATAGAATTCACAAATAAATGACATAAACTTCCTGATTTCTGTGCCTTGAAATTCAAATTGAACTGTTTTAAAGTAGGACCTAAATAATAATTTTAAATAATTTTAAATGTCCTAAATTTTGTTATATTTTGTTTGGTTTGGAGGGCAGAGTACAGCCAAAAGTCACCCTCTATCTCGACTGCCTTAGACCACTGCTCATGTATCAGAAAGCACCAACAATGAAAACACACAGCAAGACAGAAGGGTTTAAAGACCTAGCAGGCTGGCCTTTGGGCAAGCAACTCCAAATGACCAGGGGAGCAAAGCACTCTATTACCAGGCACCACACTCTTTCCAACAGAAGCAGCTAAATTACTTTTCCTTTTGATTGTGTCTGTCCACTACATGAGATTCCCTATCCTGCCCCCAGATCACAACGATGGACTCATGTATCGATGGCACCTGCATAAACTAAAAGAAAATGATTTAAAGCCCTCACCTCAGTCATTCAATCAAGGCTTTTATACTCCCTGAATACAAACATTAAAAATCAGGTGATTTTTAAATGTATTTTTTAAACTATTTGAATAGCAGTCAAAATGTATATACTGTATATAAAGCAACTTAATATTTTATTGAAGAAACAGAGGTTTGCAAACGGTAACAATCTGTGGTTCCCAAGTAAAGCTACAGAGTCAGCACGGCAAATTCAATCAATTTTAATACTCCGTCCTCTCCGGAGCTCCAACAGTCAAGGAGCAGCATGGTGCTGCTATAGTTTGGCTATGAATCATCCTATTGATTTTCAATATCTCCTGTGCAGAAAATTAAATTATGCAAATGCATGCCTTTACAGATCCTTACCTTAATGTGAAATTGCATACTTGCTTATGTCAGCAACTTAATTACACAATTAAAAATGGAGCGTGCTTATGAAAATGTGTGGTTTCACTCTTCAGAACAGACAATAAGTGTAAATCTGCCTATGGTTATCATTTGAATAACAGGAAGGAGGAGATGGTGCTATGTGAACATAAACTCTGGCAAGTTCTACAACCTAGCCTGTATGGCTTATGGATCTGGAGTTATCTGTCAGCTGAAAGCATATGAGGGCTTTCTGTTGTGTTATATATAATCCTCCAAATTGCTGGACCAGTTTTAAACAACAATGAAAAGCCCAGTGGTATACATGGATATACATATGTTCTGAAACAGGTCAACTCTAAGTCACTGTAAGCAACAAATATACATCCCTCATTGGCTAGCAAACCTGGGCAGGAAGAATTTCAAAGTCTAGCAGTCTTTGAGAGTCTTGACTGTATGATAATGAAATGGGTTTTGGAGGGACAAATCCAGAGACTCCTAACATCCCAGTCTACCGATCCTGACAAGATGAAAGTGGAGCTTTAAAAACCAACCATATTAACTAGCCAATGGTGCTCACATCTCACTCAGCAGGAGGAATCTTAAGTCAACTTGGTTGCTAGGCAGAGAGCTAAATGAGTGGCAGGCATTTTCATCCGGGAGTTCTCAAAAACTCCATCTCCTCTCAGAACTTCTACGGAGCCTACCTCATTTCCAGCCAAAAGCGAGAAAGATAAAAAGGTTTCAGGCCCAAAGGCCCAATCCCTTCCTATAAAAATATCCTATGAGTTACCTATTACTGAAGACATCAAGGAAACAGTTCCTGTGTGCATGATTTAATTTCCCAGAGCTACTGGACACAGTTTATAAGAATAAATGTTTGTACTCAGGGAATATAAAAGCAGATGTGTTACCCATCTCCTTAACTGGATCTTCAGGAGGGTTCTGTGTACTCTGAGAGTTTCACAAAAACATGGTCTTGGGGGAAGAACTTGAATTTTCATTAACTCTCCTGTGTTAATTTGTGTATGAACATCTTATTCTTTCAAAAAGCTCCCTTCAACACATTAAGTAACAATTTGACATAGTTGGTTTTTTTTTTTTTTTTAAATTGCTTTCATTTTTATTTGTGTGTGTCTATGTGGGCATGCGCGCACGTGCGCCTGCCATGTATATACCTGTAGAGACCATAAGAGAGTGTCATAATGCCCCTGGAGCCAGTTATAATAAGCAATTGTGAACCACCAAACCTGTATGCTGAGAACCAAACTAGGGACCTCTGCAAGAGCAGTAAGCAGTACCAACCACTGAACTGCCCAGTAGTTCTTGGTTCCTCCCAAGTACTGAACTGTGGCCCAGATGTCTTCTCCTAAGTTTCACTGTTAGAAGCAAGTCTCTCTGAGACTGTAAGAAACAGGAATCAAATTAGGTGTGGTGGTACACACCTTTAATCCCAACACCTGGGAGGCAGAGCCAGGCAAGTCTCTATGATTCCAGGCCAGCCAGGGCTACATAGAGAGATCCTGACTTAAAAGTAGGAAGAAGGGAGGGAGTGAAGGAAGGAGAGGTGGTGGTGGATTGAGTTGTCATGAGCAGAGTTCTTTCCAAATTGTAAAGGAATGACTATAATTACATAGCTCATGACATGTCTTCTTTACTATAACTGAGAACTGAAGGTTGAAGATGCCCAGGAAGAAAGGATTTCAGAAGCACTCCACAGTGCCTTTACAGTATAGTTTGTCTTCCTGGTTTGAACCAGTAATGTCCACGTTACCTCTGCTGAGTCGGACAGAATCTGAAATATGATCTAACATAATCTGATGTGAAGTTCCAGCTTACAGGCAAACACAAGCGCGCGCACACACACACACACACACACACACACACACACACACATCCTCTAAAGGCTTAATCATTGTGGTGGTTTGAAAATGCTTGGCCCAGGGACTGGCAGTATTAGTAGGTGTTGTTGGTATTAGTAGTATTAGTCTTGTTGGAGTAGATGTGGCTTTTTGGAGGAAGTGTGTCACTGTGGAGTGGGCTGTGGGGTCCTATGCTCAAGCCCCAACTAGCACCAAAGAGTCAATCTCTCTCCTGGTTGCCTTTGGATCAAGGTGTAGAGAGCTCTTGGCTCTTCCAGCACCATGTCTGCCTGAATGCTTCCATGCTTCCTGCCATGATGATAATGAACTGAACCTGGGAACTGTAAGCTAGCTCCAATTAAATGTTTTCCTTTGTAAGAATTGCTTTGGTCATGGTGTCTTTTCAAAGCAATAGAAACCCTAAGACAGTCCCTAACCTTGGGATCCAATCTTAAAGAGGTAACTGGATCATGAAGACAGTCACTTCATCAAGGGATAGAACCGTTCATGACTCTATAACCAAATGGGCTGGCAGGAAGCCTGACTTTGAAAACACAGGTCTGTGGGAGGCATGCTTCTGTTAGGTACCTTATGCCTCCACCTTCTGTGATCTCCTCCCCTCCTTCCTGAGTGTCAGAAGTCAGAGACTTTGTTCTTCCAGTTCAAGGTTTCTCTCCTCACAGCCCAAGAAAAGGAAAGTCCACTACCCAAGAATTAAAACCTCTGAAACCACAATCAAAAACTAATCATTCTTCCTTCCAAAATTTCTCCCAGTATCCCTCACAATGAGAAAATGTTAATGGATATCACTAATGCTCCCATAAGAAACAAAGGCAATATAGCATAGAGGCTAATTGGGTTTATAAGAGCACCCCAAATTCCTTCTAAAACATGCTTGCACACCTAGTAGCCTGTACATGAAGGCAGTTTTTACCTAAACTAGATGCCCAATTCTAGGGCATAGTAAAGGATGTGGGAGTCTAGGAGAGGAGATTAACTCAAAACTGAAAACATCAAAACAAAGTGTTTATGGTTCCTCCCATGCACCAATAAAACTACACAGGGTGAGAGCCAGAGCAAGGACAAGCAAGCCTTGCCCTTCTATCCAAGTCACAGGGTGAGAGACGGAGCGAGGAAGAGCAAGCTCGATCTTCTACCCAAGTCCCTAAAATGGAGCAATAGGCCTTTTCATCTTCATCTATAGATTCCTACTGTGGCAAACAAACAGTTAAGCAGGCTGTTTATGTCTATTATAACTCCTCATACAACAAACAAATTAAGGATCCCTCAAGTATGATAAAATCAGGCACAATTTTCTCTAAATTTTAAAGAGCATTTAAGAACATTAAACTCCACACAATAGTCTAAAATGAATATATCTTTATCCTTTTTGTGCCTACAATGAGCAAATGTATCAAATTATAGTTAAAAGTAATTAAATATTCTGACGAGTCTCACAGTTCCTTTGTGCTATGTTTCAATTAATTGTGGTGAAATGTACTTGGTGAGTGTCCCTTTAGCAGAATCAAGAAGTGCCCCTCTTAGCAGCTAGGGTGCTACAGACGGTTCTAGCTGTTGTGTGATACCAAACCAACCTCAAATACAATGGATTCTATTACAGCAGATTGTCTATTTCATCGTATTCAAATGCACCTATTGTCCAAACCACAAAGAATTGTTTTTCATTATCTAACATGATAAAGAGATCTAACACACACCCATGATTTCTTTTTACATAAAATAAATCATTAGAACTCAGAGGCAATTCTAGGGAGCAAGGAATCACACCATAGAGTTAGGTCCTACTGGGCAACAGAGACACAGAACAGCCTCATAAAACTGAGATAAGTCAGGGAGAGAAGCAAAACCCTGACTGACTTTAATATGAGCCGTTTTCCAGAAGGCAGAATCTATTGTCTTTTAAATCAAGACTAGAAAAATTAGAGCTA
This sequence comes from Mastomys natalensis, assembly GCA_021653895.1. Lineage (NCBI taxonomy): Eukaryota > Metazoa > Chordata > Mammalia > Rodentia > Muridae > Mastomys > Mastomys natalensis. The sequence goes on from JAJTUV010000099.1 coordinate 252,028, forward strand.
CCCTTTGCTATAATTAACTGAGCCACGCTTTTAGAAGTTCAAAGACTAGAAACACACTTTCCAAAAGGTCTGAGACATATAGGGAATGCTTCAAAAGCTGACTCTTCCCACAGCTTGATAACCCCTTGCAGGGAAAATCTGAAGGAGAAAATTCCCTGTCACAAAGACACAATCCTGAAAAGGAAAGACTGGGTTCTCGGCTTCAAAGACTTCACGGCTCTGGACAGAGGTGAAATGAACAGCTCCCAGGCCTGTGTTACAATAATACTCTGGCTCTCAAAGAATTGAGTCTTGCAACTCTGTAGTCTAAGCAAGAAAATGAAGACTTGTCACAGGTAGTATCATGGTCACCTCCAATGCTACAGAGATGTCATAAATTTTCAGTGATCCACAAAATGGCAAATGCAGCCAGTTCATACACTTGTGGCCACCAAGCTGAGTACAGCTACGCACCTAGATGTTTATTATCAAGAGTGTGTGTGTGCGTGTGTCCCCAGCATGGGAAAACCCAGGAAAGAACCCCAATATCCATGCTTATCCGATTGTAATGGGAGTTGACTCCCAACATCAACAATATGATGTGTGAGGCGCAGGTACCTGTTTAGAGACAGCCTTGAGATACGGAGCTCACTGCTCTTCTATTCCATCTGACCATTTTACCTAAAATAGTGCCCCATGGCCATTTGAGTTTTCAATCACAGCCCAGTCCATCAGGTGAGGAACCATGGAAAATTAGGGTCATGAAAAGGCTAGTTTAGAGATCTGTAGAGACTGGCTAAAGGGGTTTGTTGTTCAAGCATAAGAACTGAAGTTCAAATCCAGACCACGAACACTACTTACCCAAGTGCTAACAGTGAGGTGGAGACAGAAGGATTGCTGGGACTGAGAGACCCAGTCTCAAGGAAATAAGGAAAGGTTGAAAATGACAAAGTAAGATACCCTGCATGAAATGGAATCGAGGCAGGTGGCCTTGAAGACGAACTGAACTCATCACCTATCCCCTGTCCAGACCAAGATACTAAGTGTGCACCAGGGGCTGAGGGCTGGGGAAGTTCTACAGAAGCAAAACTCTGGAGAAAGATACATTCATTTGAGCAAATACAAGCCCATCTGGTTTTTTGGTTTACTTGGCTTCTCTTTTCTATGAACCCACCACTGCCCTTTTCATCTAAGTGGAGATGGATCAAAAAAGGAATTTCAGAAGACCTAGGGTATGCTTTGGTGGCAGAGCGTTTGCCTAGCATCAAACGACCCAAGTCTGGTATCTACTACCACAAAAGCAAAGAAAATATTATGCAGATCAACATTTTAAAGGGATGAACGCCAATGCAGATTCATTTATAATGCAGATACATTTATAAAGAAACCTGGAAGAGAAAGTATCAGTAGCAGAGACAGAAGGTTAAAGGCGCCTCCGGCCCTGACAATCTCACTTCCATCCCCTGGACTCACATGGTGAAGGAATAACCAAACTGCTCCAAGTCATACTCTGGCTCCTTCATGGCACCATGACACATGCACACAATTTCAAAACAAACAAACAAAAGAAAGAAGCAATAGTAATGCCACTACAGTTTTTCTTAATACTATACTCTGTATAAACTATACTTGCTTGTGTCAAACTGTTTCCTAAATACGTCTACATCTTCATAGATTAACCAAGCTCTTGGACCTTATCAGAGAAGCTTCGTTGTAAGTGGGCAGTGATTAACAAAGAGACTGACAACTGGTGGAGTGTAGAGGGACTGTGGAGTCTCTGGCATAAATGGGACATCTGGACCACATCCTCTTCTCCCAAACCTCAAAGAACACAAGGAAAGGGAGAGCAATAATCCAGGAGCAGGAGGTGTGAGAACACTGGTGTGAAACAGGGTTCTCCTGACATGACGGGACTCATAAGCTCACAGCAGTCATGGCTGCCTGTGCAAGATCAGGCCAGGCAACATTCCAGCATGGGTTGGGGAATAGCACAGGAGCTCACACTCTTAGCTGACAGCAGACAATTGCAAGAGGAGGCAGAGTCAGTGTTCTTTAGGGTGTGAATCTGGTAGATAAACCATGTCCCAAAGCACTAATCGGACTCGCTGGTTGGACTTTATTGTTTTTAAAAAGAGGACGTGACGTTAGGGGCAGGGCTTTCTGGGTCGGGCTAAAGGCAAGGGTAGAGATGAATATGATTGAAATACATTCTATACATATAAAGGTCTTAAAGACTAAAAAAATGTATTTAAAAAAAAAAAAAAACCTAAAAACTATACCTTCATACAAGAAGAGTACGGACCTGTGTGACAGTGCATCCAGAGGGCCAGAGCACCCTGTTGGCGATTCCATAGAACAACAAGCAGAATTTCTTCTTTCAAAGATTTATCTTATGCTTCTGTGTGTGCCTGAGTGTATATATGTGCACCAGGAGCGTGCAGGTGGCACCAGAGGACAGAAGGGGGCACTAGATACCCTGGAGCTGGAGATATAAGTTGTTAGTTGTAATGAAGATGCTGTGAACGGGAAGTAGGCTCCTAACTGCTGAGCCATCACTGTGTAAACATGCCTAAGAGCATGGCCTTGCCCTCAATTCTGCCTCCCATCATGACTCCTGGGGTGGGTAGAGCATTCTTCCATAACACAATGTAAGTGCATGGATGGAAAGCCATTTAGATAAAAGGTAATAAATAAATGAGATCTAAGACAAGCTCTCGAGAGAAAATGAATGAAGATTTTTTATCTTTAGCAACAATAGCTCGTTTGTATGTTAAGTCGCACACAAGAAATCCAGGGACAATATGACATCTGGCTAGAAGGATAAATGGCTAACTGTAACAGTCTCTCTTGGTCCACAGGACCATTTCTCACTCCCAAAATTCTAATAAACAAGCCCCTCATTGCCTTTTTTTTTTTTTTTTTTTAATCAACAGATGTAGATCTGTCCATGGCATTTAAAGGGAAAATAAAAACACAAGGAACTGGTTTACATTGCCAGGCAACCACGCTAGTGGTCCAAGTCAGAGCAACCCAAGGCTACAAGTTCAGCTGTGCTACCTCCACGTTTCTGAGGTGGTAAGTTGGGCTCCACGCCAACTAGAATGAGGCTGGCTTTGTTCTCTTCAAATGCAGCAAGAAATCACCCGGAGAACTATCTTGTATTCTGCTTTGCTCGAAAGGGAGTTATTAACTTAAAATAACACAATACAACTCTCAAGAAAAATAATTTTAAAAAGCTATTAGAGTCTTAAATAAAATGATTTAATTAAAAAGAAAAACTGTAACCACATATTTTTTTTTTGCCAGATCACATCAAGATGGCTAAAGCACTTATCACTCAGTTTGCTTAAAAAGCTCTAATAGCAATTTCTTGAATAATTAAAAAGAGGAGGAATCTGCTGTATGGATGTGAGGTTGGGGGGGGGGTGAGGGGGTAGAGAAAGGCTTTTTAAGCAAATGTGATTTTCCCAATGAAGAAATGGCAGTGTTTTGGTGGCAGAGCTTGCCCCATGTTTTCTGTCTTGGTTCTGCTTTTTGTAAAACCTCCAGCTCAGACTAATTAACTGCAAGACTCATTCACAGTCCAAAGGAAAGGCAGTTTACAATTTGCGGTGCTTAAGCCTCCAATTCAAAGTTTCAGCTCAATAACCCTCCATCCCCACCCCCACACCCCATGACCAATAACTATTTGTTTACAAAAATCAATTTCCAGTAAAGGTATCTGTCTACTTGGAATCTAAATAGGCTTATAACTCTGTAACCTAGTCAATCAAAGTGGAGGTTGGAGGGAAAATAGACTTCTTCCTTTCTAAAATGAAACAACTGATCTTCCAAAGGAAACTATATCTTTGGGGGCTTCACTATCAGCACAATTGAACAAAACAGATTGGGTCTTTGAAATCTGCACAGATGAGTAAGTTGTAACACACGTGAGGCACTCGTACATTTGTTACAAACTAGTACAAGAAACAAGTCCGGAGAAATTGCAGCATCACAGACTAGAGACCCTGGGAGATCTGGAAACAAACCCTGCCTTCACTCCGCGTTACTAACAAAGGACACTGAAGAGATTCACTCTTACACACCATGTCCTGGGTTTCAGATCTTTAGAGTTAAAGAAAAGCTTCAGTTTTCTCTTTTCTACAGCTCTGTTCCTATTCTGATTAACTCATTCTGTGACAGTAAAAAACTTAAACCTCAAATTATGAGAGCAGTTTCAAAAAAAAAGATACAGACTTTAGATGTTGTAGAAATGGAGTGTGCCCTGTGAAGTCTATGCACTATAGGGAGAACACAGAAAGGTGACAACACTAAAATGCACTGATATTTGATGGGGTGTTCCTGAAGGATGAGCTCCAGGGGCTAGAGAGACGTCTTACTTCACTGACTGCTCTTGCAAGAGCCTGGAGTCAGTCCCTGGCACGCTCATAGCAGTAAGCTTCATAGCGGCTTACAGCCGTATGTAACAGCAGTTTGAACTCCTCCAGCTCCTGTACAAAATGGTGCACAGACATAATCCGGGAACATGCAAACACAGGGAAAGATTTAAAAAAAAAAAATTGAACCGGGGGGATAGGGCCAAATTTTTTTCCCGCATTGGAAGGCAGAGGCAAGCGAACTGTGGTTTTAAAGGCCACCGGGTTTACAGGGGGTCAGGGACAAACGGGGGGAAAAAAAAACCCCCCCAAAAAAAAAAAACCCCCCCCAGCCCCCCCAATAAGGAAAATTTTTAAAAAAAAAAGGGGGGGGGTTAAAAAATTTTTTTACAAAGGGGAAAACCTTTAAATTTGTCCCCCCCCCCCCTTTTTCTTTTTTTTTTTTTTTTTCCCCCCCCCTGTTTATTTACCCATTTTTTTTTAAAATTTTTTTACACCTTTAACCCCCAAAAAAAAAAGATAAAATTTTACCAAAATTTTAAAAAAAAGTTAAAAAAATTTTAAAAAAAAAAAGGGAAAAAAAGGGGTTTTTGGAAGGGGCCCCCCTTTAACCCCCCGGGGAAACAGGGCGGGGTTTTTTAAGGGGGGAAAAAAAAAAAGTTCCAGGGAACCCGGGCTAAAGGAAAAAAAAAAAAAAAAAAAAGAAAAAAGTTCAACCCCGATAAAACGGGGGGGGTTTTTTTTTCCCGGAAAGGGTTTTTTAAACTGTTTGGGAAAATTTTTATTTTTATCTCATTAAAATAAATTTTTTATAGTTCCCCCGCCGGGATCCTGAGATTGGATCCCTTTTTTAAAATTTTTTTTTTTAAAATTGGGGAAAAAACCCAAAAAAAAATCCACTTCTGGGGGGGCCCAAAAGGAGGGAAACTCCACCTCCAGACCCTTGGGCAAAAAATTGGGGGGCCAACCCCAACCCTCCCCTCCCGTACCTTTTCAAACTCCCCCCCCCCCAATAAAAACCCCAAAAAAAAAACCAAAAACCCGAGGGGAAAAAAAACCCCAAAGGGGGGTTTTTTTCCCAACAACCCCCCCCCCCCCATTAAAAAACCCCCCCCCCCCCCCCCCCCTCACCCCCACCCCCCGGGGGGGGAAACCCCCCCCCCCACTTAAAAAATTTTTTTTTTAAAACCCCCCCCCCCCCCCCCCCCCACCCCCAAAAAAACCTTTTAAAAAAAAAAAAAACCCCCCCCCCCCCAAAAAACCCCCCCCCCCCCCCCCCCCCCCCCCCAACCCCCCATTCCCCCCCCCCCCAAAAAAACCCCCCCCCCTTTTCCCCAAAAAAAACCTCAAACCCCCCACCGGGGGGGGGCCCCCCAAAAAAAATAAACCCCCCCACCCCAAAGGGGGGGCCCCCCCCCCCCCCCCCCCCCCCAAAAAAAAAAAAGGGGCAAAAAAAAACCCCCCTTTTTAAAAAATTTTTTTCCCCCTTCCCCCCCCCCCCCCCCAACCCCCCAAAACCCCCCCCCCCCCCAATCCCCCCCCCCCCCCCCCCCCCTTTTTTTTCCCCAAAAAACCCCCCCCCCAAAAACCAAAACCCCCTCCAAAAAAACCCCCCCCAACAAAAAACCCCCCCCCCCCCCCCCCCCCCCCCCCCCCCCCCCCCCCCCCCCCGGCCCCCCCTTTTTCCCCCCCCCCCCCCCAAAAAAAAAAAAAAAAAACCCCCCCCCCCCCCCCCCCCCCCTCCCCCCCCAACCCTAAGCTGGAAAACAATTCGTTTCCCAAAACAAAGAAGGGACTTCATGGGCATATGTTCACATTTCAACGAGAAATGGGTGAGGGGGAACCTTAAATCATACTTTTCCCCTGTGCAGTGGCGGCCCCACGGCTACTGGTTAACTAGAATCCCCCCCTTAACTCCAAATTTGAAAAGGAGGAGATTGACTATAATTTTTGCTTTATTATATTTTTAAAAAAGGTATTTTTAAGGATGAAAAGAAAGTAAGGGTAAATAGACCCATTTTAAGTTGGGGTTTAGTTTTAAAGTAAAATTAAAAAGCCCCACCACAATCAAAATCCCAAAATGGGGGCTTAGAGAGGGACCCCAAGGCAAGTGGCTAAAAACAGTACCAATTTTGTCTGGTTCAGTTGAGAGCTTGTCTTAATAAAAAATGGAAAACAATCAGGAAAAAATCCTGATGACACATAAATCCTAAATAAATGTGCACAAATGCGGGATTCTGAATAGGGGGAAAGGCCCCGAGCTGTGGGGAAAGGAACAAGAAAGCACTTGGGAAGAAAAACACTTGCTCCCGTCGTTCCTTTTCCTGATCCCTCCTTTTTGTTTCTATTAGACAATGGAAACTGAGAGAAAAAATTTAGAGAAGCCAGGGAGGGAAGGGTTTTTTTCCCTCTCTACTGGCCACACGCACCCAATGCATTAAAAATTCAAGACTTGGAACTCCCAGGATGGGGGCAATGTCTTAATCCGAACTAAGGACAAAAACGGCAGTTCTGAGAGTTTTTTAGCCCGGGCAACAGTGAGTTCCAGGATACCAAAGGGTACACAGTGAACCCCCTTTAAAAAAAAAAAAAAAAAATAATATTTTAAAAAGGTATGGTTTTTGGGGCGGGGCCCAACCACGCTACTGGGACTACATTAGATCAGGCTAGGGAACACCCTTTGGGAACCCCTTTCTGGGGAATGTCATTTTACACCCCGTCTTGATAAACCCCCACTAGCTTTTTCCCCCCAAAAGGGAAAAAATTGGGGGAAAACCATTTTGTCTACCCCCCTTTATTTCCCCTAAACCAGACATTTAAACAAAAAATGTTTTGTTTGTTTTTTTTTCAAAAATTTTTCTAATTAAAAGGGGGTTAAAATATTTTATTTTTAGCATAAGTGGGCCCCTTTGGGCCCCATTGGCTAAGCACTGAAAAATAAGGCTCAAAAACCATCGGGGAAACCCCGACCCTTCATTGACTTGGGAAAGGGTGTTTGGGGTACGCTCGCTTAGGGAAGAAAATTGGGGTTCAAGAATTTTAAAAAGAAAAATTTTTTATTTTATTTCTATTAAGTGAGACGCTTAAAAAAAACCCCAAAAATTTTCCCCCCACAAAAAAGATCACTCTGCCAAAACCCAAACAAAAAACCGGTCTCAGGCCCCTTTGGGCCCCACCCCTCAGTTTTACACCGCTTCTTTTTTATGTGGATACATTAGAAAAACTAAACATCCCCAAAAAAACTAAAAACACTTCTGTGGTATCCCACTTACAAATATCACCTTGTTTTGGGTCTTCTAACTTTGTCGTTTCAAAAAAAAAATGTCCTTTGGATTTCAAAGTTCAAAATCCCCCGGTAGGTCAACCCTTTCTGGTGTTATTGGGGGCCGGGGTCAGTATTGAGCATGGAGGTAGGAGGACCTTGGTTTCAAAACTGGGTTTGGGGGGACGGGGAAAAAATCCCCCTCCCGATAAAAAAAAACAACAAAAAATGAAAAAAAAAAAAACACAACAGCACTTGGATGCCCCCTCTGGCATGGTTCTCTCAGGAGGGGGACCCGGAAAAAAAAAAAAAAAACTCACAGATTTTTAAAAACGCCCCTGGCTTAACAAGCAGGTTCTGAACACCATTCATTGCCAAATAACACTGAAAAACCTTTTTTTAATGGGGAAAAAAAAAGAAAACAACCCTACTTTAACAGTTTTTTTGAGAAGACGGGAGATAAAAAAAACTGTTCGCTTTCTTTCTGGCCTGCATTTAAGGGCACAGGATTTCAAAAAAAGGGGCCGGGGTTTTAACATGAAGCGGGATGGCTAATAACAGTCTGGGTTTAAAGGGACCCAAAAGCGGGGCCTGAAAACGCAACAGTTGGTGGGCCCCAGGCCCAGCAGGACAAAACCGGGGGTGCCAGCTGGAAAACACCCCCCAGGCTGCCCCCCCGGAGGGGCCCCGCAAGTTACATCCCCAAAAAATGGTCACAGGGCTTTTTTTTAGAAAAAAATTCACTGCAGCCCCAGGGAAGACCCTGGAAAAAAAATCTGGGGGAGCAAAATAAGGGGGAAATCCATTTTGGGGCAAGTAAAATAAAAAGCCCTTTTGCTTGCGGGGCCCCCCCTCCGTGGGCCCGGATATCAATAAATTTTTTTTTGCAAAACTAGGCATGCCCAGGGAAAAAATTTTTTTTTTAAAAGCATTTAGGCTTTTTCTGATTAAAAGTATAAATATTTCCCGGGGGAAACACACTTAGGCAAAGTACTTTAAAAAAGCACAGTAATTAAATAGATGGGGGGGGGTACATAAAAAGATAAAAAAAAAAAAAAAAAAAAATTTTTTAAAACCACTGTTAAAATTTTTGGGGGTATTTCTTCCTGTGATCAATAATCAATGGGGCCCCCCTTTTAAGGTATAAGTGTTTTTTGGGGATTCATACAAGTGGGCCTGTTTGGGCGAAAACTAATTTTTTTAGAGGTACAAAAAGGAAAGGATCTGGGGGGAGACCCCCTGAGCCCCCCACCCTAAGTCTTAAAAAAGGGGGTCAGAGCTAATTTTAAAAAAAAAAAAGGAAAAAAAAAAGAAAAATATTGCCATCCCCGGGAAAAATTTAAAAAATACGTTTCTAAAGGGCCATCAAAAGTCAAAACTTTTCAACGGGGTGTCAGAAAGAGGGCTCTTAAAAAGAGATCAGCCCGAAGTGGGCCTCCCCAAAAAATTTCTAGAGATCCCCAAAAAGAGGAAAACACCAAAAAACAGGGCTATTCCCATAAAAACAAGCAGCAAGTGGGGGGTTAAAAGGGTTTAAGGGGGTTGAAGGTTTCTAAGTACCCGAAAAGAAAACCACAACAATGAATGAAAATTTTTTGGGTGTGGTGTTTTTTGTGTGTGGTGTGTGTGGTTGGGGTGTAAGAAAAGAGGGGGAAGGGGGGGGGGGAAAAGGGGGAAAGGGGGGAAAGGGGAAAAAAAAGGGGGGGGGCCCAAAACCCCCTTTTTAAAAATTCCCCTTTTTAAAAAAAATTTTGGGGGGGGGGGGGGCAGGCCTTTAAAAAAAAAAGGAGGGGGGGCCCTTTTTTTAACAAGGGGCCCGCCCCGGGGGTTTTAAAAAATTTTAAGACAAAAGTGTGTTCAAAAGAAGTAAGAAAAAATTGTTTTTTTGGGAAAAGGTCAAAAAGGGCCCCTTTTTCCCCGGGGGCCAAAAGTGTTAAGATTAAAACCAGGCAGACTGTTGAAGGGGGAAACCAGGGCCCGGGGGGCTTGGGTTTTACTAAAAACCCCCCCTAAAACTTGTTTGTGGGAAACCGAAAAAATTTTTAAAAACCCCCCAAACAACAAAAAATTTTTTTTCCCCAAAAAAAAAAAAAAACCCCAACAAACTTTTTAAAACCTTCCCCCCTAACAAAATTTTTTAAAATTAAATTTAAAACCCAAAACCCAAAAAACCCCAAAAAAAAACCCCCCCAAACCCCCCCCCCCAAACCCCCCCCCCCAAAATAAAACCCCAAACCCCCCAAAATTTTTAAAAAAACCCTTTTTCCCAAATTTTTAAAAAACCCCCCCCCAAAAAACTTTTCCCCCCCCCCAACCCCCCAACCCCCCAAATTTTTTTTCCCCCAAAAACCCCCCAAAAAACCCCCCCCCCCCGGGGGGGAAAAAAAAACCCCCCCCCCAAAAACCCCCCCCCCCAAAAAAAAAAAATTTCCCCCCAAGGGGCCCCCCCGGGGGGGTTTTAAAACCGCCCCCCCCAAAAGGGCCCCCCCCCCCCTTCCCCCTTTTTTTTTTTTTTTTTAAAAAAAGGGGGGCCCCCAGGAGCCCTCCAAACAAAGGAAAAGGGGTTTTTTTCCCCCCCAGCTAAATGGTTCCGGAAAAAAAAAAAACCAAAGGGAAAGCAGCATTTTTTCCCCCCTTTTTCCCCGGGGGAAAAACCTTAAAGAAGGGTTTTTGGGAAAAGGGATTTTTAAAAAACCCCCTTTTTTTGGGGAAAAAAAAAACAAAAAACCCCCCCGGGGGGGGGGAAAAAAGGGGGAAAAAATTTAAGGGAAAATTAAAAAGGAAAAAAATTTTTTAAAAGGGGGTTTTGGGGGTTTTTAGAAAGGGGTCTGGGGGAAAAATTCCCAAAACAAAAACCCAAATTTATCCCCCTTATTTCTTTACATAAAATTCACAAAAACCACAAAGGGGAATAAACTTCAAATTAAATGGGAGGGGAGTGAACCAGGGAAAAACAAGGGGGGGAAACCTTTGGGGGTCCCCATTTGTAATCCAGATACTTGAGAGGTGAAGTCATCCTCAGCTTCATAGCAAGTTCAAGGCTAAACCTTGTTCAACTAAGAAAGCAGACAAGGTACACAAAAGAGAAGGTAGCAGAGCACTCAACCTGTGCCCTGGACAAATACAAGTTAGGGCGACCTGGGAACATCATTGCACATGCCTCCTCAGAACAGACAGAACAGAAAAAGAATCTGGTGGCAGGGTTGGGGACAAGCCACCGGCGGGTAGGTTACAATCATGCGTGGAACAGTAGTGTGAATAGAAAACCATCTCTGCAGAAGAGTTTTAAATTCTCTTTAAAAACCTAACATTCAGACATTTGCCAGTCAGTCCAGCCATTGTAGACACATGAGCATTTAACCCAAAGAGGACTAAGAATTGAGTTTACAGAAGCCCTGAAACAGAAATAGTCAAAGCTTTCCCCAGAAAGTGAAAAGAGCAGGGGGATCCATTACACTGAACACAACCTCCCAAGAAAGCTAAGACCAAAGACTGATATGCCCACCTAACCTACGGCCACAGCAGAGGGCTTGTGCTGTGTGAAAAGAGCTTCTCTGAGGCTATAGAGGTCTATGCACACAGAAGTTTCAAATCACTCTCTGAGCAGGTAATGTGGAATGTCGAGGAGACAGCCTGGCCTCTGCAGAACCTCTTCACTTCCCTACATATCTAATTATTCCAAAATAATTTAACTATAGGTATATGTAAAACACATGTATATTTATAGATTTTAGACAACCATGACCTACAATTTATAGGTCCAAATAGTATGTGTTCAGTAGAACTAACACTGGAAATTGTATATTTTAAGCTAGTAAGACTCTGAGCAAGACACATGATGCTGGGCAGGGCCAGGAAACACATTCCACAGTTGTTTGGGTGATCACCAGGGGGAAGCGATATTCTATGGTATATAACCAAGCTGGATGTCCGGAGAGCTACATGCACTTTCCACTTACAAAATATTTAACTTATGGTGAATGCAAGAGTATCTGCACAAACTAAAGATATCCCCTGTACCAGAGGCTCCAGTAATCACTAATTTTGCTTTCTTTCTCCTTTATATTATGTGACTGTGTGTATGTGTGTGCGCCTGCCACATGTGTGCAGACTTCTCTGAAGCCAGAATAGGCATAAAATTCCCTGGAGCTGAGTTACAGTAGTTTTGAGTCCATAGAGGTGGGCACAATGAACTGGAGTGGGATTATCTACAGCAGATCTTCAAGGCTCTTAACTACAGAGCCATCATCTCTCTCGGCCCCACTTTTGCTCTCTCCCCAACTCGTATTATGAATTCCATATGGAGACTAGGGTATCATAAGCACAGAAGTGGAAATGTAAGACAAGGGAACTGTGGGGTTTGCCCATTACTCATTCCGCCAGAACTAACATATTTCTATCTCACGTAAAAGCCAAAAGCAGAGAGAGCATGAGGATGTTGGGAGAGCACAAAACTCAGCCACCTTTGGCCAAGTTATTTCCACAGATAATCAGCTCATGAAATTGATGATGTTGTGACAGGGGGAAAAGGTAGAAAATCCACATTGTAAAAATATCACTTTCTGTAGATCCTCTGATAAAATACTGGAAAGGAAACAATGGTGTGTTAACCACACATTGCCAGGCCTTCAAACATTGTATCGAAGAAAGGATAATTATGTAGCCTCTGGGGAGTTGTGGGGTGAGGAGTATTCCTAATAGTTAGCTAAGGTTCAATGCCAAGAACAATTCTAACTCTGGGTGGACAACAAAAGCAAAGCCCTGACATTAAGCATGCTCCTCCACCCAGTGGCCTGCTTCTCGGACGGTACCTTAAGTCCTTACTTCTACCTTTCAAACTACTCACACTAAAGCATTGCCTGCACATCCTCACTATTGATGTGGCCCAGCACCTTCACACAGTTACTGAGAACAGAAAATGCACGTTCACAATTAAATAGCGACATATTGAGCAGTTCTGTGCCAGCTTTTCCAGTCTTAGGAAAAGAGAAACGGCAGTCTATTTACAATTCAACCAAAGTAAGCAAACACAACCAAAATTTCAGTTATCGATTGCCTACTAAAATAAAAATTTCACTTTGCAATATGAAACTAAAGGAAAGCAAAACTAAAAATTTACAGTTGAGCTCCATCCTCTCTCTATATAGGTACATAAAATGTCAATCTAGTAGGAGAGACTCAGGTATAAACTGAACTATAACAGCCAGTTCATTTGAGATAGGATCTAACGTACCCTGCCTGGGCTTCCTTGGAATTCACTATGTAGCCAAAATGAGCTTGAACTTCTGGTCCTCCATCCTCCAGCTCCTAAATGCTAGGCTTCCAGGGTTTATGCAATGCTGGCAATCTAGCCAAGGCTTTGAGCTCAGCCCCAGCCCTTGAAAGCCCCATTCTGATTCTAACAAATTCAGTGGATGCCCATCTTTCTGCTAGTTTCCCAACTGATATTTTACGTGCTTCCTCTTCCAGATCAGAACCCTCTGTTTCAGACTATCCTTCCTCCACTGGGCAGTATGCCTTGCTGCAACTTGAACATGCGCCTTACAGTTAACATGCTGGAAGTTGGGGTCCAATGCAAAGGTGGGAGAGGACTGCTGAATAAACTAACACCTTGTCTTGGTGACCAGTTAGTCCTTATAGAAGCAAGTCTCCGTTTATAAAACAGAGAGTGGGGCTGGAGAAATGGCTCAGAAACCACAGGGAATTGTGGTAATGCACAACCATCTTTGACTCCAGTTCAGGGAATCTGATGCCCCTTCTACCTTCCACGTGCACTGGGCACACATGTGACACATTAAAATACAGGTGAAAACTGCAAATGAATAAAATAAAAACGAATAAATTTAGGAAGATAACCACCACCCTTTCCTCTCTGCTGTTTTGTGTGTATCCCCTTCCCACCCTCTTTTCTTTGTCCTTCCACCCTGAGTCAACCCAGCAAAAGGCTACCACCTACCCATAGATACAAAGCTACCACCTACCAGCAGATACCACGGCCCTGCCCTGCACTCTCTACAATTATACGTGACTACGTTTTTTTTTATGTGATAAATGTCCCCCCATCTGTTCTAGTCTAGAATTGCAGAATGAAACAGACCAAGACAAGCTTCGAGGGATGCTCTTTAACTTCATCTATCTAGCTTTCGGTAGGTCTGCATATGAAATTTTGTGGTGCTGTACTCTACCCCATCAAGAACCACGTTGGGCTCAAATCCAAAGCACAGGTTATAAGGCAGGATGGCCGAAACAAGCCGGGCCCTGCTTCTCTGGCAATGTCTGACCTCTGGATCGCCAGCTTTCCCTGACTCCTTTGTTCTTTCATTGAGCTGACTTTCACCTTTCTTATCACTGGGCATGTCCAAAGTGATGTGCAGAGTTTGCTCATGAAGGCCCTAGTCAAGAGTCTCTCTGTCTGCAGCTTCTAAGAGAAGCAATTTTGCTTAGCATTACCTGGTACCATGAAAAGCAATACAAAACAGGCCACACAACACTTTCCTCCTCTTGAGGTTAATGATTCTGCAATACCACCCAGAAGCTCCATAGTTAATTGTTGAGTTGTTGGGTGGGTGCTTGCTTATTTGTTTGATGGTTTTGCATTTTTGTTCCTCTGCACACTCTTCTGCCACCTTCTAGGATAGAAGCCCAACAGTGACAAAGGAATGGGCTAAATGGCACACCTTTGAATACAGACATCTTAAAGCTGGTAAAGCCACTGTATCCTGGAATTCATGATCAAATAGTTAACAATATCATCATATAGACTGCAATGCAACAACTCGGGCTGTGATTCTAATGTAGGCAGCCACGTGAACAATAAGCAACTCTCACATGGCCCCAGAGACTGTCCAGTGACCACAGAAGAAATGTACAATAATGTCAGTTAAAACAGCAGCAGGACCAAAGGATAAAATGGGGCACAAGTGTATTGTGCTTGGATGAATTCACAATGTACTGAAAAGCAAGAAGTTGAATAATCCTGCAAGACTATCACCAGAGAGGTGTCTGATTAAGTGTCTAGCAAACAGAATAGACAATAAATTAAAATTATGGGCAAAGGAGGTTTGCCAAAGGAGATACAGGTAAAATATTTAAATAATCAAGGCCAATGCAGCAGAAACAAGTGACAAACCTAATTGGGTGAGTTATAACAGCTGGTGCCTTGCAACTAGATAATACTTCAAAAGTTTCTAACTGCATTTGACAAAGACTGGGATTAACCCATAAATAGAGACCAGCTTTAGGTGTTCAGGGGGTCTTTGCCTATGATTAAGTTACTCTAATGATGGGTTCTGACTGCCTACCTGTGCTGTGCATACACAAGTTTAAAAAAAAAGAAAAATCCAAATCTCAACAAGCCACGATGGTAGGTATCTTAGAAGAGGAAAAAGGTCTACGAGAGACCCCCAAGGGGCTGATGGTGGGTTGGTTCTTGATCTGAGGACTGGTGACAGACGTGTGTTCAGACTGTGCTCACACAGCAAGCTGTTCCCTAGAGTATATTCACTTTCAGAGGAAGTGACAGGCAGAGCAAGACCCAGTCAACACAGGGATTGGTGTAAAGGAGACCAGAAAATAATGGCAAGTGCATGACACTAAATGAGAGGTTGAGGCAACCATCAATCCTCAGTAGAATCCCAGCACTTCAAAGACTCTACTGCCTTGAACTAGCCAGGAAGCTGCTAGTATGCCCAGATTGGAAGCATTCGGGATCTACCTGGATTCCACTAGCTTGTAACTTGTGTCCCTTTTAGACAGTGATGATGTTGGCTTTGCATTAATACCTAGTCTGCAACGTAAATTAAAAGGAAAACTGATAAAGGTTCAGGCAACTGTTTTTCTCTAGAATTGATAGGTAAGCCGGCAATAGATGTAGGTATCATTCATCCATGTTCCTGGTGGGCCAGGTAGAAGGTTCTAAGGATTTCAACCCTCAGCACTCCTTGAAGCAGAGGGTCATTCAAGCCGTATGTTGAGGAAAAATTGCTGGCCTCTACCCACTCACTAGACATTATTAACAATCCATACGACCTATCCCTAGGGATGTCGATCCTTTATTTCCAAGCATTGCCAAATATCCCCTGGGTAGCAACAGTGCCCCAAGTGTAAACACTGCAATAGAGAGAGAAAAGCACCTCACCCCACTCCCACCCTGGATATTAGAGTCTGAGTAGAACAGTCCATTGCTCCTCCTGAGTCAGTCAAAAAAAGACCCATAAAAGTGACAGTTAGACAAGTGTTAGCCACACCTGTCCAATGCCTACACACAGAGGCTAAGTGAGAGGCCACCCTCATAGCTTATGCAATTAACACGTGCCTGCCATGAAGACAAAATGGGAGGAAAGGTTACAGGAAAAACTGACAGACACATAGCTTTACTCCGCCTTTCCCTCTTTCCATTCTCTACCACAATCACACCTGCTGCTAAAGATACTACCTCCCAGTGCACCATGAAGGAATTCGGGAGATACAGAGGCAAGGAGGAGGCCAGGGGACCATAGAGGAATCAGGAGACAAAGAGACCCAGAAGATGCTAGAGACCTAGCACAAATAGACCACAACAGAAGCCAGGAGAACTGGAGAAGGCTAGAGACAACATGGATCCATCTTAGAGAAAGTCATAAGACACAGAGACACAGAAGAGATCAGAGGTCTACCACAGGGGTGGCGTGGCGCATGACAGGAGTCAAGAGACATCAAAGGCTCCACCAAGGACAGAAAGGAAGAAGAGAAAGGCCATACCAGCCACCCCACCTCTCCAGTCCTGGGTTACACATACTTTATAGATGTCTGACAATATTTCAGTTCTTTTATTCTTGTAAAAATATTAACCTCCAAGAACTTCGTTCAATTCCATTTTCATGTATAGCACAAGTAAACAAATTCCTGCAAATTTCATACTCAATTGCCATTTTCCCCAGTGTGATAAAATCCATGGCTTGTAACAAGTGATAGAATATGGTGCCTTTACACATGGAGTCCTTGCTGTCTGTGACATTTTTGGAAAAACAGGAATAGAAAATTTTGCCTACAATTAGGCAGGCTTGGAGGTTTCTATTGCTTTTATCAAACCAGGTAATGCCTAGGGTCTGCCATCTGAGATGGATCGTTGGGGACAATTTATGGAGCCACTGCAGCTCCCACAGTTAATGATACTATTCTGATTATTTCTCCTCTTTCAACTTAAGAAGCAGATTTCTAATCCACTCTGTGCTGCACCATGCAATGACTGCCCAGAGTCAGTAGCACTGAATGTCAGCCTTCGGTTATAAAGGGAGAGGGAGTCAGACTGAGACGAGGGGGGTGGCCAGCCAAAAGGGTTCCGACCACACCTACAACCAGTGGAACACAACCCAGCTCCACGGAGATAACAAGTCCTGGTGGTCCCTAGGCCACACCAATGCCTTTCCCAGGGCCCTGGTCTCACATCTCCTAAGAAAAGCCACTGAGTCCCTCACTACAAAAGCTTGAATACATGGAACTCTCCCAGACACACTGAATTCCTGATCTTATTTCATAGCAACAGAGATACAGACAAAACCTCCACTCTCTACTCTGCTTTCTCCTACTCAGCAATCAGCACTATAAAACAGTCCTGGATTTGAAATCTAAATAACAGTCACACCACTAGCCACTTCTAACCCACTAGAGTATACTCCCTACACCTCCCCCTCCAAAAGGCATTAAAATGGACATGAGGACCTATGTCTTCTCCAAAACGTGGCATAAACTCTACTGGCATTTTCCAGTTTATTTCTACATCCTATTACAGCTGGCCAATGTGAACAGTACCTATGAACATGGAAGCAATTTTAGAATAAAGTAATGTCACTGATCTAACCAGAATGTAACATCTCAGCAAGAAGGGAACGGGGCTGGAGTGTCTCGGTTTGAGTCAAAAGGAGCTTATTATTTTCTAACCCCAACTCAGTACTGCATTCTACCTGCAAAGCTTGAGTCAAGAAGAATTTCTGAATTTCTGAATGCAAAGACTTTAAATTGCATAGATATCTCCAACCTAATCTGCAATCTGAGACATTCTGAGCATGTTAGCCACACTGCATCCAAGGGATGTTCAATCCACGACCACAGCCAACACAACTCATCTTTTCCCACAATGCCTGGTAGCAACCCTTCAAGTAAAAGGTTACCTGTACCTTGAAGTATTACTATGTGAGAAGAAAGGAGTTATTTCTAGCTTACCACAGCCTCACTCTTAAGGCAAAGATGGGCCATGGTCCTGAGAACTTGAACCTTACTTACTAGCACAGTTGTAGACTAGGAACTCTAACTGCGGGTACTTTATCAGGCTGCATGTAGACTGTGTATTGTCTATCAGAAACACTCAAGAAACTATAATCACTGCCATCAATCTCACTATTCTTTCCTCTCAGTAAGACATTAATCACAAAGGAATGGACAAGCAGCTGATATAGGCTTTCAGGATTAAGAGTTTACAATGAACATGTGATTACAATGAATGGAAAACATCTTACATATGGACCTCCAACCTATGGAGGTTTCACTTATGGTTTTGTTTTCCTTTACAATAGTGTGAGCATGCACTGCCTCCAGGAGAAACTGAGGCTTAATTTGAACCTTTAGCTTTTGTGGGCTCATGATACATAGTTCAAATCACTCTCATGAAGCTAGGCTATTAATTGTGGTGACTGATGTGCTAAGAGGAAAAATATTCATTTTCTACTCACAAGATCTTTTTCAACATAGGATAGGTTTATCAAAATGCCACCCACCATGCATTGAGAAGAATCTGTAGGACAGAGGAGATGGCTCAATGGTCAGTGCCTGATATGCAGGTGTGAGGGGCAAAGTTCAGATCCCCAGAACCCCATAAAAGCCAGGTTTCAATTCCAGCAGTCAGAAGTACCTAACAGAGTAAGCTGGCTGGCTAAACAAGCCAGATCAGCCTGCTTGCTGAGTTCTCCAAGAGACTCTGACTAAAGCAAGCAAGTAGAGAGTGACAGAGGGAACTCTCACTGTCAACCTCAGGTTCTACACACAAACACTAACACACAGATGCCTACCCCTCCTTCCCTATCTCTCTCCCTCTGTCTCTGTCTCTCTACCCCCTCTCTGCACATCTATCGCTCCAGCTACTCTGGAGGCTGAGCCTATAAGATTGCTGAGTTCAAAGTCTGTCTAGTATTGATAGTAAGACTTTGTCTCAAAAACATTATTTTAAAAATTAACAGAAGAAAATCTAGTTCTTTTTAATAGTAGCATTATCAAGATGCTTTTCAGTAAAAGCCTAAATAACTTAGACAAAGAAGCCAGTCATCAAAATAGTTTCTAGAACTGATGCTGCTGGGGCTTACTTAAAAATAGGCAATTTTCAGCCGGGCGGTGGTGGCGCACGCCTTTAATCCCAGCACTTGGGAGGCAGAGGCAGGCGGATTTCTGAGTTCGAGGCCAGCCTGGTCTACCAAGTGAGTTCCAGGACAGCCAGGGCTATACAGAGAAACCCTGTCTCGAAAAACCAAAAAAAAAAAGGCAATTTTCAAAGATGGAGAAAGCACATGTTCATTTTAAGATGCTGGGGCTAGCGGGCATTCTGCACTCCAGCAACAGATCCTATGCACATGTTTAAGCACAGCTCTTAAACAAGCTACTTTCTTCATGAAACCGAGTCCTAGTATGTTCATATAATGTCTATGAACTCCATATTTGATCCCTTGAGAATTTTGTTACTCCTTCTAAGAAGGACCAAAGCACCCACACTTGGTCTTCCTTCTTCATGAGCTTCCTGTGGTCTGTGAGCTGAATCTTGGGTATTTCAAGCTTCTGGGCTAATATTCAATTATCAGTGAATGAATACCATGTATGTTCTTTTGTGACTGGGTTACCTCACTCAGGATGACATTTTCTAGTTCCATCCATTTACCTAGGAATTTCTCGAATTCATTGTTTTTAATAGCTGAGTAATACTCCATTGTGTAAATGTACCACATTTTTTTGTATCCATCTCTCTGTTGAAAGACATCTGGGTTCTTTCCAGCTTCTGGCTATTATAAATAAGGCTGCTATGAACATAATGGAATAAGTGTCCTTGTTATATGTTGGAGCATCTTCTGGGTATATGCCCAGGAGTGGTATAGCTGGGTCCTCAGGTAATGCTATGTCCAGTTTTCTGAGGAACTGCCAGACTGGGACAGAAACTGAAGGAGGGGGCGTCTGGAGACCATTCCACCTGGGTCCATCCCATGTGCAGTTACCAAAGGTAGATGCTGATGTCTACCTGGATGTCTACGTGGATGTCAGGAAGTGCATGCTGACAGGAGCCTGATATAGCTGTGTCCTCAGAAGTCTGCCAGAGTCTGATATATTCAGAGGCAGATGCTCACAGATAACCATTGAACTGATCAGGGGTTCCCAATGGAGGAGTTAGAGAGAAGGAGCTGAAGGAGCTGAAAGGGTTTGTGGCCCCATGAGGAGAGCAACAATACCAACCAGCCAGAGCTCCCAGGGTCTAAACCATCAGCCTGGGAGTACACAGGGAGGGACCCATGACTCCAGCTGTATATGTAGGGGAGGATGGCCTTGTTGGGCATAGGTGGGAAAGGTGGCCCTTGGTCCCATGAAGGCTGGACACCAAGTGTGGGGGAATTTGAGGGTGGGGAGGTAGGAGTCGGGGAGGCACCTCCTCATAGAGGCAGGAGGAGGGGGGAATGGGATGGGGAGTTCCTGGGCTGGGGGATTGGGGAAATGGGGTAAGGGGATGGCATCTGGAGTGTAAATAGAATATCCAATAAAAATAAATAAATAATAATATCGATGACCTCAATACTAGAATAATAGTAATCTAAAATACTTATGAAACACCATTTGCAACAGGGTACAGGCTACAGCTGTCCTTGATACACACACAAATTCACTGTTGTGCAAAGATACTGGGGTTCCTTAAGTAAATTATTTGAAGAAGAAGAAGAAAAAAAAAAAAAACAAATCTCTAACACAGACTGAAAGACAGCCCTCTAGAGGCAGTCAAAGACTTCAAGATGAACTTAGAGCTTCAGAACTGACACATGATTCACAGCATCAGGAGCAAAAGAAAACAGCCATTTATAAGGAGGAAAGGGGGGTGGCTTGTGCAACTACCAGGCAGTTCTGAGGCTCACCCCACTGTGCACACTGCACACTGCACGCAGCCCCCACAGGCAGCCCCTCTCCATTCATGATAGCATTACATCCCTCTGAAATCGATCCTGGCAGGGATGGAACACATACCATCATTAGTAACTTCTTTTCTTTCTCTCTTTTTCGTTGTGTGGCATCCCCCCACTCAATCTGTACCTTTGACTGTTGGGTAAAGTGTGTTCTCTCCTTAACAGTTAGCTCTGAGGGGAACTGCCCATAGGAACTGGAGGTCAAGGGCGAGGGCCTACCTCCAGGTGAGCAGATGGGGGTATCCTGACCCAAAGGCCTGGTAACACTGCTGAGTATAAATGAGGCCTTGGAGGAAAAAGATGCTCATGGGAGATCATTGCCCTGTGCTGGGAGCCACAGCTAAGCAGACCTCTCCCGTCTGAATGGAAAATCTATGCCGGTCTGCTGAGCTCCAGTTTCTGGTGCTCTATAACACCAACAGACTTTTTCTTCCACCTCTGTGTTCCGCAAGCTGTGGAGAACCATCTCCAAACTTTATCTAGCTTAAACTCCACACATTCAGAGCTTACTGTTTGCAAACACAGAAACCCAAACCAACCATTACAAAGATAAGGACGGTGACCCACACCAATCCTTGGGAACAGACACCAACTAAGAGACTCCAACTAAACACTTGTTCCTTCTTTCTGTCAGTGCTTAGAGCAGGTAGTCAGTCTGTCATGCTGAAACACACC
The DNA here is from genome assembly GCA_021653895.1 of Mastomys natalensis. NCBI lineage: Eukaryota > Metazoa > Chordata > Mammalia > Rodentia > Muridae > Mastomys > Mastomys natalensis. Next base: position 273,501 of record JAJTUV010000099.1, read on the forward strand.
GTAGTATCAAGATGATGTGACATCCTTGAATTTATTAGCAAAGGGTAGGCTTCAAGGCAATCAGAGTCCCTTAATGTACAGCTGGTTAGCCCGTACATGAGTCTCTCTCAGAAGCCAAAGGGACAACCTTTCACTAGATTCATGGCTAGACATGTGGCTTCTCACTCTTACATTCTTTCTGGAAGCAATAATTGTCACCAGAAGCCATTGAAAGAAGAGAAAGCTTAAAACTTGTGATAGAGATGCTCAAGTGTAGCTCTTCACAGCTGATAGCTTCTGGCAGAGTTGGGGTGTGGAAGGATTTTCTTTATGGGGCTGGCCACTGTGCATTTGAGTATATGGGCAACACAAATTGAATTTGTTTTTTTTCTCCCCCTTCTCCTTCTTCTTCATTTCCCGGGGGAGGGATGAGGTGGGATAGGCAGGAGAAAACCTGGGAGGAACTGGTAAGTGAATGTGATCAGCATGCATTATATGCAATTTACAAACAATAGAGAAAATATTATGCTAAAAAAAATGCATCCCAACAGGACACACAGAGCTGCCCGCTGCCCTTATCTCGTGACGCTGAAACACAGCACAAACCTCATGAACTTAAGATGCAGCCCCATGCCCACACTCCAGCTAGCAGGATAAAAAAGGAGACAAAGGACACGTCTCTCCTTAAGGAAATCTCTGGAAATACTGGCCATACAGTCCATGAGACAGAACTTTATCACACCTGGCAGAAAAGTTAAAAGCTGGTCTTTAGTCCACAATTCCCTGTCCACCAGAAAAACAAACAAAACATCAGGTGTTCTATCAATATTGATAATGATAATATAATATAATATAATATAATATAATATAATATAATATAATATATAATAATAATAGGATACAAGGAGCCTCTAGCCTAGTCTCCAAGTCCAGCTAACACTCTGGTACAGGACAAAAGGAGAGAGGCTGTGCTTTCCCCTAAGGAGTGTATGAATGGGCAGAGCTGACACCTCACAAAGCCTGTTAATAGCTCCAGAGCTCATACTTCAGAAACCAGAGAGGACTTCCTTGAAATGATCTTGGAGATCATTCAGTTCAAAATTCCCATTTGGATATTAATGTCTCATAACTATATCACTTGACAAAGATAGGCAAAACTATACTTTAAAAATAAGACATTATCATTCATTTGTAACCTACCAATTCCTTGGTTAATTATTACAACAAATGCTTTAATGCCTTTTTAACATTTAAATCACCCGTGCAATTAGCACAATGTCTAATAACAAGTGGAAATGGGCACATAACTTTTGCGGGCCATTTAATAGCACTGTGGATGCCTCATTGCCGGGTAATAGACAAGGTGACCATCCTCGATGAACCAAAACTTGGAACACATTGTCTGTAACACACAGGGATGAGGGTAGCAACACTTCTAAACTGACCATATAGATCCAGATATTATACTTTTTAGAAAAAAAATCAGGACACTCAAATTTAAGAAGATAAGAGAAAGCAAAATGACTCAATCCACGTGGGCTCCATGGAGTCATTTGCATGCTCTGTTCTCCTATAACAGCAAGACGTGTGGCACAACCAGGGACTGAAAAGCAACTTTTGGCTCTAAGGATCTGCCTTAACTGTTATAAACTTAAACTTGGCTCTCAAAGACATGCATTCTAGGAATGTGAAAGGCGCCAGATGCATTGGTAACTTTTCCTGTGATAACAACAAGCAGGCAACGTACAGAATGAAGAGTCTACTTCGGCTCATGGTACCAGAAGCACAGGAGTCCAGCAAGGCAGGAAGGCAGAACAACAAGAGCCAAGCATGGCAGCAGGAGCAGGAGCATGTCTGCAACCACATATGCAAAGCAGAGAGCACACATTGGAAGCAGGGAGAGGCAACCAATTCTTAAAGCCCACCCACAGTGACAGGCTTCCCCCAGCAAGGTTTTACCCTTCCTCAAACAGTGTAGCAGCTGGGAGGCAGGTGTTCTGATACCTGAGTTTACAGAGGATGTTTCTTAACCAAACTACCACACTTCAAGAGGGAAGAGCCAAGAACTGACTGGAGAAAGAGGAGCACTTCAGGCAATGACTCTTGATGCTGGAGTCTGGGGGTGGGGGTTAGGGGATGCGCTGCACACCTACAAGCTCAGCATCTGTGAAGCTGACGCAGGAGGTCTGCAAGTTCCATGGCAGACTGAGATACATAACAAGACTCTCTTTCCTAATTTATATTTGAAAAAAGTGATCAAATTCATACACTACCAACAACCCATCATCCAGTCCCCAATATCCAAAATGCTTGATTTCACACAAAGGGCTCACTCAACTGTCAATATACCACTGACTGTAATGTCATAGGCTACTCCTGTACACAGGATTTCTTCTAAGTCTTGGTTATTTTGTTTCATATGTAAGTGTGGAAGAAACCAAGACATTACTTTAGCTATGGAAGGAAGCACCATGGCTGGTTAGGGAATAAGTAATTCTCTAGTGTTTTCTCTGTTAGAAAGGAATCTTACCAACAATTGTGACAAAATATTTGCAATGTGTTCAATGTGAGTCTGGGTTTTGTTTTTTTTTTCCCCACAATGTAAACTCCTAACATAACTCAAATCACAACAAAGTACAGATGACAGTGAAACCAGAAGTAAATGGTTTGCCTGCAAAAATAAAAGCATCAATAACACTATACCTAATGGCCATTTTCCCCAATAAAGCATCTCTAGTTTTATAGAGACAGATGGGATTCACTTAGCATAAGCACACGAGGCAGTGATGGAGGGACATGTTAATGTGATGCTATGACAAAAAGGCAAATTTCTCTTAGGACCAAAGACCCAAAGGACGTGGGGCCACAGGCTAATCACAAGACTTCAACCCTGCCATGCTTACTTTTACAATGGAGAAGCTGAGATTCACCCTCACAGTAAAGAGAGGCTTAAACACATATTCAGCCACATGTCTATGAAACAGTGCAGGAGGAAAACGCTGTAGCACCTCAACGCCAGCTAACCATTTATATAGTTCTGTGGGCATCACATTCTAACTTCCCTTGCTATGCTTAGTAAGGGACTCTGAGCCAATATGAAAGCGCTGCTCCAGTGACGGCCTGGAATGAGGTGCTCGAGACTCCTTGGGAATGCCCTAACCCTAGGTCATCCCTCTGACATAGCGTTTCTCCTGGCATCATCAGCAACACCTGAGGACCTGTCAGAAATGTTGGTTCTCAGGTGCCACCAGAGGCCTCAGAAGGACTATGAATCTGTATTAGCTCTGGGTCCCCTGGGTCTGATGACCTGGCCTAAGCTGAAGTATGAGAGTCTCATACCTGGCTCACTAAACATGTAGGTAGAAAGACTGCCTTTTGGCTTTAGGCAATGAAGGAGTGACAAACAAAGGAAAGGCTGGAAACTTCAAGAGTAAAAGGCTAGAAAGTAAAACCCCCCTAGGCTTCATGGGCCAAGAAACAAAATCAATCAAGATGTATGGTTATTTAAGGAACTGCTAAAAATGCAACTATTTAAAAATGTAAAGACCACTGGGCAGAGGAGATGGCTCATTGGATAAAGTCCTTGCTGGCAAGCACCAGCACCTAAGTTCAGATCTCAAGCAGGTCTTTATAGCATGTCTGCACTTGGTGTCAAGTGAAAAGAGAGGCGTGGAGGGCAGAAGAGAAATATCCCTTCTCTCTGCAAAGCTTGTTGGGCAGGCAATCTACCTCAATCAGTGATCTTCAAGTTATGTGAAGAGACCCTGTGTCAAAAAATAAGGTAGAGAAAGATAGAGCAAGACACTGCTGGCAATCTCTGACATCCATCAAAATACATGTGAACAAGCACACCCCACCCCTCCCTCTGAGAGGTCCATGAAGTAGATGTCTGACCTTGCTAACTGATGCCCTTCACAAATGTTCTAATCAATCTAACATACAATCGGCATGGTCCATCTTCTCTTCTAGCTACCTCTGTAGCCTCACTAACACGACAGACGTAATTTCCTGACTCTGCAAGGCTGTGGAGCCAACCCTGCACAGACTTACTACACAAAGCCAGGGATGGCACGCTCTGCAGCCAGACAGCACGCCTGTGTGGCCACACTGTTGTCACCAGAGACTAGTACGGACCCTAGGACTATACAATATGTTTGGTGCAGTGGAGAGAGGGGGAGAGTTGGGTTATTCATACTAAATAATTTTGTTGTTGTTGTTTCTAAAACATTCTGCAACTATGTCCCATTCAGAATGAAGATTTTATACACAGATCAATTTAAGATATGCAGAGTGCCAGCTCATTAGGAATGATCCACATGGAGCCGAAGCAGTGTGAGGTAATGATGCACCTAGCAGGGTATGAAAGGCGCCCAGTGTCCCATGGCCTCCACAGCCAGTCTTGGAGGCAAGTCACTTAAAGGCGGACATTAAGCTGCCATGCTTCTTCCTTCATTTGCATAGGAGACTGACAATATTTAAGTTGATCTATTACAACTTCATCATATATTGATCTATATTAAGTTGATATATAATGGATCTAAAACTGACAATATTTAAGTTGATCTATTACAGGGATGTTTTCTTGAATTTACATTATCAGTTAGCCAGGATCTGTTTAAGAAAGACAGCCTTTATAATTCAGAGGCAATGGTACAATGCAGCATGACTTCTTGGGGGGGTGAGGGGGTGAGTGGAGTGAACACAAGTGCAAAGTATGCTTTAAAAATAAAAGTACCAACACTTGGGAGACAAAGGCAGGTGTATCTCTCAGTTCAAGGCCAGTCTGGAAAACAGAGCGAGTTCTTCGACAGCCAGGACTACACAGAGAAACCCTATTAATTAGTTATAAATAAATTAAGTAATTAATAAAAATACCATAGACTGTGGGCATATCTCTATTATACAGCACATTAGTAGCATGGACAAGAGCTCTGGGTTCAACCCCCAGCACAAAATAAAATAAAATTCCTCTTTGATACTATGATGGCAAATTGTATACGTAAACTTTTCTGGGCCACACTCAGGTTATCTGCTGATTTTTTCTTGACTTTACATTACAAGTTGGCTGGAATCTGTTTAAGAAAGGTAGCCTTTATAATTCAGAGGCAACAGTACTAAGTACTATGGCATCTTGGGTACATGTAGGTACAAACAGGATATATGCCTATACATGTATACATACGCACTTCATATATACATATGTATAGGCATATATCCTATTTCATTGGAAATCACTGATTAAATATCGGTCATTTTTTTGTCTAACTGCAGGTAAAAGCACACACTTACATGAACATTTAGTTGTTTCAGTGTATAACAAGAAACAGCTGGCTACTGTGTTACTGTGGAATATTACCTTGCAGAATGGAGCAGACTAGCAGGGATGAGGCCACCGGCTGAAGAACAATTCACAAGATTTCAGAGACCCTAAGACAGAGAAGCATACCAGCCAATATAAATACAACACTGTGTTCTCTGGAAATGAGTGTCCTCCATGGGTAACTCCACTATACGTACACAAGATTCACTTACTTTAGAGAGAGTCTTGCTATTTGGACGGGGTTATTTTTGAGAAGTTTCCAAACAACAATGTATCAATGTGTTGCTTCTCTAATTTGAATAATAAAATATTAATATGCCGGCACAGCAAGAAAATTCACAAAGAGAAACAGCAGCGATGTAGGTTTTGTACATATTCTGCAAAGCACAAAATTAGGCTCTTCCTTGTCTAACAGCTTTATAGATACTGTGTCGTTATATATTTTCCAGTGACTCCTATGAAAATTAGGTCAAAGCCTTGGTTTAAACTGAAGATGCAGCTCATACCAGGCACCATCAACAGTGAAACAACTCCCGGCTGAATCTTACACTCTCTTATGGTTTTAAAAGATTTTTATTAATAACAGATAGCCCCAATGCTAAAGGGAAGTGTTCTCATTCTGAGTGCCCAAGGCGTGTCAGGTGTCAAATAGACTACACACGCTGCACCTTGTCTCTGCTGGCAAGAATCACATGCCCCGGGCTCAATCTGCAGGCATCCTTCACTGGACTCAGAGTAGGGAGAATGGGAGAACAGAGAGACATCACTGTGACAGAGGAGAAGAATGCTCTGGAGAAGACAGGAGGAGATGGGCGTGAACCTGGGCGTGGCTACCCTCTGGTGTGCCATGAGAAAAGATTCAGAGACAAAGGTTGGAGAGAAGGGTGAAAGAAAAGGAAAAGCAATGGCATCAACCAGAGCTGCTCAAATACGAGGGTACCACAGGGCTCCTGTTCAGCCCAGAGTGTTATCCCAGCCAATATGCAAAACCATCGATTCCACAGGACGCACCTCTACTGGGTGCAGAGGGAGAGGCACCTGTAAGGAAAAGGCCACAGGGGCCCCTAGAGACGCAACAGAAAATGAGTCAGCATGGCTGTCTAGTGTCTACCTTTTACAGGGCTCTCCTTTATCACACAGTCACAATTTGATCCATCCACCTTTATGTGTGTGACAAAAATATCTTTTAAATAATAACAATGAACTCAAATGGCATCTTTTATTTGGTTTCCAGTAATCTTATCAAAGCCTATACAAGGGTCCTTGGATAATTCCAGCAGTAGAGGCAGAAAAGAAAGAGAATTGAAAGTTCAAGATCACCCACAACTACAGAATAAGTTTGATTAAGTTAGAGCTACATGAAACCTTATATCAAAACATACAAATATTCTTGCTGGACAAACTTAATAGTGAGCTACTTCGCAGCAGCCATTCCATTTTCCTTTAGCTTTCCCGTGAAATCCAAAGCCCTAGTCAGTAAGAAAATAGTCTTATTAGCAAAGAAAGAGGAAATAATCTGTTTACCAGCCTATGTTCCCGACATCCACCTCCCTGCAAAACACAATCAAAGCCCAGACAGACGCCGCAGTTCGGCTCTCTCCCTCCATCCGCCTTTTCTGAAGTGTTATTTCCATCTATTCTTCACACCCATCCCAGGCATCTTCACTAACTTAACTTCACGCCTTAGGTGCGCCAAACACCACTCCTTAAGTCTGGGTGTGCAACCACTAATGGGTGATAAGCCCGTACCTGGGGCTCAGCCACCAACTCCCGTCCAAGGCCTCAACTGAGCTCACCCACTGCCTGACACCTGTGCCCACACTTGTAGCAGGCTTATGCTCACGCTCTCTGCAGGGCTGCCTGGCTTGAACACCCTTTAACAACTCTACTGTGAAAATGGACCACAAGCACAAGAGCCTGTTCACACCAACCCAGGAAGCTGAACTGCACGTGGGCATGGGTGGCAGGACTGTTGTTTGCAGTGGCCAGGAGCGGAAGGCATACAGAAGTCATCGCCTATCAGGCTGTGCTGAGCATCCATTCATCCTGCCTCACTGAAGAGAGGACATCAAGAGAACAGGGACCGACCAAAGAGAAGTCTGGCTTACTCCAAAGAATTTTTTTCTTAAAGGTAAAAGACTATTTGACCAACAATTTTATCATAACAACGTGTCATATAATCTATCATGAAACTAAAGGATCTCACAGCCCAGTGAGGACATTTGACAACAATAATGGAGATACTTTTCCATATCACACTGATGTCATCTATGGGGTAGAAGTCATTGTCCCCAATATCACCCAATGCCCAGAACAGCTCTCCACAGCAATACTGGGAAACACAGACGCCAATGACAGCAAAGTCAGAACACTCTGCCCTGGACAACCCTCGACAATGGTTACAGTTAGGACACCCCTTTCAGAGCCTGGCAGATCCAAGAAGAGAGGTTTTTAAAATTAGACCACACAGATTACAGAGACAAACCTGGCTGTCTGCCTTCAGAACCCAAGTTTTTACCACTAAATTACCTGGCTTCCCAGGGGACCAATTTTGGCTTCTCCTCTCCACTGCTCACCAAATTCAATCCAACCCTCACAGTATGTTCGAAGATGATAGAGCTGAAATATGCTAGATAGAATATGTCTCATTAGCTCTACAGTCCCCACACAAGGCTGCTCAAAGAAGCTATGATTTACAGAGGAATCACAGATGCTGCATGTCTGGTCTGCACAGTCATACCTGTGACCAGGCCTCACGCCACAGCAGTGCTCCCAGACAAGCACCTCAGCTGTGTGCAATTCACTACACAGAGTCTCTTCCATGACAGGAACAACTCAATGAAGGAAAAGGCTTTTCCTTCAAAGGACAGAGGTGAGCTTTTGTTTAATAGTAGAATTGCAAATATCCCTTTATAACTAAGGAATCCTAAACAAAGATGTATGAATAACCTCACAGAAACCTATACAAATATATTTATTACAAATGTCTCTAAGTTAAGAGTCACCCTTCAGCTTATCAAGGGAAGGGAAGGAACTGGTATAATTCCCCCACCAACACCAACACCAAAGCAGAAAGCACCACCAAGCAGAAGAGACTAAGCGGCTTCTGAAGACTCACAAAAAAACAGCACAAAAGGAGTAAAGTAAGGGATGGTATCACTGCCTCCAAAACTGTAAAATGTCTTAGAAATTCTATTTCTGGCTTCTGAACTTCAGTGACTAAGCCATTAGCAGCAAGGCTGTTAAAGGACATCAACCAAATTAAAATAAACCAATGAAAGTGAGTACAAATCTCTCTATGTTGGTCGCATAGAAAGTTCTATCATTGTAACCAGAACTTTCTAAAGCCTTGTAAGCTCTAAGCTGATAGGATGTGTCCTACAGTCCAGGATTTGTGATACTAAAAGTATCATTCTGAAAATAATGGGAAGTTTAATGGCCTGGTACCTAAATGACAGGGGCAAGACTGGTATCAAAGAACTTCCTCAAAGCCCCAGCCCACTGAACTTTGACATAAAGCCACAAAGTCACCACATGAGATGAAAATGAGATTCTGTCACTGTCAACAATAGTAACCAGAGTCCTGACAATAGAGTTCAGGTTCAAGTGTGAACCATGAACACATCTTTCTGTTACACTGGTAAGCACTGCCTACAAACAGGCTCCAATAGGCACCTTCATCACATCACAGCAAATAAACTAAACATGGCATAGTTTTAACAATGGATAAAAGTTCTTTTTAAAACATTTGTGTGTTAGCATACATGCACGTGAATGTTTGAAGGGTGTGTGTGTGTGTTTGTATGTGTGTGTGTGTACAAATACTAGAATACCCATGTTGAAGTCAGAGGCGAATCTTGGAAGTCATACTTGTCACCTTCCACATTGATTGAAGCAGAGTCTCTTGTTGATCACTAGTTATACCAGCTGGCCTGTAAGCTTCAAGGACTGGCCTGCCTCCTCCTTCCACCTCACCTTAGATCCACTGTTAAGTACAGATCTGCAATACCATATTCAGCTTTCCCTGGACTCTGAATGTCCAAACCCAGGTACTGGTGCTTGTGGGGCAGGCACGTTACCCACTGAGTCATCTCCCCAGACCAAGAGCACATGAAGTACCACAACACCTCAAAGCATTAGTGAACAAAAGTAATGTGACTTCATGGTTTGGAATGCCAGAGCAAACCAAACAAAATGGAGTTGATCATGTTAAATGCCACTCAACAAATGGAACCACTGAGGGAGCAGTTTGGATCCAAAATCTAAATGACCCATCATGCCTGAGTCAGAGAAAGAAAGAACTCTATGCTTGAATCCTGACCAAGAAAGGGTCATCCAAAGTAACCTGGTAAGAAACACTCAGCTTTTGAAAATTATTGTTCTGTTTTCTTGTTCCTGCCTTACAAAACCTACTACTGGGCCTCAGGCCCAGTGGGAGTGCTGTCTATTCTGTAGGACAGCTACAGGGTTCATAAATTGTAAATAAAAGCCAATTAGATTTGTAACTCTGTTGTGTTGGGGCTTTTGAATGTACACAGGCTGCTATTATTTCCCTCGCCATCGTTACAGTGAAAGCAATTCTTAACAACAGGTCTCGACTCCTTTTCATTAACCCATTGTAAGAAATATGAATTGGCCAGTGAATGTGGGCTCTCCTTACTGTCCCCACTTTGGATTGGGTGGGAAAAAAGGAAAAACAAAACACAGCGTTATTATTATCATCATCATTTTAGTGCAAAATTAGAGGCCCAAGAGCACCAAGGCAATGTGATCTGGTCCTCCTCAAACGCAGCCTAGTTTTCAGATGCCTTGTTAGCAGCGGGTGCAAATGTGAGAAGCATCACACTGCTGTTCTGCATGTTCCAACAAGACCATGAGGAAACACAGTCCCTAGTGAATCAGAGAGCCCAGCATGCAGCCTGATTAATCACCAGAGAAAAGGCCCATATGGCGTGATGGGAGAATGCTAGGGAACACACAGGAAGAAATATGTAGCTAGCAGTAAACAGAACAAAGGGGCAAGTGAGGGGGGCCTGGGCATCACCACTACTAAATCTCCTACTGCCTGTGTTTCCAGAAACCCAGGAATCTCACACAACTGCTGGCACTTTTTCCGTAATTGCTGGGATTCCATACAAGGCAGGGCAGTTTGCCCTGTATGGAAGCAAAGCCTACAGCTGTAGCTTTAATGAGAGGGATGAGCATTTGTTTCCAATCAAAGTGGTTAGAAGGGTTCACATGTATTTCCTCTGGAGTATAAGAGTAACAGATGTCATAAGTGGGGGGAGGGGCATACAGGCAGAATGGAAATGATGCAACTGAACCTGAGTATGGGTGGGGATAAGGAAGAAAAGCCAGGGTATGTCTCCTAAATTCTGAAGCTAAAACTCAACATGTGAACACTCTAGAACAAGGTAAAAGTAACTCTGCCCCTTCACCCAACCCGAGTTGAGCCTCCAAAAACACTCAAATTCACTTCACCATCCTCCAAATACACTGAAGGATCACCGCCCTAAGAAGTAAATTAAACAGAAATATGTTATAATGGGTAATAAAAGCAGGCATCCAGGGAATTCACTGAGCCCAATGTAGTTATAAATTTCCTTTAAAGTTGAGCTAAATATAAAGAGAGGCAATTAGGTTCAAGCTTCCAGCACTGGGCTGGATGACTTTAGTATGTATTCCATCTAGTCAGACCTATGCAAAATCTCACTGGTGAGCATGTTCAACCAATCCGCAACTGCACCCTCCCCCATCTGTGTACTCCAAGTACCTAGGAACAAAATAGATTCAGCTTTAGAAAAAGATTGCTTTTCTTAGTGAGAAAACACACAGGGGTTATAGCAGGATCTCACAGCATAGTCTTGGGGAACCTGTGAGCTGACTCCTTGTTCGGAAAGTCAACTCAAAGGAGCATAAGGAAATCCAGAGAAGCAGGAGACAGAGGACAGGATGGGAAAGCCCCTCCTTCCCCTCACTAAGTTAGGATCAAGAAGTTAACCTGCCCCACTCCCAAAACTTCCAAACCTCTTTGACCTCTAACCTCAAGAGCCCTTAAAAGCCCACTATGAGACCCTGGCTCTGGAAAATCTGAAGTGACTTGGAAGGCAGCCACTTTGAGGCTCTGCCTCCTTTCATATTTAACCCAGTTTTCTGGGAGAGTTTCAGCCACCCCAGTTGGATGCAAATCACTCCTCCCAGTGTCTTTGTCCTTGCCAGCACTCTCCTGTACAGAGGCGGCCTTCTTCTCTTTCCCCCTTTACACCAATGAATTCAGTCTCTCTCCTGGCTTCTGTTTCAGTAGTAAAACACTATTGTGATGCATCCAGAGCCAATTTCAGCTAAGGTGACAACTCAGAAAATACAGCAAGCCGGCTTTCAAGACTCCGACCACGTGACTACATGGCCTCTGCAGCTGTGGAGCTAGACACCAGCAGGCTGGGAAAGGGACGACAAAGGAACTCCGAAGTAGGAGGTGAACATGGATGGCATTTGCCAGGCAAATTAATTTCCATTAATGACATTTAGAGATTATCAAAGGGTGGTCCCTACAGAAGTCCAGGGAGTCCCCAAGATTGTTTCAGAGCCACAGGGAGGCAGACAAGTCCCAAAAACTGCAGGACTTTTAACACCAGCACAGACCAAGTGCAAACAACATCAGCCTGCTGAACTGTATGAGACTGGTAAAAATGGAGAGCAAAGCCACGCTCCTGATTAATATTTTCTGGCTTGGAAAATAACTATTTCTCAGAAAAAGATGCCTTTTATGTGAACATGCTGTTTTTTTTATTTATTTTTATTTTATGTGCACTGGTGTTCTGCCTCCATATATGTCTGTGTGAGAATGACAGACATACATGGAACTGCAATCACAGATAGCAGTGAGTTGCCATGTGGGTGCTGGGAATTGATCTTTTGGAAGAGCAGTCAGTGCTCCTAACCACTGAGCCATCTCTCCAACCCCACATGCTATAGTTTTAATAACATTTTAAATGAATTGATAGTTTAAAATTTTCTCAGTATCTTTGATGGCTTGTATATGCTTGGCTCAGGGAGTGACACTATTGGGAGGTGTGGCCTTGTTGGAGTAGGTGTGTCACTATGGACTTGGGCTTTAAGACCCTCCTCCTAGCTGCCTGGAAGTCAGTATTCTCCTAGCAGCTTTCAGATGAAGATGTAGAACTCTCAGCTCCTCCTGTACCATGCCTGCCTGGTCGCTGCCATGCTATCACCTTATAATAATGGACTGAACCTCTGATCTTGTAAGCCAGCCCCAATTAAATGTTGTCTGTTTAAGAGTTGCCTTTGTCACGGCATCTGTTCACAGCAGTAAAACCCTAACTAAGACAGTACCCGTTTTTAAAGTGGTAAAATATCAAGACATAATCCATATAAACAGAAGCTGGGGGGGGTTCTCTCCTCACTAATATTTACACGTACAAAGGAGATCTGAGATTAAAGGGTATGAAAGGCACCAGTCAGCCCATGGGTCAGGATGAACAGGCACACAAACCAAATCTATTGTATATTCTTGTAAATAAAGTTTCATTGGCACACAGCCATGCCCAGTCATTCATATACTATCTGTGTGACTCTCAGGGCAAAGTTGAATAGTTCTGACACAAGTATTACCTGAAAAAACTACAGTAGGAAGAATTCTATCCGTTTATCCTCCATGACGAACCACAGCCACTTTACAGACTAAAAGGAGCCCTTTCCCCTATAACTCCTAATAGTACGCAGTGTCAATGGAGTCTTTAGCCACAAATTGGAAAATACATATATACACCATTCAAGGCTCAGGGACCATGGAATATGGGAGTGGTAGGAAAGTGTTGTTTTTAAGAGCCAGAGGTAAGGGTGGCCCAGAACAAGACCAGTGTCTTCAGGACAGGACTGACACACTCAGGTACTCACAGCAGCTGAGATAGACTGCACAAGATCAAAGGAGCCAATACTATAACCTAAGACCCCTGAGTGAAGGGCTACTGACAGTGGATGACTGTGAGTTAGGGAGAGTATGTTTTAAGGGTGTGGTACCTGATTAAGTCAACCATGCGCCAGTGGATAACTTCAAAATCATGAGTACATAGCTGCTCAAATTAAGGGTTCACTTTTTGTTTTTGCATTTTTTTTTTAAAGAGGACAAGAAATTGTGGAGCACACAGGGTGAATCTGGGGAAAGCCTCAGATACAGGTAGGGTGGATACAATCAAAGTTCACAGTTATGAGATGCTCAAGAGACATCTTCCCAGGTCTTCTCACCTGCTGCAGGGACAGAGTAAGAGAGCCTGGGGTGACCTTCCCCTTTATGATGCTGTCTTATATACCCCATTATCAGATTTGGAGACAGTTCTGTTCTGACCCTAACAAAACCAATCCCTCTCACATACCAACCCAGTGAGACTCCACCCTCCTCTTCACCATCTGGAGAAAACATTTAAAGCTCATAACATTTGGTGCTTTCTGGTCCCAAGACTGTTTCAAATGGAGAAACAGTGAGATCAACCAGGACCCTGTACACACATGAAAAGGAGGCAAGCATCACCTTTCACAAAAACCTTTTACAGCTACTGAGTGCCAAAAAGGGCTACAGAGGGGGATGTTTCTCCACTGAAGGGGCATAGGAGGTCAGACATTAGCACTGCAAGCTTGTTTTTAGGTGTAGCTGTCATTCCTCCATGCACCTAACACCCCGAAGCATGGCCTGGTGGACACAAAAGGAGTCATGGGTGAGAAGGCATTGTATTCTGCAAGAGAGCTCAGATTCTCATTAGAAACGAGCATATGCTTAGGTTTTTAATGGATGTGTGATTAAGATATCCATCAGTAGTCTCACATAGGTTGTGACCACCTAGGATGAGGGGGAGTTAGAGGCCTTCAATACAGGTTTGCTCTCCGGGCAACATTGGGAAAGCAAGACATATTGCACAGAGTAGGGAGACTGTCCAAACCAATAAAGTGATTGGCTTGCAAGCTTGAGGACCCAAGTTCAATGCTCTGAACCGATGTCAAAAAGCCAAAGTGGCCGGCAGTTGAAGGTCTACCACCACCAGGATGACAGGCAGGTCCCTGTCTTCCAGAGTGGGCCAACCTAGCCTAATACACAAGCCTCAAGCTAGTGAGAGATTCTGTCAAAAAATAAGGTAGAGACTGAAGAGCAATATCTTAGGTTGACCCCTCACTTCCATGTGCAAAGGCACCCACACATATATGTATGTGTGCATGCACATAACACACACACACACACACACAAACACACAAGAACAAGGGTATCCACTCAGCTCATACCCACACTCAGTGTGGCATCAAGGGGTCCTAAAATGGTGTCTTAAATTGCACACCCTCTCTATCCCTGCCAACACACACTCACCCTCTCAATCCTCTGACATTCATTAAAAGTACTGTGCATTTAATACAGAAATGCTTTTTAAACTGATACTACACACCATATAATCAATCGCATCTTTAAATATAAATACTGTTCCCCTGGCAATAAAATGAGAATTCAATGAACAGAAAAGCACCTTCTGGGCTATGCTACTACAACCTGTAGCAAGCTCGGAAATGGTCACCTCTTAAGAAAAACACGTGTGACTTTAAAGAGACACCAAACCACACAGGGCTGTGTGGCACGTAGTTCAATGGTAGCATGTCTGACTAACAAGTATGAGGAGGCCCTGGGTTCAATTCCAGTGCACCCACCGACCCAGCCATCCCCAAAAGGAAAAGTAAAGACAGACCAAAGCAAACATTTCAATGCCTGAAACAGACTGAACGTCCTAGATGTCAAAGAACAGAAAGATCTTTTTAGTCTCAGAAAACCTGCCATCACCTTAAAAGATTCTGAGATCACAAAACTACCAAAATAAGCTGCAGAGCCTTTCAAACGCTGATGGCTCACACATTTCAAATACTTTTTTTTTTTTTTTTTTTTGGTTTTCGAGACAGGGTTTCTCTGTGTAGCCCGGCTGTCTGGAACTCACTCTGTAGACCAGGCTGCCTCGAACTCAGAATCCGCCTGCCTCTGCTCCAAGTGCTGGATTAAAGGCGTGCGCCACCACCGCCGCTTGCTCACACATTTCAACACTCTAAGATACCAGAGAGTCGAGCCAGACTGCAAGAGAAAAAGAATCTGTAAGCAAAAGAAAATGCAAAGAATTCACCCTGGCACTACTTCCTAAGCTACCTATCCATGCTAACAGTTCCTCTAGACCACTGCAGACACACAGAATTCCATTCAACACACAGACTGAGAATCTTACAGGTTAGTATACGGGGTTGCTTTCTGTCCATTAAATGTCTGTGCAGCACTCCATCACACAACAGGTCTCCTTTAAAATCTCCTAGCGATGGGTACTGAGGTCATTTCAACTTTCACAGCAGTTCAGGGAAGCTTTCCAGACATGAACCTCAGTAATGTGTGGGGGTTCTTCCATAAGATAAACTCCCTGAAAGTGGGTCACCGGGAGGAAAGATGGTGTATTTCCAATCGCTTCTGGAAACTGACCAACTGCTTCCAAAGAGTTCTCAAAATCTATTTCCAATGCCAAGACTGCAGATAGCAGCATGAGCTGATAAAGAGCTTTGATAGTGCTGCTCACAGATGTGGTATTTTATCAACTGTGTTTATCTCTGCCAATCAACATGACAGAAACGATGTTATCTCACTTCAGTTGTGACTTAATTTACTTACACTCACACCTCACACACCACACACACCCCACACACACACACACACACACACACACGATGGGGGGCTCTTAAAGGGCTCTTCATGAACTAGCCTCTTGTTTCTGTTGTTCTAGATTTTTTTCACTGGAATCTTGGCTATTTCCTAAGGAATTAAGAATTAATTAACTGTGTTCCCAGGTCTCTTAGAACAGATTCTTTCTTTAAAATTCTGTCCTCCTCTCTCTGAAGTGACAGCGGTTGACCCTCAAGCCCCATGGTGCCATCCCTTACCCAATGCTGAAACACCACCCACATGTCTACTGTATCTCTTAAATACTCTTGAGTACAGGCCTAGAGACAAATTCCACTGCGTCTTCCTCTTTCTCCTCCCCACCCCAAACATAGGTGAACCTTCCTTCTTTTGGACCAGACCATCTCCTGGTCTCCCTTCCTGGAGTATTTGATTTTCCTTTTCTTATCACTGCATATGTAGCTTGCTTTCCTATCTGTCTGGCTGAGACTGGAACCCAGTGTCTCCTGCATCTTAAGCTAGTATTAGATCCTTGAGGTACAACCCAACCCTGTCACACCTTCTAGGGCGATGTCCCAGCCCTCTAGAAGATACGTTATTACTGTGCCCAGGCACCTAATGGACAGAAAATGTCAGCAGAATCCACAGGACACTGGCTAACAGAAGCTATTGATGTGCACATATATTCAATTACAACATATTACCTAGGCCGTTAAAGATAAAGAGTTCAGAATATGAGAGAGGAACCCAGTGCCAAATGTAAGAAGTGAAAGCATGTAGATTTTCCTTTACATAAAATATATTATTTCCCATCACAAAACCTAATGGAAACATAAAAATCATTTATTCTAACAAGTTTTGGACGGGTATTAAATTCACAATTTTCCATATATTAATCATTCCTACATCTTGCTAAATAGTTTGCCCTTAATATGATGCCTACCTCTCCATAAAACCAAAACCATTCATGTAATGAATGAGCAAATTGCACTTTTAATATCCTTCCACTGTTAATCTTTTTTTCATTTTTTTATTCCAAGGAATAGCAACCAATTAATAAAAATTCTCAGTCTCAAATCATATCCAATTGCTTTAAGAGCAACCAGCACCGATAGGACTGGGAAGACAAAGAAAATGTACAATATACAAAAGAATTTAGATGTGTGCTTTTAAAGGGGGAGGCTAGGTTTCACCATAAATCTTTCACTTCTCCTCCTTTCTGTGCAGGACAATAACAGCTTGATCTATCTAATAGCACACACCTCCAACTGCCCTGAACAGTTTCGTGTGCTCTTTTATCTAATACTTCTGCAGTATGGGGAATTGGAGAGGGGAGGAAATATACAAATAAAAAGAATGGTATGTGCAACCTAATGTGTAACATCCAAGTCTCCTCTAGCCACTACCTGGAACAACACCTATGAATCTTTTTAAGGAAGCAAGGAGTAGTACAGAAGAAAAACTCAGTAGTAATCATCTATGATGCAATGTTAGCACTGTTTAGACCCAGACTAGAGTGTGTATAAATGTAAGAGTACTGGGGGTATTGCCAGGCGTGCATGTATGTGGGGAGTCAGGGGCCATGCATGTGGGGGTCAGGAGTACACACGAAGTGTATGCCAGTGTATGAGCATATGTGCAAAGGTCAGAGGAAGGCATCAGGTGTCCCCTCTATCTTTTTCCTCATAATTCCCTTACAGAGGACATCTCACTGAGCGTGAGGCTTACCAGTTTTCAGCTAACCAAGCCAGCCCTGAGTGATTCTCCTGCCGTCATGCCGCATGCACATCCCTCAGCCCCGGTCCTGGGGCTGCAGGGGAACAAGGCTAGAGATGGAAACTCAGGATTTCGTGCGTGTTCAACAAGCATGTGCTCTTCCTCAGAATCCTCTCTCCAGCACAGAACACCCACTCTCCCTTCTTCAGGCCTCGCCACAATCGAGAACGTATAACCTCTGACCTGTGTGATAAGGACATCATGGTCTCCTTCCACAGTAAGTGCCTTATGAACTCAAAGGAGGGCCAGGCCTGAGGAAAGGCTAATGTGCTTACACAGAGTGACCTGTGAGCTGACAGGCCTGATGCTGCCACCTGTCCCGATAAGAACAGATCACTGCATAGGAACCATGCTGTGAGAGTTTCCAGAACGTTATGCATCAACAGTATGAAAACGCATTCCCCTTCTACAAAAGTAAGGGAACACCTGGGTTTGAACATAGCTCAGCAGCCCCCTTTTGTCACCTTCTGTCCAAGGATGTCCCATGTTATCAATGCATGCTTTGTTGCATAGCTGTAGCCAGTTTTCAATGAAATTACACATACACAGACAGGCACACGATTAGGCCGGCTCTGACAAGCATTTACAAAGCCCCAAACAGGAAACTAATACACTCTGCATAGCATTCTGGGACAGCTCTTTTCACCCATATTCACACTAACTATTCTCACTGTTAGTGAACAGACTTACGATATTTACAATTACCTAATATTCCTTATTTCAGGGATGCCGATATTTTATTCAGCCAGTCCCATATTAGCAGAAACTATACTAGTTTTATTTTGTCTATGTGAAAGCATAGAGTTAGGCCTGAAATTCAGGACAAAGAGCTAACTGAGGTACCTATTTAACGATTGAAGTGGATAATGGCTGCCAGTCAGCATCACCAATCCCTTTTCCACAGTCCTGGCTCATCCCAGCACTTCTCACCACCCACTCTAACCTGAACCTCTCTCTACCCATTCCCTTCCCTCCCCCAGGTCTCTGATTCCTATACAACCTCACCTCAGCCATTTTGTCTGTATGGTATCTATGTCTCCTGCCTCCTCTCAGTCTCTTCCTCCTGGTTCCTCTCTTCCTCTCTCTCTCTTCCTCTCTCTTTCTTCCTCCCCCTTTCTTCTCCTTCCCCATGCCCCGCTTCTCTCTCACCTACCACCTCTCTCCTATGGCCCAGTTCAGTGTGGACCTTCCAGATGCTCCGACTGTGCCCTTCCTCATATCTATAATAAGCCTTCTCCTTAGCCCATACCTAGGAGTGGTCATGTCCTCATTTTTGATTCACATAGCATCAAAAATCAATCATCTTCTAAGCATTATCTTCTGAAAAATATAAAGAAGCTACACACCTTCAAAGAAGACAGTTCTGAGAGCTAAAACAGCCTGGCATTTAGTCTATCATCTATTAATTTCCTTGGGGGGAAAAATTCATTCTCTAGCAAAAGGCTGACCTGAGCTCAAAAGCCAACATGCTTTCAAATAGCTTTGCTTCTGTCTAGCCAAATACATGGTTTTTTAAGGAGAAGAGGAGCCAATATGAGGAACCATGGGAGTGATCGGTCTTCTCTTAGGATGTGGAATCTATAAATGGCACAATGTTAACCTTAATGCAGAATAAGTATCAACTTATCCCTTTATGAACTCTCAGACAGAATCACCCCCCAAGTGTGTCAGGTACCCAAACTTTAACCTCTCAGTTCAAGCCCCCTCCATCTCCCCCAGGTTCACCTCACTTTGCATGCTTCAAGTGGCCAGGCAGAAAGGATCCTGAGGAGCTGCTGCCTCTAACACAGGCTCACATCTAGTACAAGGACAACTAAGCACTCTGTGCTGGAGAGTGATAGCAAGGAACAGAAAAGGATGAGAGCAAAACACACTCCTGCCAACACACAAGCGCGCACACACACACACAACACACACACACACACACACGCTCATATACAAAATACTTGGTGGCTACCTCCTGGCTCTTTGGGAAAGCTGTCTGTATAGCTAGAGGAAGCAGAGCACTGAGTTTGGGTCTAAGTTCATTTTCCCTGGTCACTTACAATCTGTTCATCTATGATATGAACAGCTCTCCTCCATCCCACATTCCCACTTCCATGATGCCCTGCCGAAATGACTGAACTCTCTGCAACTGTGAGCCAACTTAACTCTTCCCTCCCCTGTTGATGTTGGGTATCCTGACACAAAATGCTAGCAGTGCCCCTTTGCCCCCACGGAGTGCAAGCAATCCTGTCCCCTCTTTTTAGTGTTAATGGAGTTCCAGAACAAGAAGCTCCACCCTTCCATAAAGTGATGGCCACCACAGGAAGCACAGCCCATGTGTTCCAAGCCATCTGCTGCTTAAAATGAGAGTCAGTGACATTGTCACAACAGGCGAAGGCCACTGCCTTGCTGGAACTAATGCCAGAATGGGGTCTGGCAAAGCTCCACTGCTCACCTAATCCAGGGAAGACGTGGGCAGAGCCCAGAGGAAGATAAGATGAAATCAGCAGAGGATGCAGAAATGACAAGGACATTGGATAGAAGGTGGGCCCTTGCTTGCTGTTCCTGCCAAAGGCTTTCGTTCCTGTGCACATGGGGCTATATTTGATGGCTACATAGCCAGAACACTGTCAGAATACAAGCAGACATTCCCCAAGGCTTCTAGTCTAAAGAGAAGCTGAGCAGGGCATTGCAATTTCTCTGGTCAACTACTTTCAAGGATAGAGGCAAGCAAGCTCTCACTGTGATCAACATACTAATTTCTCTTTCATTAGCAGGGAATGGTGGCGATTCCCTTAGAGTCAAAACAAACCTTTGGCTTCTCCAAGCTACTCCGCCTGGGCTGCACAGAAGTGAACCGAGAGAAACACACATCTGGAATTCTGGCTCCACAATCCATATTTACCACTGATACTTGAGCAGCTGTATCTGAATTTCCAAAACCACCATGGTCATTAGCATCCAGGTCAGAGATTAGATCCCTGTGGGCAATCCCACTAGCCTCTGCCTGTCTCAGCTTGGCCAACCTAGAAGAGAGTGGACTACCTATTTACTTGAAGGATTCTCCGAGACTCCCACAAAGCGAATTTCACACAAGTCACAGTCTACATTCTAACTCAGACTATCAAAAATACACATCCAATGACAATAACAATCCCTCTAGATTTTTATCAAGGGCAAATAAAGCAATCGGTTCATGCTTGTGCATATATGCCACTTCAATGGTATCATAGATGACAAAGGAATTATTACATCAATCACTCCCCCAAAGAGGTCATTGTAATCACTACAGCAGTTGGGAGGGTAGAGATCTTTGAACAGCCCAGAATATAAATAGTAACAATGTTTTTCTTGGGCAGTGAAATAACTCAAATTGCTAAAGTGCTTATCTTGCAACAAGAAACTGAGTTTGATCCTTAGCAGCCAAATTAAAAAAAAAAAAAAAATCCTTATGGGAAAGGCAGAAAAAGACTAGTCAGTGGGTATTGCTGGGCAGTCAACATTGCCTAACCAATGAGCTCCAAGCCCTAGTGAGAGACCCTGTCTCTAAAAATAAGATAGACAGCTCTTAAGAATGACACCAAAGTTGACCTCTGGCCTTCGTGTTTATGTATATGCGCACAAACCCCACACAATGATTCTCATAAGCTGACAGTTAAATAAAACTTTCATTCCAAGAGTATAATGTGCACATTGTTTTGGTTAGGTTTTTTTGTTTGTTTGATTGTTTCTTGAAACAGGGTTTCTTTGCTCGTCTTGGCTGTCCTGAAACTGGCTCTAAGACCAAGCTGGCCTTGAACTCAGAGAGATAGATCCTCCTACCTCTGCCTCCTGAGTGCTGGGGAAAAAGCTTGCGCCAACACTGCCTGGCTGAGTGATGAATTTCTTAAAATAAACTGTCTTTATCAAACAGGAGACAAGATGCACAGGCTAGGGAAGGTCTGACTCATTAATTTTGGCTTTTTAACCAACTACAGGTCCAAAGTCCCTCAGCCCCTGGCATCTTTGCCAGCTAAAAGTCAGAGCAGGTGTATTTGCATACTTCCTCTGTTGTACAGAGAAGCCGGCCAAGTGGGGCAATGTTGTTCACCAAACCTGAGGGGCTGCTATTGACAGACTCTGAGAACTCTGACAGAATTACTGAGGGGGGGGGGAGTGGGGGAGGGGCGGCAGAGTCTGCTCTCTCCTAGGCAGTGACCCAAAAACAAGAAGGCACACAACTTAAAGAACAGCTGACAGGGGCTACAGAAAATTGAGTTCTGTAAACACAAACGTTAAGTCCTTAGCTATGGAAAGCACGGGGGCATGAGAGGGGGTGTTGGCCCCTTCTACTTGGGAGTTACAAACATCCCGCTCAGTAAGGGGCCAGATTAGACTGTGCCAATCCACCAAAGACTCTAGAAAAGAGAGAGCTGGAAGAGCCTTCCCTGCCAGGCAGCTAATCACTGACAAAGCTGAGACCTGCTGCCACAGCTGGTGGCCTCTGAGGCTCAAAAAGGGGCCTTGATGAGCTCTGGCTTTGTGGTGCTCAGATTCCACAGAAGTCCCCAGCAGGAAGACAGAAGCCTGGACACAGCAAAGGACTGCCTTTGGGGACTCTCCTTCCAGAGGCAGTGAAATGAAGCCCTCTTCTGCTTTGCAGTAACACCTGTGTAAGTCCTGATACTTGCCTAATCCCTGTAAACAATAATATAAGTATGGCTCAAATTAAAGATTGGCCCAAGGGATGGCCTCTAGCCTTCCTTCCTCTGCCATCTCCAGCTCCCTTTCTTCCTACCCGGTACTACACCTTCCCTGACAACCACCGGAGACTGGAGACTGAGACACAGACATCAGTCACAATCCAGGAAAGCAAGACATCCTCAAAAGAAGGGGCTGAATGGCCTGTCTCCAAGCCATGTAATTAGGAGCCAGTGTAAAGAAGCAACTTAGGTCCAGGCTTCCTCTTCTGGAGGCAAATCTCAACTTCCCACAGCCCTATCCACAGAATGCCGTGCGATTAAACTGTCTTATTCTCTAGCTCTTTAGCAGACAGGAAAAACAACAACAAAAAAAAGTCATAACCTCCCATAAAGCTGTCATATTCTGAGGGCTCTTTAACAAATTGATTTCCCGAAAAGGAGCAGGTATTGCCACACATTTCGACATCACCCCCACAAATGCTTCTCTGACTGAATGCAAACTGGCCTCAGAATTTGTCTCTAATGTGTTAATGAAAAGATGTCTTTGTCCAGCAAGGCTACAAAGTCCTACCCCAAAGAAATTCATTAGTCCCTAACCTCCGGGCGCTCCTATAATTTTGTACAAATATCAAACATACAGATTTGACTTTCTTTTCTAACAGTAACATCTACAAGATTCTTCGTGCCACATTTATGGAGGTGAGGCTAGGTGACTCGGTTGGACACAAGGCTTTGACAGATCCATCTTGAAGGTGGTGAGCACCCAGCTGTTCTGTTAGGATCTCATCATTACTGTGACAAAATACCTAGGAGGAAAAAAAAACCCTCAACTGAAGGAGAAAGGATATATTTGAACTCACACATGGATGGTCTAGGCCATCGGGGAGGGGTGTGGCACTGGCAGTGGATTCAAGGCCTGTGGGCACACTGCCTCCATACCCTGGAAGCAGAGAGGAATTTGCCATCGCTTCCTCTTTTCCACTCAGGCGAGGCTCCATCCCACAGGACCTGTGCTACACACATTAAGGTGAGTCTTCTCACCTCACAACCTAATCTAGATAATCATGTGGGGCGTACACACATGTGATTATAATCCCATCAAGTTGACAATCCAGAATAACCATCACAAATGATTAGAGAAATACTTAATTATTTGAAAGGACAAGGTGACAGCACAAGATTTTGTCCCTGTCGATGTGGGTCTGTAGGTAAAGGAGAAAGACTCTAAGCAAACTCCAAGTCAAGCTATTCCCAACAGTTCCTCCAAACTCGTTATGTTCCTAGGTATCCTTTCAACTAGAAATAAGAAGGCTCTTTGCTTCATTTCAGGGCTAGTAGGTGGTCTGCTCTACTGGATCTCTTCTTCCTGGTCTAATGTCTACCTCCTTTTTGCTTGGCTGGTTTGGGGAATTCCTTTATTCAACTTATTTTTCTGAGTTACTGCGTGCAGATATAATAAAGTCAAAGATAGAAAAGGAGGAACGGTGGAATCCTCGACTCTTCCCTCACCTCAGCCCATCTTTCTAGTGACACCTTATGTATACCCCAAAAAGCATCACCTTGAGTTGAGGCAAGCATGGCCAACTAAGTTTGGTCCCCAGAACCCATGTTTTTGTTTAAAAAAAACCTGTGTGTGGTGGTGCTCCATGCTTGTAATCCAGCACTGGGAAGGCTAAGACAGATACTCCAGGAACAAGATGGTGGCCCCACCTACATGGAAGAGTGCTAGACCAGCAAGAGACTCTGGAAAAAGGGAAAAATGGACAGTGCTTGAGAGCATACCTGAGGCTGTCCTTTCACCTCCACAAACAAAACCACGACTTTATCTAGATTTTTTTTTTCAGAGCTGAGGACTGAACCCAGGGCCTTGCGCTTACGAGGCAAGCGCTCTACCACTGAGCTAAATCCCCAACCCCTTTATCTAGATTTTACTGTGCAATCTAGGGAGATCCAGATATAGATACAGATAAACATATGTATCTGTTCATAGGAAGCTCCTTAGCTAATTGTAGCAGCTGTCCATATGACATTACTTGGGAGAGTATAATTTATTAAAAGCTACTCCAATTAATGGGTTGTCAGGTTACCTCCATTTTTTTCCAAATCCAAATGTTCCTTTGTTGTACCTACAACCTTGACACATGTCATTATTGCACTAGAGGACAGGTACATCTGCAGAACAAGCATCCAGCAGACAGAGGTGCCAGATCAAAGAGCTGGTGCCTGTGGAATCGTGATGGGCACAGCCTAGTCCCTTCACAGAAACTGTACCAAGCTACAGTCCTCTACGAGGACTTATTTCCCCACAGCCTTGCCACTTTGTCAGGGAAAAGGTTCTAAGAGGTCACTCACTCTAGTGCAAGCCACAGAGTGCAGTGTGGGTCAGTCTCTGTCCAGTCATTCCTACCTATTCATTACTTGATAACACCACAAGTGTCCAACCTAGAATGAAGAAACAGAGCCAAGGTCCCCCTCAACCCATCCCTCAGGTGAGTGGCTTGGGAAGCCCTAGGAACTTCTCCACACCTCACTTTCCTGCTTTCCTCGCAGACCAAAAGGACAGTCATGTGTACACTCACCACTAAATAAATAAAAGCTACTCCTTCCTCACTGCCCCCTGCTCCATGAATAAACAGCCAGTAGCTAATCAGCTTAGCAACTGTTTTACATAGCTGCATTTCCATGCCCAACACTGTACAGTGGTCACTAATCCTTCCAAGGCCCAAACTGCCCCTTCCTGTACCCCCATAGTGTGCCCTGGTGAGCCAGGAGTCAATTAGACTAACTGAGGCTGCACCTTGGGGATAGAGATTAACTGTACCAATTTGTTGTTACAGCTCTTGATCCAAGGCTACGAAGGAAATAAACAGGAGGATGTGACAGAAATAAGATACAGTTAAAAAAAAAAAAAAAAAAAAAAAAAACCTACCTACAACAGTGGGGTGCCCTGCGGAGGCACCACGGCCAGCTCCCTTCCAGGAGGAACTTGGTACTCAGCCTCAAACATTTAGGATCCAAGCAGCTTTGAGTCCATTGAAAGCTGTTCCCAGCCAAGGAATTCACATGTGGGGATCCTGGGGACCTGGGCTGCAACTGCATGAGACCTTCATGATGTCCTGAGGTCATGCCTAGTCCTGCCGCCCACCTTTTCTGCCACAATTATTAACTACAAAAAATGTTCTTGCACCACCATGTCTGTGCTCCTTGAACTAACACAATGACAGAGACGAGCAGTTTGCTCTCTACGGGGATCATGCACAACACTCTTATTTTAATAATAATAATAATAATAATAATATAAAACCTTTTTCACCTTTTTTTCCTATTTTAATAAAAACCTTTTTGGTCAGATCTTTCCAACTCAACATTCATTCATTCATCCCCTGCACCCATTCACCTTGCTTTTAATTAGGGGTGTTATATGACCCTGGGGATTATCCCAGTACCTTATCATACAAGTACATGGTAGGCCATGGAGCTAAAAGTCCAACCCTAGCATGCACTCCACAAAGAATCATGGTGCAACGCAACCTCCCCATTCAGTTCAACTTGTTCATACAGTACTCTGAAGGCCTTGCATGTCTCCTTCTCTGGTGGTAATTAGAATTCCCAGTTTAGAACATGCAAGGGGAGATGGCCCAATGGGTAAGAGTGCTTACTGTGCATGCATGAGAACATGAGTTCAGATTCCCAGCACCCATGGAAAAACCAGAGCATGGACCACACGTGGAACCTCAGTGCTGGGAGTTCAGGGGTTAAGGAAACAGATAGCTGGATTACTGTGCTTGTTGGCCAAACAATGTAGCCAAGGCTAGCTCCAGGTTCAGTGAGAGACCTCACCTCAAGGAAGTAAAATTGAAAATGATAGGAAAAGACAAGTGATTTTTTTCTGCTGGCCTCTTAGCACACACAGGCACAGGCACACATGCATGCATATGAACACACATGCACAACATTCTTCACATGTGTTGCTTCATTCAACCCTCAGGACCACCTAACAATACAAAAAGGGAGAGGATGTGAGTGAGGCTGGAAGTCAGGAATTGATCAACCTTCAGGAGGCCAGACTTGGGTTAAATGTGTTCTAAGGTCTCTCAGCAGTAAGAAAAGGCATTTACACTCCAGACCGTGGAGGACAAAGGCCACTGTCATTTCAAACTTCATTCCCAAGTTCAACAAATCCAAACAGCTTTCCCTAGTAAATTACATAACCCAGATCTCCAAGTTCCACAGAATTTTTTTGTTTAGTTTTGTTTGTTTGTTTGTTTTTTTTTTTCCACAGAATTTTAAAGGAAAGTTTTAATCTCCATTAATCCAATGCTGAGTGCTGGTTCTGAAATTGCCCTAAGCTGTTTTACAAGGTCCAGGTTTGGCTGCTCCAGACAGAGCTGTAAATGCACCAAGATCCAAGCCCCACCTTTAGGGACTTTGTATTTCCCACAGCACTGGGCTGTGGACTTCCCACTTAAACCCACACAGGGTTTGGGAGTTCCTGTCACATGCCAAAATGGAATTCTTCCCAGCTTGGACACGTGTACTTTGCTTCTCCCAATATTACTGCAGTGTGGAAAACACTTGGGATGAATCCACACCAAAATGGATGCATAAAATAAAAAAGGAAAAAAGAGTCATAAATACTCCCGAGAAACAGCACACATTGCTTAAAAGAGCCAAAAACCCTGAAGGGTTGCACATGGTGTAAAGATGAAACAACCTAGGAGATGAGCTGGCAGTGTGGAAGTAAAGCCACCTTCAACTCACGTGTGCACACACATGGTTACAAACAAGGCTGGGGCTGCTCAATAGTTTAGGAGGCAGCACCTGGTCCTGAGAGCCTCTCACAAACACAGGAACCATCTCTGCTGGCTTCAGGAATCAAGAGGAAATTGCCACCAGGGAACTACAACTTTCCCAGGACCGATGTGCCTGTGTCCAACTCAAAGCAAGTGGTCATGCGCCTCCTGTTACCACCCAGATGCTCTCTCTAAGCCAAAGATGATGCTATCGATAGAGCCACACCTTCTAATCTCAGTCCCAAAAACAGTAATCACATAATTTCTCCTTTGTGCAGAAAGGCTATTATTAAGTGCCTACATGAAATAAGAAGTCTCTCTTATAACTAAATTTAACATGCCTCTAAAATGTAAGTTCCGCTGTGCTACTGCCCAGGACGAGACAGCCCCAAGTCTCTGACGGATCAGGGTTTCCAACATGCAAGTGAGGGTTAAGTTCAAGTCGAGGCAACAGAATAGAAAGGACAGAATACAATGCACGGAAGAACAGAACAATCTGTCCTAGGCAGACAAGAACCATTAATGAGATTTCCAGTTTAGTTCGGCTGTGTGGTTTGAGGAAAAGGCCACAAATTCAGAAGCCACTGGGAAAGGGAGACAGTCAAATAACCCCTGAGGATAAGGGAGTTGTTGAATGTCATTTGAAGCAGAGAATTTGGAAAGGAGCTTAACCAAATCGTGTGGGAACCACACATGTCCCCAAGGGGAAATGTACATCCTTCATCCGGAATTGAAAATCCCAGCTCCACAGAGAATGTCTGCTAATTCTAGGACAATCCAGAGCAAACAGCTGTTACCAGCGTTTTCAGTGACACACAACCCATTCAGAAAACTGTCCTGAGAGATCAACACTGCTAGTCAGGCTCGGCTGGCTTTGCCAGGGCTCCCAGGTTGGGACTGCTGTCAATTACCAGCCCAGCTGTCTTTGGCCATCATACTGATCTTTATAGCCTGACTTCTGCAATACTGACTGCAAAGAGCAATTTGGCTTTATGGAAAAAAAAACACCTCTAATGACCCAGTTCGCAGCACAGGTGTGACGTCCTTCTGTCCCTCCGCAACTGGTAAGACACCTTGAGTTTTGTTAGGCTTAAAACCAAATCTATTTATCTCCTGTAGAGGAGCTTTTCACTCCACATGGAAAATTAAAGAGGGAATGCCCGTTTAAAGACAATTTGGCTAATAGTTCACATGTGTTCCCTTTGTCTTCCTCCTGCCATTTTCCGTTTTAAATTTTATTACCCTGGGGCATTTGCACCAAACAGAATCTTCTTCATGCTTAGGAATTAATCCGCCCCTGCTGTTTATTCCCCATTTCGAGTCATAATCCCCATTTGTGACATCACAATTAGCCACTTGTGGTGATGATTATAATGTCATGAACACAGGATTATGACCAGGAGGAATAGGAAACAAAGCTGCAGGAGCACTCCCTGCTGGGTGAGAAGGCTGTCCTTTCAAACAACCATACCTGGAAGAGAGGGCAGTCAGCTGGAGGAGAAGGACAGGTACACGACCCAGTGGGACAGGGTGAAAGGACAGGATGCAGTGGGACAGGGTCACCTTCTCATGCAAATTTCTGAAAGACTTAAAGCCATCTTTAGCACATTTACCAGTCACCAGCACACTCTATTCTTTTGAGGATGAAAGTTAAAACCCCATTCCTTACATCTGGAAGCATTTGTAATAATAACCATGAATCAGCCTGGTCTACAGAATGAGTTCCAGGACAGCCAGGGCTACACAGAGAAACCCTGTCTCGAAAAACCCAATAATAATAATAACAACAACCACCACCACCACCACCACCATGAACTACTGTAGATTTCACCAACCTTAGGCCCCAAGTGTTTGAGCATACTTCCTAAAACCAACACATTCCCCTCCACTATCAACAATCAACTCAAATGACTGAACACTGGTACAACTTTATGTAACTTACAGTCTACCCTGGTGTCGCATGGATCATCCTGAAGTTTGAAAACATGTGTTTTCATGATGAGGTGGCTTCCTCTGTTGGTGGTTGGTGGGTTGGGTTGGTTTTTTCCAGACAGGGTATCTGTGTAGCCCTAGCTGTCCTGTAATTTCATTTGTAGACCAGGCTGGCCTCAAACAGAGATTTCCCTGCTTCTTCCTCCCAAGTACTGAAATTAAAGGCATGTGTTACATTTTAAAAAACAAGAAAACGCTGACCCGGGCATGGTAACACACAGCTTAAGTGTTTGGGGGGCCTGTCTTGCATCTATAAGAAACCTACCTCATCTGATTCCCAAACGGACTCCACGGGGTTCATATCGCTAGAGTGCACGTTTTAAAAATGAGCAAGGAGAAGCTGCCCCAGAGAACCACACATATGTCCCAAACTCTATCAAGGTGAAGCACACATGTTCAGTGCCTTCTCGTGACTCTGCTTCCTCTACTGACAATTCCAGCTAGCCTTCCCAGGCAGTCTGACATAAAAAGATGACTGGGAGCCAGCCAACCTTTAGGACAAACCAGGGCAGATCAATACCTCACTATAAATGAAGACTGGTGTTAGGAGCACAGACTGCAGGATGCCGGCTGATTGGAAGCTTCCAGCATGGATCACTGCAGAACATCCTACTGCATGGGCTGCCCTCTGAGCTGGTTTTATGGTTGGGCGTGCAGTGGGCAGCTTCCCTGGCATTATTAACTGCCTGCTTAACAGATCCAGGAATGCCATTTATTCTAAACACAGAGTGAAGGTTTTAAAAGCTAAAAAGGAAGCTTTTCACAAGCTAAAAGCTTTTAGGATGGGATGGACCTTAAATTGCCGATTTCACAGAGACAGAAATGGCTCCGGGCGAGTGAGGACATTATTCCTTTTTTTTTTTTTTTTTAAAGAACATAAAGATATAAGATGAACTCAACTTGACTGAAAACCAAAGCTGTTCATCTAAGCTGATTGTGGAAAGGAGCAAATATTCACGCTCTAAAAGCCAGGGCCACTCTTGGAATGAAGGTTTCCCACCACCCATGTTTGCATATCTCAGGACTCGGAGTGTACCCGTGTACCTGCACACAATCCCCACAGCTATAAACGGCTACATGAAGAGGGCTCAGGTATGTAAGCTCTTAGTCCACACCAGCAGGCACTAATGCCATGCCCACTTTTGTTTCAGTGTCCATGGCTTTACTTTTTACTGCTCCCCAACAGAAGTAGCAGCAAGGAGTGGTAGCCTAAGGCATGTAGAATTCAAAAGGTGGAAAATGGGGGAAATCTCTAGTCAAAAGTAGCTGTCAAGCTAGGTGTTGTGGTGCCTGTCTGTAACACAGCACTTGGAAGGCTGATACAGGAGGATGACAAGTATTAGGCTGAGCTGGATCATATTAAAACACCTTTTTTTAAAAAAAAATATAAACAAATTTTAAGAGGCAGCCAACAGATGTATGAAACATCTCACCCATGTTTTTGATAAAGGTACATAACTGCCAACTTTGTGTGTGTGTGTGTGTGTGTGTGGTGTGTGTGTGTGTGTGTGGTGTGTGTGGTGTGTGTGGTGTGTGTGGTATGCTCTGTGTGTGTGTAGTGTGTGTAGTGTGTAAGTATGTGGAAGTCAGGGAATACCTTGCGTAGCAGTCCTCAGCTCCAACCTTGAAACATTGTTTGCCACTGTCTAACCAATAGGAGCTGGTCCATATGCTTGTGGAGAATCCTCCATCTCTATCTCCCACTTCACCATAAGAGAACCGGATTACAGAGATGTGCTAGCAAACCAGTGGCCTTCAGTGGTTTCTGGGATGCAAACACAAATCCTCCCTGTTGTCCAACGGGCGCTTTTTCCCACTGAGCCATCTGGACCAGGACACTCTGACAGTGAAGGGAGCCCTGTCAATAACAAACCAGGACAAGTCAGCATTGGGTGGAGCTGTGGCCACCCAACATGGATTACCTGTCTGAGCTTAGGCTTTGAGGCTGTACCAGATACATCTTTGTTCTTTTCTAGCCCCATTTGTGAGACTTCATTCATTTTGCATTGGGACTGAGAGGATATGGTATTAATGTCTAATTAGTAAATTGCTTAAGGCAACTATCAAAATTGTGAGACTGTTCTGGGAGTGGGACAGTTCAAGAAAAGTGGGACACAGTGAGGTGTCACAGGTTTCCATTCTCCAGGATTCCCATCAAACTCCATTAAATCCCAGAACGCACGATCAGTTCTATTAGCTGCCAACTAATGAGAAGACCCAAGCCATAAGCCTATGTGTTAGACGCTAGGTGTACTTCCTGAGATCACTGCATTGCTTATAGGCCTGCAGCATGGTAAGCAGGCAGTGTTTCTGGGTCATTTTAAAGAAAAGTAATACAAGTCCTTGGAAATGGAGCAGCATGCTCAAACCCCTCATACGCATTCCATCTGCCTGAAGAACCTCACCACCGGGCTCCTTGCTCAATGTAGTGACCATTAGTTTGAAAACCATGTGGTAGGCTAAACCAGATAAGCCTAGCTCATGAGTGACTGTCTTCACTCGGGCGGAAAGCACGGGACAAGAGTATTCTTAAAAAAAAAAAAAAAAAAAAAAAAACCTTTAAGAAAGACAAGGACTAACGTGTTGACACAGAGGGCTTTATTTGAGAACTCTGTATCCTCAAACTCCCAGGGGGACGAGAAGTGCCTGGTAAATAATGATAAATGGGAGTACAGATGTGGGAAGATGATCATGATCTCGTGACACAAGATGTTCTTATTAAATTCGGACTCTGTGTGACAGTGCCGTGAGTCCTCCTATCACTATCACCACGTGGCAGAGGACTCCCGATCTGTAGGAGTACTTCTCTAGGGTAGAACAGTATCCTCCACTCACACCATACCCTCATGTCAAACACTGTATCAATCAGGATATTCTGTCAGAGGAGTAAGGCTGCCTACAAAACACAGTCTTGTTTCTTTTATAAAAGATCCAAGCGGTGCGACTCAAGAAAAGTGTCTGAATGCAAATGCAAACTCTAGCAACAGTGGGTGATGGGATACAGGGCTAAGTTCCTGGCTTGTGTGCTTATGTTTGTTCTGCTTTCCACAACAAGACAGCACTTGCATTATATGGGTAAATTAAACTCAAATTTATCCTGTCCAAAGAAAAGTCCTAGAAAAGAAACACTCTCAACAATCACCTCATTAACAGAACTCACGTTTACAGATAAATTTTATTTTCTACTATCTTCCTAAACTTGGCTATTTTCATTCAACACTTCCTCCATCCCCCAAAGAAAGTATTCCAGGCCAGCAACATACATGTATCACGAAGAAGAAAAGCTGATGTGTGCACACATGCTCGTGCACACACACATGCTCACAGAGAAACATCAATGTTTTGCTTTTGTAAAGTACACCACTTGCTGCGTATACACCACAGACCAGCCTTTACTAGAAAAGAAATCATTATTCAAAAGCTGCTAAAGGGTTGATGTGAATTCACAGGGCATCAGCGCAGAGTGACAGACATCCGAGGAAGGGTAATGCTAGGCTGTGTCTTGCTTTGTTGATTCAACAATCAGCACTGATGTCTTCCTTTCTAATTTATTTTAACTTCTGCTTAATTAAATGCATAAAAGAACTAATGTGTTGGATTTGGGTATTTAAAATGACTTTCACCCAGCTGTTTTTAAATGCAGTAGGAAAATTCTTGAATATAATTGTTCTTTTAGAAGAGGAAAAAAAAAAAAGCACACGGTAACCATGACATTCACTCAGAGGGGAATCATCACCCGGTGACGCCGGATGACAAGTTCTAAACAGTAATTCCCCACCCAGAGTTAGGAAGGCATTCCAGCACTTTCCCAGCTACCTCATGATGTGAGGTAAATGTTTCAGATGGAAAAGGTCAACAGAAAGGATTGTAAATTCATTTCTGCTGACTTAACTAATGGGAGCAGGATGAATATTTACAGAGCCAGAAGCAGGGCAAATATCACATTGTAACGGAACTAAGGAATCTGCTCCTCCCAGCTTTCTTTTTTAAAAAGTGAGCTTTTATGGAGTTCTACTATGGTTTTTAAATGCATTAGGAAACAGTCAAATCTGAAAGCGGGAGGGGAGAAAGGAAACCAGCATCCCGATCTCTCCACGCAAGCCAACATTAATTAATGTGTCCGTATGAGTCAGCAGGGTTTTCTCAGGCACAGACATGTGGTTCCTTTTCAAGCCACAGCCTTTGCCTCTGTTCTATTATAGTCTTCGGCTGGGGGTCGTGGAGAGGATGCTGGGATTAAACTTGGGCTGCACATGCTATAGCATCAAACCCTTTACCAGGTCTTAAAATAAGGAACTGACCTTGCTGTCACTTCAGCCCTCTTCAGCAATCAAGGGCTGTTGGAATTCTAGAATTAAAAGGATGACTAAGAAGCAAATACTTCCTACTTGACAGGTGCCAGATGCCACATTGCTCCCACAGCTCAGCCCTGCCACCCCATACACAAACCCGATTCCCACTGCCTAGGCCACATACCATCATTCCAATCCAGGAAACACACCTTACTGGCAGCTTGACTCTGTGCTTCTCAATCTGATAGTTTAGCCCTTAGAACCACTCAGGTGCTTAGTAATTTACCAAAAACTCTAACGCGGAGTTTTAGAAAGAACATCTGACAAGCTGTCATAAATGTCCATGGATTTCAGAAAACTTGTTTTAAGTGAGGGAGGGACAACATAATAGCATCTCAGACTCCAAAATATGAGTGGCTCACTGAAACAGTTTTCCCTGAAACCTGTTTGCCTGTTCCAGGGGAATACCCAATAACCTTCATCAAAACAAGTGAGGCTCAGAAAAAAAAAGATATCTTTCCTAATTTTTTTTTCTACTTGTCTCTCGTGAATCCCTGAACAGTATGGAAGCAAAAGAGCCTTTAACCAAAAGTGTCACCCTCTCCTCTGGAGGGTCCTGAAGGCATGCTTCATCCAGTCTACATCACCCTCAAGGCAGGCCAAGCCTACACAGAACAAGGAAGTCAGAGCTACAAACCATGGGCTGTTTTCTATGATCCTACTCATTGGTTCTACTCAGCAAGAATTTTCAAATGACAAAGCAAAGTCACCCATGACAAATCCCACCATTTGGCAAGACATGCACCAGTCTAATGCCTATGAGCATGGCTAGGAGAACACAAGGGCAGCGGGAGGAGGGGATTGTTTAGACGTGCTGCCTTTCTCCGCCAGTCTGCACTGGAAGGTCTGGACTCCTTGTCAGGGGTTAATGAGCTGGTGGGTCTCCTGAGGACTAGCGTTGGAGAGCAGCCATATGCAAAGTGAGATAAGCAAGGGGAAGATATGGCATGGATCGATGTTTGGGGCAGGAGATCCTATAGCAAAGCATACTACAGAACACTGCTAACATAATTTAAACAAATAGAACGAAACATATTCCTTCCTTCCGTAAGAAGTCCTCTTAGGAACAACTCAGTGTGCAGCCACAGGGACATTTTAATGCTTCTGACGAGTTAATTCTATCATGTACTTAGATAACAGCTCGATGGAACCTGTGTTCAGGAGAAGACACATTTTCTGGGCTTCCCAAATTTGTACATTAGTCACTGATGACAGAGTTCTTCTGCAACTGGATTCATTCCTATCTGGCACACAAGCCCACTCCCTAGCCTTACTGCCTTTCTGACCCACCATAGCCTATTAGACACCTTACCAACATTCTATGTCTTGGACAGATAATTACGACCATCAAAGGAGAGGAACAGTTGTAGAATATTCAACAACTTGAATGCCAAGCCAGAAACCTTGGTCTATGAAGACTCCCAAAAGACTTCTGTTTTCTTTTGAGTCTTGAGTTTCACTGTATGGCCGAGATACAACTCATACTCAAAGTTGTAGAGTAGGCTGGCCTTGAACTCAGAATGCTTCTGCCTCAGACTTTCAAATTCTAGTCTTACAGACCTGTACCACCATGCCTGGGTTGAAACTGATTGTTCTGGGGATAATTTGAGAACAGGGTTTTTTTTTCTTATTTCCCTGGCTGACCCAGAACTCACTACATAAACCAAGCTGGCTTCAAACTCCTAGGTCATCTCCTGCTTCTATATTCTGAGTGCTAGGGTTACAGGTGTGTGTCACCACACATGGGTTTGAACCAGAAACTCTTAGCCACCTTGCTAAACTGCCTCTTTCTTCTGAAGGTTACACTCACAAATCATCTGCAGCCACACAGTGTAATTTTGGTGTTTGAGACCTCACAGACCATCTGTCACTCTATCAGCCCCAACCAAAGTGTGTCAAAAAGCATCTTCTCAGTCCATGCCCAACTGTCTTAAGGACAAGTTTTTGCATCCATTTCACAGACACCGCCTACCACAAAAATGGCATATACCTAAGAGAATGTTACAATAACCCAGCACAGTGTGCTTCCAAGCAGGAAAAAAAATCAAACATTCACTCACATAATGATGTATCCAATTGGGCAAGCTCTGTATGAAGTAGACATAGAATTGTAATTGACAGCAGAGGTGCCGTCTATCTAAGACAGGAAGTGAGAAGAGGAGTGGGAACGGATGATGTTACTCATGCCAGGAACAAGGAACGTCAGCAGACACAGCTCTGTATATCAGTGTCGCTTCAAACCACTCAGTTCAGGTTTCAGCACTGAAGCAAACCACTGTGGGCATGTCTACGGGCCCCAGCCATGACGTTGCACATGATAAATGTGCACTGTACCAGGAGGTCTCCAACACCACCGCCATCCCCATACTCAACAAGTGTCTTCCCTTTTCTTCCTTTTCCAGTACTAGCAGGTTTTAACCCAGGGGCTCCCACATACTAACCAGGTGCTTTAACACTATGACATCCCCAGACCTATCTTGTCTGTTTGGAATGGGTCCTTCTGCTTCTCGGGCTCAATAAACAAGAGACAGCTCAGGACTGGAAGAAGCACTGGGCTCCCTTTTCTGTTCTGATCGAGGTAAGTCCCATTTGCTCTCAAGCCGAAGTCAAGACTTGAAAATTGCCAGTCTTAGAAAGCAGCCAGCATTTTTCACTCTCAGAGAGGCCCGGAAGTAAATGACAAGGCTGAACACGCAATGCATACTACCCATCTACCAGGGGACAGAAAGGTAATTAGAAAGTATTTTTATATTAACTAAAATTCAACATAATGAATGAACCAAAAAAAAAATCTAGGCCACCATTGATTAGGCATACACTAAATAAGTATTCTGTGCCTTCAGCGTGAGCGGACAGCTTCATGTTGCTAGAAGACCGTGTGGCAGAGTGAAGCTTCCCAGGAAATGACAGCATGGGTGTCCCAGTAGAACATTGGCTTCAGCTGAAGACCATTTCTCAGAGAATCACCTATGTGGAGATTCAGCTCTAAGATCTCATCAGAACTCCAGGGAGTGGCAGCCATGTTTGACAGAGGGTAATGTTCTCAAAATAACCTTTTGAAAACAGCAATAAAAACCAGCTAAAGTCTCACACATTGCTCCTAATACTTTTCATAGAATTTGCGTAACTTCTGATTTAACAAAAGAAAATTCATGTCTTGATCTTCCCCTCCCATTTTGGGAATGCTGTTACAAGAAGGATCAGAAATCACAGTAGGTTTTCTGTAAACCCACCCTGGCAGGTTCTATTCAAAATGTGTACAGGAAAACAATGTGGAACACGAAACTGTGAAGGGGCTGTTTTCAGATACTGCATGGAGTGAAAGCCTCATACTACAGATACATGCTGTGCTCGCTTATTTTATCTCCAGAACACCTTCATTGCACATTCCCTGCCAAGTGTCACCAACTCGTTTAGACCACCTGCACCCTAGTTTTTATATCCTTAACTTTGTATTTAACTCCTCTCTTCTAAGCAGACTGTTGGGAATGCCCTAAGGAAAACACATGTTCTATGAATACGGTAATATTGCTCAGAACTCTGAGAATAGCAGCATATACGTAGACCAAATATAAGATGAATTTTAACTGAGCTATATTTGAAAGTTTGTGGAATTGTGGTTTGTTGAAATGTCCTCTTTCTCTAAACTATACATATAGATGAGGATATTTTCGCATGTTCAGTACACAGAGTCCCAGAGGAGTAAATATTTAGGGCTAGTAAGTCACTGTGATCTTCATGTCAACTACAAAACCCTACTATTTGTGAGGATCTAGCAGTTGGAGTGGGGTGGGAAGAGTCTGATCAAAATGTATATTAAAAAATTAATATAAAATGCTATTATATGTAGTAAGATAACAAGTCACTGAAGGAGCTACTAATTTCCAAAACACCCTTATTTACAAGCACAGAGAGCATTCACTGTCAATGAGACATGGTTCAAAGTATCAAATCACCATAAGATCAATAGGATCAACTTAACAACCAAGATGCAGACTACTGTTGGAGACCACTAGACGGGACACTTTGCCTCCATTTCTATCCCCTCTGCACAGACACAGACACACACAGACAGACAGACAGACAGACACAACACACACACACACACACACACACACACACACACAGCCTCACTGCAGAACAGCATGGCCTCAAACCTGTGTGTGATCTTCCTATTAAAAATAAAGACTATAATACAAGCACTTGGGAGGCAGAGGCAGGTGGATTTCTGAGTTCAAGGCCAGCCTGGTCTACAGAGTGAGTTCGAGGCCAGCCTGGTCTACAGAGTGAGTTCCAGGACAGCCAGGGCTACACAGAGAAACCCTGTTTTGAAAAACCTTAAAAGAAAAAAAAGAAATAAAGACTAATCCCAGCAGTGCACAAATGTACACATGGACAGAGTAAAAAGACCATCAAGGGAAGTCTTTGCAAAAAAAAAAAGAGGAAGCAAACCAGGCCAGCAGGCATACCAGAACAGAGAGTTTACTTGGGTTTTAATTCTATGACTGTTGGTTACTGTGTCTTTTCCCCATTAGCTCATGTCCACTGCACAGTCTTTCCTGATTGGCTACTTTTTAAAAAGTAAAGACTACTGACCTTTGAAAGATGAACTGCCTATGACTTGGGTGAGGGTGGCTTGCTCACACTCCTGCCTCACTTCCCAAGTACCAAGAATACAGGCATAAGGCACCATGTCCTGTGAGGCACAAAGGGTGAAGGTGACTTAACAGAGCTTTCCTGTAGGCCTGTTCTGGGAAGTAAGGGAATTAAAAAGGTAGTGGAAGACTGGAGAGATGGCTTGGGACTGAAGAACACTTGCTATTCTGTGGTGAAGACCAGAGTTCAGATCCTAGCATCCACACTAGGTGGCTCACAAATGCTCCAAAGGATCGGATGTCTTCTTCTGATTTCTGTGGCCACACATGTAGATACACAAACATGGACATACAAACATACTCAAATGGTAAAAATAATTGCAAAGAAACAAGATGATAGCTGGCATACATTGTGTGTGCATTTTCTACAAGCACACCATTTTTCAAATGCATTCTGGCTAGTTCTTTGTCAACTAGACACAACCTAAAGTCACAGGAGAGGAGGGAAACCCAAATGAGAAAATGCCTTCCTAAGATCTTGCTGTAAACTAGCAATCATGTGTGATATTTTCGTGATGATTGATGGGGGGTGTCCAGCCCACTGCGGGAGGTGCCACCCCTGGGCTAGTGGTCTTGGGTTTTATAAACGAGCAGGCTGAGCAAGCCATAAAGAACAAGCCAGGTAGCAGCACCCCTCCATGAACTGTGTGCATCTTCAGCTCCTACCTCCAGGTTCCTGTCCAGAGTCCTTTGGATGGTGAACAGTGTCATGGAAATATAAGTAAAATAAACTATTTCCTCCTGAGTTTACTTTTAGCACAGTGTTTCATCACAGCAACAGTAATGCTGAGTATAAGACATTATCCAAGATGTGACTCAAGTACACACTTTTGCTATTGGTTTTGGTTACAGCAAAGATGCTAGATTTTGTAACGAGATTTAATAAGATCCTTTCTCTCTAGCCCTATGTCAAGGTCTATAAATCTTCAAAGCAGGAAATTTTCAACAAGTTTACAGAAGTTGGAACATCTAATCACACATAAACAATACACGGTTTAACTTGCTGGAGCATGTTCCCTTTGGAACTTCTTCATGAGCTACTTGTGGCTTATTTAAAACTGGAGTTCTTTACTATGATGGAGGCTCAGACACCATTTCCACTAATATTTCAAAGCCATCCAAGAAAGAGTAAGGCTGGTTTTAGGCAGTAGAAAGAA
Organism: Mastomys natalensis; assembly: GCA_021653895.1. Taxonomy (NCBI): domain Eukaryota; kingdom Metazoa; phylum Chordata; class Mammalia; order Rodentia; family Muridae; genus Mastomys; species Mastomys natalensis. Next base: position 312,897 of record JAJTUV010000099.1, read on the forward strand.
GCAGATAGGTGAGCCAATATGGTCAAAGCTCTTTCAAATCAATCAAACAAATTCAAGGGCCGGAGTTTCGGCAAGAGGCATTTGTATGGAATTTCATTAAATATAAAAGCTATTATTAAATTGAAGTCATATATCCATTCATTCTACGTTTTGTTCTATGACACTTTTATTCATTTATTTTGAGACTAGGTCCTATATATCCTATGATGGCCTTGAACTCATTATACAGCCAAGAATGACCTCCTATGTCCACTGCCAAGGATTACAAACACACAACACCATGGTCATTTATTCAGTGGTGGGGATCAAACCCAGAACTTGGCCTTTCTTAGGCAAGCACCCTATCAACTGAGGGCTATCCCCAGCCCCTCTCCACAACTTCTAAATAAATGGAATGCCTGGGCTGAAGCAGGGGCTCACTGTTGAAGTGTGCCTACTCCTCCTCTAGAGAAACAGAGTTCAAGCCCAAGCAGTCCATCAACAGCTAACCACCACGCATCTGACACTCTGCTCTAGCATCTGGGGGCACCCACACACAAAAGCACACATGCTTATTTCATTAAAAAAAAAAAAATATCTTTTAAAAAGGCAGAAAAACCCAACATATTTTTTCCTAAGTACATTTTTTTTTAATCAATTGACAAGGATACATTCTGTCTGGTAAAATGTTCCATATCATAAAACAAAAGAGTGTAGTAGTAGAATCTAAGACACAGTTCAGTGGTATTGCTCAACAGTCTAAGATGCTCAGGATAGACCTAGAGAGGTGGGTCAGTGGTTAAGGGCACTGGCTGTTCCTCCAGAAAACCTGAGTTCAACTTCCAGCATCAATATGGGGACTCACAACCATCTCTAACTCCACTCCCAGGAGGATACAATGCTGTCTTCTGGCCTCTGTGGACACTACACACAGGTGGTACATAAATAGATATATAGACAAAGCATCCATAATTAAAAATTAAAAATAAATAAAATTTATTTCCCCCTTAAATGGTCAGGATGAGCCCAGCACCAAGAAACATCCAACACCCCCCCCCAAATTAAACATGGCATTTGGATTGCAACTGAGAAGCTAGATCTTACACACACAGGAATGCAGTAGCAGGGAACCCCGAAAAGCTACTTTGTGTTTACCATCTCAACTGACCTTCATAGCAACCCTACAAAAGACAATTTTCCCTGAAACTGGGCCACTCGCTCTGAGCCACAGCCTGAGATAAGAAAGAAGCAGGGAACTGGGCACAAGCCTGTCACTTTTACCACACACAGAGCCCAGAGGGGGAAATTACTGGTTAAATGAAGACTGGTAGGTTTAACTTAAGGGAAATGAGATATCCCAAGCCTCTGACTTGCTATCGAGTGGAAGTCTGCATCTCTGTCAAGCTCAGAAGTAATTCAGACAGCTAGCAGGAGAAGAGAAATCTCATCACCTTCGCACCAGTAAGGAGCCTTCAGCGACGCCCTTGAGCTTGACCAGCCAGCTAAGAGGAAGAAGGGTTTTATCAAGCGCTTGGCAGTTTATTACACTCTGCAGCTCCTTCTCCTTTATAGAATTTTCCACCCCAAACTTGATAGCCACCAACATTCAAGAAAGGTTAACATCATTTTTCACTCACCGAGCTGCACAGGCACCTGTTTCGGGATCCCAATAAGACCGGCCATCTCATTTAGACAGCAAATCTTTTGTTTCAATTTTGTGGGCCTCTCAGATTTACATATGCAAATTCCAACTGCGATCTTCACCTTCACACTCTCATTTTTTAAAGTATCTTTAAATTTTCATCAGTGCATATTCACTGTATGTGGTACAGGGTTACACAAGGGTATTTTCATATGCATACAATGTCTTTTAAGCATTTTACTTTCATGAAAGCAAACTCTTTAATGAGTTAAATAATATATTCATTTATTAAAAATACAATCTTTTGCTCTGGAATTTTTAACTTGCCCCAAATTCGTTAAGGTAATTCTAAGTCTCTATAAAAATATCTATATAGAGATATAAAAATATCTATATAGAAAAATATTAGCCCAAACAAATCTGACTCTGAAATAATGGTAAAACTGTATTTCTAGTAATGAGACAGTGAAAACAGAAGGCCCAAAAATATATCACTAAAATTCGTATTTCTTTCTTTTTTTTTTTTTTTTTTTTGAGACAGGGTTTCTCTGTGTAGCCCTGACGTCCTGAACTCACTCTGTAGACCAGGCTGGCCTTGAACTCAGAAAATCGCATTTCTTAACTCAGCCTGCTCTCTACTCTGAATAATAACAAGGTAGAGGGCAGCCATGATGAGCCTGAAAGCTTCACAAGACTTTGTTCCTTACAACCTCACCTTGACTGCAGCCCAACAGCAAACCTCAGACCCAAACTAGTCTGACATTGAGTCTGAATCCTTCTGGGATGGATAGATAGCTCAGGGTGAAATTTGTTTCCACAGTTGGGTCCTCTGGCCAAATATAGTCAACAGGAGAGTTATGCCAAAGAGTAAAAGGTAAGAGCAATCATGCTGGCTGAGATATTAAGTCTGGTGTTTGAACTGGACGTTATCAATACTTACAAAAGGGCTAAGGACTTCAGTTTGGCTTTCACTGTTATTGTTTGGCGCTTTCTCGACCCAATATTTCTAAATCACAACTTTTTCATGTTGAGTACCAGCGCTGAAAATGACTGGGAGCAGAAACATTCAGATTTGGGGCTTGGGACTTTGAAGTATCTGCATAGACTTCAGATAAATATCTCTACTCTGAGCCTCTAAAACCTGAGACATTCCAACATCCAACACTTCTCAAGTGTCATGTTGATGCTCAAAATGTCCAGATTTCAGAATCTGTAGGATGTTTTAAAATGGAGAAATACTGTATCATGATTTCTGCAATCTCATTTCAATACAAGCATACAGATTCCGGGGTTTAATGCATGCGGGGCTGCATTCTTTATTCAGAAATGCTGCAGGCTCCACAGAGGCTATCTATATCCCACATTAAGAAAGCAAAAAGGAAGAAAAGGGAGACATTAAAAACACAATGTATCACATCAAAAGAAGATGCAATTTTTAAACAAAATGAGATCTCCTTGTTCTTTAGTTTCCAGTGTTCCTATCTTTCCAGCAGGATGAAGTGCCCTGGCCTAAAAGAGCCATTCCCCAGGGATGCTGTCATTGTGCAAGATATTCAGCTGCATAAATGTTCATATATTCTGAATTGCCTCCGGCAGCCAGATAAACAAGACATCCATAGCACAAGCGGGAGCTCAGACAGAAACAAGTCAAGTCATGAGCCTGGCTGGGTTTGCTACCCAGAAAGAACCACCCCTCAAAAGTTGATACAAACTAACAAGCCTTCAGTCTCCCTAATCAAGATGGCAGTCTTTCTCTTTTTCAGGGGGTCTGGTGGTGGGGGGGGAGTGTGAGCCATTAAAATGTTTCTTGTTGCAAGCATAAGAGCATAGAGGAGAGAGAGAAGTCCCTCAGACTTGCTGGCCAGTCAGGGAGCCTCCCAGGGAGTCCCTGGCTAGTAAGAAACCATATCTCAAAGCAGCAACAATAAAATTAATAATAATAATAAGGTTAAACAAGGTTAGGGAATGACACTCAAGGCAACTCTTTGCCCACTGCATGAAAACAGGCATGCATACATGTGCACACATGCTCATGCACAACAGAGGGAGGGAGGAAGGAAGGCAGGATATAATTCAATAGTACGTACGGATGTAACCTGAAACCTGAGATCGAGCTCCGAAGCCAAAACCAGAAAAAAAATGTTCTGATTTTAATGTTAAATATTGGGTTACATGAGACATCTTCTGCTTATCCCTATATGGACACACTATTTTACATGAACCCAGGTATTATCACTGTATGTGCACACTATTTGACATGGACCCAGGTACTATCACTATCACTATATATGCACACTATTTTACATGGACCCAAGGACTATCACTATATCTGCACACTATTTCACATGGACCCACGTATTACTCTGAATGCCCTTTCTCAATCAGTCCCTTTAATCTTTGTACCAATATCATGAGGTAGGTGTTGTTATTGTTCCTATTGCGGATGTTAAATAATTTTGCTAGCTGATGATTAATACTGTCAAGCCTGCTGACCAAATATAAAGTCTCCTAGGAGATAAATATCTCTCTCCCCCCCCCCGTTCCTTCCTTCCTCCCCCCACCCTCTCTCTGTGTATGACAGCATTCATAGAGTTGAGCTGACATGGAATGATCCACCATAAATGTGGGTGGCACCATTCCATGCATTGGAATCCTAGCCTGAACTAAAAGAATCAGAGCATTAGCATGCACATATTTCTCTGCTTCTTACAGCAGGGGCAATGTGACCAGCTCCCTCAAGTTACTTCTGCCAAGCCTCCCTGACAGGGTGGGCTGTGCTGCCCAATAGCTCCTTTTGTCAAGTATTTCATCACAGCAATGAGAAATATAAGTATGGCATCCACTGATCAGGTACATGTGCAGAGAGAAGTGGAGGCCCTAACTAACCAATGTACTATTCTACACCATTGTTCCCACACTCTACATGAGACCTCTTCAAAGATTAGTTAGGGGGCATTCAGTTCATCCAGCCTCCAGGTCAGGAAGTTTACCCTCATGTTACCACTCTGCTACCTTCAGAGATAACAAGCTATTACCTGCATCAAAACCACAAAGCATTGCTATCAGACTGGTTAATGTTCCTCTCCCACAAGACCCCCAATCTTTCTCACACAATAGTTGTCATTTCTGTTACAGCCTCGTACCTTCTCTAGTTTAGAATTACTTAAATCATTGACTTACAAATGAGTTTATTTTAAAGGAACTTTGCAACACATACATGAATAAAGAACTAGAAACATTGAGTTTAGGTAAAAAGCTAAATAAATCCCACTAAGCTGATCTGGACACTCTCTCACAGTGTATAGATAGGACAGAACTTTAGAGTTCTAAGAAGTTTGTACCTCTTAATCATCAGTAACATTCAAAACAAAGTCTACTGTCTACTCTTAGAAAAAGAAGGAATTCCACCTTGAAGGTTTAAAGACAAATGCTAAGATCTTGGTTCCTCAAAGAACCAATCTCAGGAGGCTGGGTTGTAACCACCACCACACACCCACTCCACTCCTGCTACAAACTACTGCCTGGACTGATGCTCAACAAAGTGTATTCATCTGAAGAAGCACACAAAACATTACCCAAGCATCTTCCTCTCCAATGAACAAGGGCACAGTCTAGGAGTCTCAAAAATTAACTGAGAAAACACTCAGCTGGGGGCATTGCTTAGACTTGTACAATCACAGCCTTTGCCAATGAGGAAAACCACACTTCTTATATGCTATCTAAATCTCTGAGAATAGCTGATCAGACTGACAGCTCTGTGGCTACAAGAATAAAACAATCAGAAATCTGTTTGATCAGGTCATGACTCAGGACACTTAGAAGCAGGGCTCAGCAAGGCTTTCAGGCTAGAGGATCCCAGAGGTGACTGCGGAGCCCAGGACACTGTTGAGAAGGGGAACAGGGTAGAGACAGGAAGGAGCACAACAGGGCTCATACTCCTAAGCTGAGGACTGTCAACAATTACCAGACATCCTCCTACGCAAGCTCTGTGATCTGAAAACAAGCTCAATGGAGCCAAGAGGACAGCCAGCAGAATCTCGTACAATGTCTAAAGCTCTTACACCACATACGGGGTGACTATTCCCAAACCAAACCCTGAAATACAAAATACTCCAAAATTCAAAGCTAAGACCTAACATAACACTAACGGAAATCTCTCTATCTGACAACATGTTGACATTTTTGTTTCATGCACAAAGACAAGTATAATATCACAATGAATTATTTTCATGTATAGACATAAGGTAGTCACAAAACATACATTAACTTTTGCATTTAAACTTCAGTCTCGTCTCCCCAAGAAGCCCCATTATATATGCTCAAATATTATATTATCTAGAAACATCTGAAACAATTTTGATCCCAAGCATTTTGGATCTGGGACACCAAATGATGATCTTTTCCTGATGTGACCGAGAAACAGAGGAAACAGAACAGAAGGTCATGGCCATGAACCAGCAGCAGATTCATCCCTTCGTTCTACAGACATCATCTAGAGGATGCTAGGTGCATACTGGCCATCCAAATCCTTGGGTAGCAGAAGACGTGCATCCCAGATAGGACATTAAGAAAAATGACAAACACATAACTCAGAGAACTGTGGTTTAAACATAAACACACCAAGCGTGAGAATATAGGTGTGATGGAGGTGAGGTGGGCACAGCAAAACCAAGGAGGTAAACGTATCACCTCAGGTCTTGTTTTTAAGGTGGAGACTCCTCAAACCGCTGTCTAATCCTGCCAAAGTCACACAGAGCTCCTGATGATGGTGGCACGCAGCCTTCTCTCACTCTCACCTGGTCCTCAGACCCCAGCTGGATGCTCTGCTGAGATATTCATTTGCCACTGACATCTGAACTCATCTAAGCATTGCCACCTGCTCAACCCAGGACAAAACATTCCTATTCCCACCATTTTGAGACTGACATCAATGACGGCCCAAGTACGTTTCAGAAGAGAAATTCTGAATTCAGGGAGTAAAGAGCATCCGCCACAAACACAGTTGGTCCTTTCTCTATCTCAGGCTACGGTCTGGAGTTCCTGGAAACCTCAGTCTCAACAGAGCTGGGTTTTCCCAGGGTGGGTATCCAGGTCGGCAGTCTAATAACCAGGAGGGTAAATGCAGCCACCACTGCTCCGCAGGGGTCAGCTGGAAAGAACTGCTATGAACCTTATTAAGTTAATTTCATTTTTAATCGCTGAATGAGATCTTGAACAAAAGTAGTTGAGGGACAGACCATAGAGGAAACAAGACACAACCAATCCCACGGAAAGAAAAGGATGCCATTAGTCAGGGCACTACTTCTGACCCCGCACTTAACAGGCAGAATTCATGTCTAGCCTGGGCTACATGTCCTGAGAATCAATGAAAATGTTTATGCGGTAGATGACACATTAAAACAATAAAGTTATGAGACCAGCAAATGGGGGAAAGAAAGCCAAACCAGGTCAATGCTCATGGATGCTGGAAATGACCCAGGGAACCCAGATCATTAAAAAACTAAAACTGGCATTCAAGAATATTAATGGTTCTGAGTCCTAACCAAGCCAGAAAACACAATCAGGTAAATGGACTGTTAGAAAGCTGGATACACTTGGAGAAGAAATCCATGGAAGAGAATTTGTAAAATATTATCACCAAAATAAAAGCCACTGGCCCCACAAAATTGTCACCAGGACCTCAGATGGTACGTCCCTTTTATCCTCAGATGTATTCATCCTACGTTTGTCTATACTTTATACTCCCAGTGATTCTAGATTTCACTACTCACATGTGCATTGGGACTTGGGCAGATTTTAACATCACTTCATAACCTGAGATCAAAGCCATGGCCTTGCCATTTGTTCCAGGTAAGAAACACTCCGGAAACACAAACTCAAAAGAGATACTTATAAGCGACATTTAACATCACAGTGACATGGCCAAAATGTGCAGCCTCTGATGAGCATCCTCAGTGGAATTAAGAACTTCCTCAGGAAGGGAGCTGGCTGCCCTTCTTGTGCAAGAAATTTCTAATATTCATTTAATCCATCTTTTCAAACACCATTGATATTGCATAGCACTATTCTAGGACCAGACGACACACAAATGAATGAGACTGGTACAGAGCCTCATCTGAACCCACAGAGTAGAGAAGACCACAAACAGCCAATGAATAAATGAAAAACCCAGACTGCTGGGGAGGTAATCATCAGTTTCAAACCAAGGAGAGATGTGAGAGAGACAGCACCAAGGCCCTGTCATTCAGAGTCATAGCACAGCAATCAGAGACCAAGCACTCATTCCTGCAGCTGACCAGGACCCCTTCTTCCCCAAACTCAATCAATGGATTGTCCGTTGTCACCAGCAGAAAGCTGAACCCATAAAGCCATAGCTGCAGACAAGAACCAAAAATAAATAGTGACCTACCCTATATAGAGATCTACCCACCTAAAAACAGAACACCAAACACACAAAACAAAAGCTGACAAGAATTCTTCCTTTATCTCTTAAGCGTCAGGCATGGTGCCTTGGGGGCAGAGGCAGGAAGAGCTCTATGAGTTCAAGGCTAGCCTGGACTACAAAACAAGCTCCAGGACAATTAGAGCTTTAAAAAACAAACCAAAACCAAAAGAACAACAACAAAAAACAAAACAAAAACCTTGAAGACATATGCCAAGTATTGAGCACTCCACAAATACCATAAAGAGCACCCTCAATTCTGTAGCGTGATGCACTGGGCTTCAGTAAGGACATCCGAGGCCAACAGGACAAGAAAGGCACACCCAGGCCACTCTGCTGAACAGCTTCTCTTCCTCACTGCCACACTTGTTCCTTCTCAGTTCTTCAGGGTAAGCAGGCACTGGTCAGTGCTTCCGCAGGCTCTGACTCCTGCTGACTTCACGGAAACTGAAAGCCCTCTGAGCCAAGGTTAACTGTAATCTCTCATGCAAACATACCGGAGCTGGCTTTTATCAGACAAGTTTTCCCAGGTGAGCAAGGAAAAGTTAGATGGCAAGAGGGCAGCATAAAGGAGCAAACGTGCTGGCCAAAATGAAGCCCAACAAAACAAAGACAAATATATAGCTAGAACCATGGGACTTCAAGTCTATGTCTCTTCCTGCTGGGTACCTGAACAGATATGGTGTAAATCAAGGTATCGTTTATAAAGTCTGGGAAAGTAAATGTCCATCCACAAACGGATAGGAAAATAGATATCAACTCATGAGTTGAAGATTGTCTGTAAAACTGTGAGAAATGATGAGGAAGGCGGCAGGTGCTATCAGAAAAGAAGCCTTAAAGAAATGAAGAAATCTGGGTTGGCAAGATGGCTTACCTGCAAAAAACACTTAGTGCTAAGTCTGCAACATAGTTGAACCCTGAGACCCACATGGAAGAACTGAGACACATGGTGAAGAACTGACTCCCACAAGTTTACACACAATAAATGCACGATTAAAAGAAATATACTGGAGGAAGGAGGCACTGAAGAGATAGATCCGTGTTCAAGAATACAAACTGTTCTCAGGTTTAGGTGTGCAAACTTCTCCCGAAAGAACCCAAATTCAGTTCCCAATATTTGGATTAAGCAGCTCAGAACCACCTTGGGGAGGGCCCAACTCCTTGGGCCTCTAAGAACATCTACTTTCATGTGCACATATATAAACACACAATTAAAAATAATAAAAACAAGGCTGGGTGTTGTGGATCTCTCGGAGTTTGAGGCTGGCATGGTCCACATAGTGAGTTACCAGGGCAGCCAGTGTTAGAGACCCTGGCTGTGCAGTATGTACAGAGATCCTGTCTCAAAGGAAAGGAAAGGGTTAAGGAAGGGAAGAGGGGAAGGAATGGGAGGGAAGGAGAGGACAGAAAAAGATAAGAGGAAAAGAAGGAATAATAATAAAAATAAATCTTTCTCTAAAAGTATAGGACAATCTCAATATAAATTTAAAATGCACAGTGTAGGCATTGTGGATATCATACAGAATGTCTGCTCCTAGCATATACAGATCATTTCAATATACAATATATGTTACAAGCATATACAACATATTGTCAGGTCAATCACCTCTATACTGTGAGGTTATTTTGGTCAGTGCTTTTTCAAAGCCACTTGGCCATCTTTTATGCACAGTTGGCCTTCCCTGCCCATAAATTTCACTTCCTCAGATCCACCCAGCCACAGATGAAAATAACTTAGCAAAATCAGAAACGTGTGCCTGTAATGAATATGGAACTCTTCTCTTGTCACTACTTATTAAACAATATGGAATAACTATTTCTCCAGCCTGATGTGGTAATCTACGGTATACAGGAGGATGTTTATCAGTTATATGTAAACAATTCAGTAAGGGCTTTCTGGAAGCAATGCCCAACAGATCCCAAAGGCCTACATCTTCTAATAAACTACTCAATAATAAATGTGTTGGCTAGTACACCTTCTACCCACCCCACTCCTGCCATGATAGCCAGTGATCATGTTGGAAACTTCCCTTACACAACACTTTCTGGGGGATTCCATAGCCCTGCAGCCGTCCCAACACTCAGGACCAAAGGAGAGATGAATACTTCTGGAGCTGTTCTCAACTAGGGGCCACTTGCCCCACGGGAAGAACAGTATGGAGAGACTGCTGAATACAGTGCTGTTGTATGACAAAACGTTCCCTTCAGAGACAGAACATGCATGTCTGCACACCACCACCACCACCACCACCCCCCGAGAGACAGCCTATGACAGGTCAAAGTATGGATGCCAAAGTATGAGTTTTATTGCAGCTACGTACAGGAGTATGGTGAGGACTTACAGGAACAGAAATGACTCAGAGACAGTTGTATCACCAAAGCCTACCCCAGCATGGGTGACAACTAAAGCACACTGCACAGCATCAAGGCAGCTCAACAGGTTGGAGAGTCGTCTTCCCAAGTGACTCTGTTGTTCTAAACCTCATTAGCTCGGCTGTTTTCGTTTCTTCCAACCAGATGATCAGATCTCAAGTGTTGTCTTTGCAACTTGGCTCTCTGAGAATCTTCTTTGTAGTTTTTACTGCTTACTCTGGCAGGAAGGGGCCTGGTGGACCTGATTAGTTTCAGGAACTTCCTGAAGCTATTTTGGGTCATTTACCTTCCTGCCTACAGCACCTCCAAGAGAGATGGAATGAATGTTTCAAGCTTGGAAGAAACTATTATACAAGTACATACACTCAAAATATTTCCAACACCTTGATAAGTGCTCAAGATCAACCTCAGCCAACCCAAGGAAGGTCAATTCCCAACTGATCCATTAATCTTGCTGGGACACAGCTTCTCCAAGTGCAGAGCTCAGTTTTCCAGCTTCATCAGGTTTGTTCACAATGACATGCTGCCAGCCAGTACAGGAGTGCACGTAATTGACAATGGAACACAAAAATAAATTACAAATTTTAGTGATCTTAAAGCCAGAGGGGGCTTGATTTCTTCTGCTGGTAGTAAAAGCCAACACTAAGAAGTTAGTCAACTAGACCCCACCAAGACACCAGATGGCCTGGGAAGTTTTTTTCTTTTTTAGCTTACAGCCAACACACCCATCTGGTAGCATATAGAAATTATGTTTTTGCTGAGAGGGGAGGGAGAGAGGAAAGGAGAAAAAGAGAAAGAATATATCCAAATCCACCCATATAATTGAGGTTGATAAATAGGGCTCTGAAAGTGTAGGCAGAGAGGAAAGAAATATAAACACACAGAGAGATAAAAGCATAATTTATCTGAACCATTAGAGTCAGCAGCATCATATAAACTTTTTACTAGACAACTCCATGGCAAAAAATATAGGTTTAAATTGCTGAATCATTGTTCAGATGTAAATGGGATTCCTAAAACTTTTATGGGTAGTTAAAATTAGTTTACAATATAAAGTAAACAAGAAAAGCCAGCTATAAAGCAAAACCATGGGGGAAAGACCCTTCCAAATGCATACATCTTGCTGAGAAGAGTTACAACAACCCAAAGCATCTAGAAATGATCACGTTAATCAATTTTAACATCAAACTTGGCTGTGTTTGATAATAAAAAAAAATGTTAATTTAATTTGATTAAATGTTCATACTAGTGTTGGAAAACATTTACTCATGAGGGTCGCTAGTGAGAAGCACATGGGCTCAAACACAAACATCTTCCTCCCTCAGTCATCACTCAAGATCCTCCGGACTGCCTCATGAAAGCCACAGATGTATCCAATGGTTGGATCATGAGTGCATACTAATAAAGGCAGGTGCCAAATTTCCCATCTGGCCAGAGTTCAATCACAACACAAGCTTTTTTTTTTTTTTTTGGCTGCATCTCCATACTTTAGAACAGAGAACTCTCCGCCATGCCTTTTGAACACAGAAATCTTGTATTACATATTTCCATTGCTGATCCCTGTGTGTGGTAACTGTGGATTCAGTAATGCTCAGCTGGCACCTGATATTTTTGGGATGATGGGACATGGGGGCCCCACCCTTAGTTGGCTTCCTTGACTCAGTTTTGTAATCCTTATGTATTAAAAGGGAATTTCTCAGCAGTATGCCTGGCTGTGGCTCTCATCCTTTGATTCTGAGTTCATATGGGGCAAAATAAGTTAAAACAGAATCCTCCATTTTCTTTTTCCTTTTAGGAAGACAAGAGAAAGATCAACAACAGAAGAAGGTGAGATGCCGAGGGGTGGCATATTGTTTAGCAGGGCTCAAACTATGCACGCTGGGATTTTCCAGCCCGCATCTGTAAAAGTTCAGCTGTCTGTTGAGATACAGTCTCACTCTGTATCCCAGGTTCATCTTGAACCTGCGTTCCGTCCTCTGCCTCCATTTCCCAAGGGCTGGGCCCAACCCAGGATAAAAGGAACTCTTAACTGCCTGACCTTGGTAAGCCAACCAGAACACGGTTGCTATAACAGACCTCAGGATGTAAGAAAAGCTCTAAACTCCAAACTTAGGCTCTACCAGTCCCACACCCTCTCATCACTCATAGCATCTTAGGCAAGCAACGGAAACTTTCCTACCTACCAGTCTGTTCGTCCACACAGTGTAACTCACTTCTAAGGGAGCCACTGGTACACACAAAACACTTTGCCCTACCTTAACACAGCAAAGCTGCCTGCTGTAGTGTTTTGCAGAACTCCTCCCAAAATCCAAGTACAACCAGTAGGAGAATAGGTTGGATTCATGGACAGTGATGTGGTCTCAAAGGTCGCTATCTCCAGAATGGTACTATAGCTTTCACAAAAGCAACTTCACATGTGCAGAGACCAGAGGGGACTAACAGCCATTTTACACTTAGACATATTGTTGGTATGGCTATCTAGTATAAGCCAACTAGAACTCTGCTGACGATGGACATGGGGAGGGGCTGTGAGACAGCACAAAATGGCTGACACCCCGATGTCCGGCGACCGCAAGATTAAATCCTGATGAAATCTGTTATGTAACTATGACTGACAGAATGGCATCTTTGTGAGGGTTCTGTATAAATATGACCTTGAGGTCAGACCCCTTGCCTTTGCCAGTCTGCCTTTCCGTGTGGCTGCATGTGCCTGAGTGCCTACCAGCCTGGAATGAATACAGTTGGGTCTTACCTGCCCAACTGATCCCCTTCCTTTCCTGGCTTCTAAGCATGGACCTCCCAACACAAACTTGAGCTCACTTGTCCTCTGATGTTTGCCATGAAAGGCAGGGTGAAACAGCAGATGCAGTACCGTGTTAAAGGCAAGGGGTAGCTTTCGGCAAATAAGCACATCTTCTAACAAGTTGACCTTGAACTCTGAAGCCTCCAGAGTCCTGAGGAACTACTGTTTAAATTTTAGTCCTAACAGGTATTGTCTTAAAGCAACAGAAACAAAGCTGCCCCTTGGTTTTGCCTAACACTGGTAGTCTAAGCAACTACTAAAATGCACACATTATTATAGTTGCTTTGTTTATGGTGTTTTAGACAGAGTCTCCTTATGTTGACTAAGCTAGTCTTGAAATCACTATGTAGCCTGGGCCAGTCTCAAACTCAATCCTCCTGCTTCATCTACTGAGTGCTGGGATCATAATAGGCACGCCCCCACCATGCCTGGTAATACTTAACTTTCTGTTTGTTGTTGTTTGTTTGTTTGTTTGTTTTTGTTGTTAAGGCAGAATAAGGAAAAAGTCATTCGTTATTTTTTTCCTTTAAGTAATTGCGTCATCACAGATTAGCAATCTACATTGGAACTGTACTAACCAGCACCTGCCACCATCCTTTCTCTTCCTGATTGGATGCTGAAATACATTAGGAACACAGGAAGACACTCTTGTGAGTGAGCATTATGCTCTGCCCCACTCCTTGGGAGTCTCACAGAAGACAGTCAAAGGGATGGTTAAGGAATGAGTGTTCTGAGGCTGAGAGATACACAGGGGCAGGCACTCCCTGCCAGGGAGCAACTTCTACCCAACACCCTTCACTTAGTGGTATGAACAAATGTTTTTGGGGGCTGGAGAAATGGCTCAGCAGTTAAGAGCACTGACTGCTCTTCCAAAGGTCCTGAGTTCAATTCCCAGCAACCATATGGTGGCTCATAACCATTTGTAACAGGATCCAGTGTCCTCTTCTGGTGTGTCTGAAGAGAGCAACAATGTACTCACATACATAAAATAAATAAATAAATATTTTTTTTTAAATTGATTTAAAAAATGCTTTTGGATCAAGATGGAAGAATTGAGCAATTTGAAGGTGTATCATTCTGCAACAAGGCTCTGCCAGTTCCTTGCTGGTTTTCCTTGTTAATCATAATGTATATTGGTCCTTGGAGATGGGGATAGTACCTGAGCACATAAAGTCAGTGAAGTCAGTGAAGGAACAGGTAACTTCCTTGATAGTGGAGGGACCATGACCTCTAGAAACTAGGAGTCTACCTGCAACTCAGTTCTGAGATCCTGTGAGTGGAATATGGGTGAACCATCCTCAGGTAACGTTAACTTCTTCAGCACAGTCCACTAGCCTTACAATCGTTCCTTTGTTCTGATAGTCC